>QTSX02002884.1:0-478698 GCA_014839935.2 Entomophthora muscae
CTTACAAGGTCAAAGCCTTATTACTCTCACCCTATAATGCTTCCAGAGCCCCCCTCCCCAAGTATCAAGTGTTTGACCTAGCTCTCTATTATCAAAATTGTACTGGAGGGCGTGGTCATAAGCTAGTTTCCCTCTGGGTTGAACCTTGTGAAGTCACCTACAAGAAGGGTGTCAATTATACTGTGAAGCTACTGTACTCCAGCCATTCTTTTGCCCGGGTACACTCCAAATTCCTCTGCAAATATCAACTCCCTGTGTCCAATCTTGAGGGGGGAGATGTCGTAAATTGCGACATTAATGCCATTTTGATATGGCCTTCAAATATTGATATGTACAAAGATTTAGCTGGTTTTGCTTTCAATTTTTGAAATTCCTCACCTTCTTCAAATGGGTCTTGCTCAATATGCACCCATTCCAGAATACCATACCTGTCCTTGAATGATCCTGGTATGACCTCATCCCAACGTGACCCCTTCTACCACTCTGTCTACCTAATGAGTAATCATCAACCCTTGTCTACTATTTAAGTATAATCATTTCTCCTAATAAAGACAAGTTTATCCACATTTTTGTTGGCTTTAGTATTCTTCAAGCTTTTTCCTTTTCTTTTTTCCAAAAGGACTTTCACATCTTGTATTCCAGGGAATTAGGTATGTGCCCTTAATTTTGCCCTGAAGGCTAACCCAAGGCTAGCTTTGAACCTCAAATCTTTTGTTATAAAGATTTCCTGCTGTGTCCTCCTGGATGTTGTCCCCAGAAGCCAAACACAATAATATGGGTTTAACAATACTTGGAGTCCTCCAACAATATCTTGTACTCCTTTTACTTGGTCTTAGCCTCCTGAACCTTAGTCTTGGACTTCTTCTCGTTAAACTTAGACTTCTGCTCCTTGGAATTAGACTCCTGTGCTGCGCTTAGGAACTAGCTCCTTATTTCAAGCTCCAGCTCCTTGATCTTGGGCTCCTGCTCTGTTATCCTGGGCTTCATCTCTCTGTATAGCTCTAGTGGCCTTGGTATTCCGCTTTATCAGTCCAACCAAGCTCCTGATGGCAATCAAATGGCTTTCAAAAACCTCCCGGCAGAAACTCCAAAAGACCTGGAAAAACCCTGTAACTTTCTGCTAGCTTCCTTCTTATAGTGTACTTTTCCCAAAGGTTCTGCCTTCAAAATGGCTTTATTCAAAAGCTTAAACCATTGTTGCTACACTTTTTTCATATAAAACTTAAGCTTACATACTTACTTCCTCAAAAGCTTAAAGTATTGATTCACTATTTCCTTGCTTATACTTTAAGCTTTTGGCTTCCAACCAATCATATTCATCAGTAAACATGCCAGAACTCAACCAATAAATGCAGAGCGCAAAACTGGACCGTTTTTGAAGTTTTGCCACAATCCACCTAGGAAATCAATTTCCACTACTCAAAGCAATAACTTTTCACGCACCAAAGCATTAATTGGTTCACTATTCCAGCACCAGTCCTCCCTGAATTCAACCTGAACCAATTTAAATAGTATTTTAATATTTAAATTGTTCTTTTTGGACTTCTTCAATGTTTTCCCATATATTTACAAATATCTTAAAATCCAAGGAAAACGTTTCAACAAAATATCTTTGTATCCAGCTCTCATAGCAGCATACCTTCATCTATTCTAGGAACTTAATAGATAAATATCTTACCCACATTTTTATCCAAATTTCTTCTTGAGTTTACTACTAAGCCAAGGCAAAACCTACCACATTTTCCCACCTTGGCAAATCAATTTGGCAAAATCTTGGCTCTTTTCTCCGGACCACCAGTTCTTCACCATCATCTTCTGGTCCTTCAGACAGCTCTTGTATCATGATCAGCTAATCCTATATCATGATCTTTCAGTTCTTTGGTTTATCTCACTAAGAACCACCTTGGTTCCACCTGAACAATGAACCCTTTTGGTTCCAAACTTCAACATGAATCAATAGTCCCTCAACTAGTCTTTGCTGTGATCATACAGTCCTTCTTACTAGTCTTCTCTGCTGATCCCATGAACTACCTTGGCTCTTTATCTCAGTCCTCATTACCAGAACCTGTAGACCCAGGCATGATTCTGCATTGAACTGGTGTTTGACTGGGCCCTTGTAAGTGGCAATCCACTTAGGCCATCTAACCATAGATCAATTAAGTCTATGTTGTTGTTTTTACTCATCCAGTTGATTAAGTCTAGGCTTTCAGTTGCAAAGTAATTAGCTTTACTTCCCAGAGGCCTGATCACACCAAGTTCTGCAGCTGCTTTCCTGAGCAACTGCCTTGGTGACACCTCTGAGTAAATCTATGCCCTCCAATGCTCACCTTGGGATCTCCCCCAAAGCTCCCATGGGGAAATAAATGGGGACACCCTATCAGTCTATTAGGTAGGATGCTTGCTCACAGACCTCCTGTAAGTGTATCAGGGCACGCAGAACTCTCAGAGCTCATCCCCCCTGGTAGCCTGTGCTACCTGCCAGGGGTCCAAAACTTACAGCCTTGGTAGGCAAGTCCCCTACCATGCTGGCATATACTTCTACCCTGGCAGCCCGTGTTACCTGCCAGGGTCTAAACATCTTCCAGCCTGAGCAGCACACGCTATCCATCAGGCTGGATCACTCCCCACCCCAAGCAGCTAAAGTTCCCTGCTGAGCTATCTCATCCCTCACTCCAAGCAGCCACAGTTCCCTGCTGGGTGAGGACCTCTAGCCCACAGCAGCCAATATCTTCTGCTGGGTGAAGACAACATCTGCCTCTATTAGTTTTTACACCTACTAGCTAGGCCTTACCTTCCCTAGTAGCCATCATTCCCTACTAGGCCTCTACCTTCAAAAAACAATCAAAATTTTACTTGGCTAACATTAGCTCCGCCTGCAAACCACCAAACATGTGGACCGTAACACCTAACAAGAAGAAGTACTCAACAGAAAATTCCCCTCCCAAGGATAAGTCCCCACACATGAGAAGCATCACAAAAATCCCTCTTTCTCTCTCTCATTAAGCTCTTCCTGTTCCAGTTAATTAGGGGATGATTCAAAGCCCTGCCCTGATTACTTTCTTGGCTTCTGCCATGCTCCTGCTGGCTCTTGGGACCCTCTTGTGGCCCGCAACATTTACAATGTTGATGGGGAGTCTAAGGCTCCTTCCTCCCTACCCAAGTACTTCCCTATTATTAATATCAAGGGTGAGCCAGCTATGGTGGCAAATTTGTATATCTTAATCTGCAATAATAACAACCAGGGCTTTAAGAACAAACATTACACTTGTGAGGAATACTCCTGTCCAGTTCAGCTCAACACTGAGCATTGGGACAAGGTCCTAAATATCTAGGGCAAGAACATTTGTGTGATACCCAATTCCACCATCTCTTGCCTCATGAAGTGGTATCTGGTGTAGATCATGCCCACCTCAAAGGTCCTTTACCCTACTCAGCTGGCTGTGCTTGCATGTAAGTACCTCTTTCTTACTAATCTGAAGAGGCTTCCAACCCACAGCAAGTTGGTCAAGTTTGTGAGCAATAGGTATCAAGCATCAAACCCCCTGATCAAGAGCACCACCATCATTAAAGACCTGGCTCTCACTGATGCCCTAAAAAACTGAAGACAAAGAAATGTTTCTGCTCTATAATAATAGCCAGGAAGTGAAGTATAGAATCATTGCCTACGCACAACCCAAAACCTGAAACAGCTGAATCCTGCAACCACATGGTTATGTGACAGCACTTTTTCTACCTGCCCCACCCTATTTGAGAAGCTTTGGGCCCTGCACAGACAGTTTAATACCCAGGTTATCACCCATGTCTTATTCCTCCTTCTTGGTTCTAAGACAGAAATATACTCCAGGGTGTCCAAGATTGTCTGGGATGCTTTAAGCTCACTTCCTGCCAACAAGATCCCCCTCCCACCCATGCCACCAGAGAAAACCCTTCCTCCTCTGAGAAGGATGAGTCTGCTCTAACCGCTGAGCAGCTACCTTATGAGCTCTCACTTGGGCCAAAGATAATCATTATGAGCTTTGAGCTTGCTCAGTTCAGAGCCTTTAAATCCACCTTCAATGAAAAATTCCAGGGCTACTTCTTCCATTTTTAGGAAGGGCCTTATCAAAAATCTTAAGAGCAAGAAAGAGCTCTTCAACAAGTATCTTAATTATGGTAAAGAGAAGTGCCGCTTTGCCATCACCCAGTTTGCTGCCTTGGCTTTTGTGAGGCCTGAAAAAATTGGGCTAGCTTTGAGGCCATCCTTAAGGATGCTTTTATTAAGAAGCACTCCATTTTCAAGGGTTACCTTGAGTACTTTGAGCGGCAATAGGTAGGCAAGAAAATAACTGCCAGGAGAGAAAATAGTGGGGTAACTGACCCTTGGAACTGCCAGAGCGCCTGTCTTAACGGGAAAATGAAGACAACCTCCAGCCTGAAAGCTTGGCACAAGCACCTGAAGACAAAGTTTGGGGCCAATCCTAAGTTCAATAATTTTTTTGCCAAGCTTCAGGAGGAGCAGGCCAGAAATATCTCTAAGTCTCACAACTTGGCTATTCAGGTGACCCCCAAAAAGAGGAAATATTAGGACAAAGACTATCAAGAGGATGTCCTGAAGGTGATGAAAAATAAGTACAAGGTGGAAGAGATAAAAAATACCTTGAGAACGTGGCAAATGCCCTTGCTGGTGGCTTTAATTAACCCACTAAACCTTGATTTGCTTTATCTTTATGATTTTCACTTTTAAATTTTTATGTTTCTTTATTTTTTGCACAGTACTAATCTTTTTAGGTATAAATGGTAAGTTTCAGGTATATTTTCAAGGTGGTGGTATAAGAAATACCTTATATTTTGCTAATTTATCTTTAAAGTATGAGATATTTTGGTGCAATACACCATCTCAAAAAAATTTTGGGATGGCTTCAGGATTTACATCAGAAAAATTAAAAAAAACTTAATAAAAATTATTAAATAGTTAACTTTTACATATTGATTCTTAATACAGCATCTCAAAAAACCACATCACAAAAACACTATCTCAAATCAAAATAGAAAGAGTGTTATCCAAACAAGGTTTTTTAATTATAAAAACACTTACAGTAGTTTTAAAAGCTATGGCAACAAGCAAAATAAACTCAGATTTAAACAAAATTGAAATAAATCCAAATCTATTGTAAATCAATATAAATTTGTTTATTTTTAATCTTGTTTAAATCTGAGTTCATTTTGTTTAAATCTGAATTGTTTTTGCTTGTTGCCATAGCTTTTAAAACTACTGTAATAAATACCCTAAAATACATCATCACAAAAGACTGCATCACAAAAGACTGCATCACAAAAACACTATCTCAAATCAAAATAAAAAGTGTCTTATCAAAATAAGGTACCAAAACTTGGTAAATTCAACTGCAAAACTATCCAACTTAAAACGCTGCTGCGCCGACTTAATCAATTAAAAAGTGCCACAGCACCAACTTGGAAAAGTCTTGAGCGCCGCCGCACTGCCTTGCAAAAAACTTTTATGCTGCGGCGGCGCTTTACTTTTATATTTAGTGCTGCGGTGGCTCAAGATTTAAATCTCTAACTCACAAACTCCGCTAATCAATAATATTTCTATAAGCACTAAATTTAGAAGATAACTATAATAATTAAAAACTTAATATAATAAAAAAATAAGAGCTAAAAAATAATAGAAACAATAAAAAAGAGGATAAGCAAAAGCAAGTTTATTGCAAGAAAAGGAAAAGGCAGGCTCATTGGGATTGATCCCTTGTGTTGGGGGCACCTCTACACTGATGAGCAGAAGACGTAGCAGGAGGAGAGGCCTGACAGATAGCAGGGCGGGAATGCTTGGCAGGGCGCTGGATAGTAATCACTGGGCGCTAATGGGTGGGGATTGTATAACAGTTGTCGTCCAGGCGCTGGCGCCCGTGAGCCAGGATCACCAGCATCTGGGCCCAGGTCAACTGGGAGTTGCGGGACATTGACGACCAGTTGTAAAGGAGAAGGCAGATTTGGCTGACTGGCACTAACCGACCCCAGCCACCACGAGCAAAGAACACAGCACCTATGGTGAAGCAGTCTATCAACGCATCTTCCATGTAGGAATATGATAGGGGTAGGGGGATGTGGAGTTGATAAGCCAGGGAGCGGTAATGCTCCAAGCAACGACCAGCGTACCCGGGCTGGCCAGGCTGGCAACTTTTGGGAGGATACCACATAAAGTGGCAAGTTGCAGCAGCCAAAGGAAGGTAAAGGGAAGCATTGCCAGTGCTAATGGCTTGGAGATACGCCTTGAATGTGGCAGAGAAGCAGCGGTTGGTGTTGGCTTGGACGGGCAAGTCTAAGGTCTGGTGGAAGCTGGGATCTGCCGCAAGCTCAAGAGCCCAAACCTGAGCCATCTGTCAATATACTCATTGTGGATGGCAATGGTATAAGCATGTTGTGCAGAAATCTCACTGAGGGCCAAGGTAGCTGACTGCAGCCCTAGACGCACCTCAGCAGCCAAACGGGAGGCATTGTATCGGCCATGGTATAACTCCGCTGCCTGAATTAAGGTCATTGCATCTTCTTCAGAATGCAGAGCCTGTACAAAGCTGTACATTGTCACCTCATGGTGACAGATCCCAAACTTGATAAGAAGGTTGGGGTAGTTTATCACCACATTGTTGGAGTTGCGGCAGGCGCAGAGCATTGCAGATGGGGTAGGGGGAGGTGCGCCAGTCAAGGGAAGGCATTGAGGAAAGGGGTGCTGAGCACCAGAAGGATTGCCACTGGGAGGCGCACTGCTGATATGAAGAGGCTCCTCAAATATGGAGTCCTCATCAGGGAAATCTCCAGCGCTGGAGTTTGGCGCAGTACTGTGCTCAGAGCCAGCCACAGTGGTTGCACAGTCCTGTTTGCAAAACTGGGAGTCACTAGCCCAAAGTTGATTCAAGAAACCAATACAAACTGAGTGCAGCATTTTTCAAAAGGCGCTACACTCTGCTTTGTCCATTGAAGCCATCATTTTGCTGTAGGCTTGGCGCATATTGTTGTTACTGTTGCTGCTGAAGTTGGAATTCATCTGATGAAGAAAGAAATTAGTGTTTGGTCAAGTGAGAGAATATGTTGGAAATTTTGACCAAGCAATGATGCCAATTATGACAGAGCTCATGGATTAGGATTTCAGCAGCCAACTTCATACATTAACAGTATAAAAATCAATGATGCTAATTATGACGGAGCTCACAAATTAGGATTTCAGCTGCTGTAATCCATATCTGCGAGCTCTGTCATAATTGGCATCATTGATTGGTCAAAAACCCAAAATGGTGCTAAACAATATCTACAATAACTATTTCCTGGCATATAATTTATGCAAATTAAAGCTATTGTTTAGTCTAAGTAACAAAATGGCTAAAACTAAGAAAAGCTCAATTGTGAATAGAAACCGCATACCTTGTATTATTAAGGGGCAAATAAGTTTATGCTGTTACTTGGATTAAGTTTAAAATTCTTATCTCCTAAAAGTTGTAAACAGTGTTTGTAATTACCTCGAATGGTTCCATCTTAAAACTAGAAGGGTACAATTATCTACTACTTTTTAAGCCTAACAGATTTTAAGATTATAAAAGAATTGTTACAAAGCAGCTATGGTAAAGAAATATCGAGTCCCTTTTACTCTGACCATAATGCCCAGCTTATGGTAAAAACGTTTTAAAATACGAGAGGACTTAAATTTGCAAAATTCAGGCGAAATAAACAGATATACTCTTTGACTCAAAGTAAAAACCTTAATACAAGATCTATTTTCTAAAAAAGAAAAAAAACCAAACTTTTCCTGCTTACCCAGTAGTATAACCAGAAACAAAACATCAATTAAACCCAGCAGACATGTGGTAGTGTAGCTTCAGGCTATATGGAGTTAAGTATGGTAACTTAAGTTAATCGGAGGATTTGAGAATATTTAAATAGCGCCGCGGTAAAAACTAGGGAAGAAAGTCTCTATGTTTGTCCTTCTAAAACCATCAGTTTCCTGCAATAGTTTCAAGGTTGTATATGACGTATTAATTAAATTTAGTTAGAATAAGGCTTATTAACCTGACGCTGACTCTTATCACTCGAAAAAATTAATAATTTTATGCTTTTAAATCAAATATGTAAATGAGATGGAAGCGTCTTATATGAATACAAGCTGTGAATTTTATGGGATAAAATTCAACATTTTTAAAAGATTGATACCAAAAGCTAAGAGTAGAACAAGTGTGACCTAAAAACTAACAATCTTATAAGTCAGAGAGAACCACAGCTACAGAAAAAACCTCATTGTATTGATTGATTTCATATAAAATAACTGTTGCTCGACTCCGGAAACCCCAATATAGCGCTCCTTATGTCAGCCGAGCTTGATAAAGAATAAGATTCAAAAATCTTTTTTTCCTTTTTTTCTGGTTCTTTTTTTGAGACCCTCACACCCAGAGAACCTGTCAGAGATCAATCCAAAATCATAGTATAAGCTTACTTTCAAATATTTCAAAATCATCTTCCCAGTCTTGATCGACTAGCTCGGAGAACAGGGGATTCTTCGTATGGTAGAATTTAAAACCAGAATCATCATTAATAAACATGGTGAGCTAAAAATATCTTCAAAATAAGCAATGTTGGGTTGTTATACTTGTGGAGATGTTAAAAATATCCAAGCTTTAAAAAGTCAAACTAGAAACTGGTTTCAAATTCGAAATTGTGATTAAATTACAGTCGCTTTACTTTACACAAGTTTCTGCCGCCAAATTTTTCTTAAAAACCCATATACAAGCAAAAAACTAAGCATAGGTTGTGAATAAAGACTCACATTAAAAAATACAGAGCGATGACATCAGATGCCGTTATTTTAGGGATTGGGCCATTTTCTAATACACATGCTGCCAAAATCACAGCATAACGGTTCGATTTTTAAAAAAAACTGTTTGCAAATTTTATATTTAAAACAGTGATAACTCAATGTAAATTAATGTTTTTTATACTGTAAACTTTAAAAATAAAGCTAAATATATTGTCTTTCTATTTATAAAAATATTACCAAATAATGTCAGTTATATATTTTTCTGGGAAGTATAATAAACAAAATAACGGGAGAAATTAAGAAGAGAATATTACTTTATTTGATATGAATGCTGTGAATTATATAGTATCATGAGAAGCCACATGCTGTCCATGTACATCATGGGAGTCATGGGGCTTGTCTGGTTAGTGTTCTAATTAGGATTCAAAATGTTTGATCCCTGTATAAGATAAGTGTCTGATAAGAGTGCCATCAATTAATTATCAGTCAGGAAACACTTGGGAAATTACTTTTCCAAGAGAAAATACTCAAAGGTGTTGCAACATCTCCCCCTGGGGTACTGGAAAGCAGAGCTTTGGGAATTTTCTTGAGAGTGTTAGGAATTCAAGCTTGGTATTGATCCATCTTTGCATTGGGAACAGGTAGTCAATTACATTGTGCATTTCTTGCTTTACAGAGGCAGAGTCAACCATGATACATAAGTTTCAAACCAGTACAGGCACCAATTCCTTTGATGAGATAGGTATTGTTTGGCTTGACTTTCATGAAAAAACTGGGTCCTCTTAGTCCTGGTTCTAACTTGTGAAAGTTGTGATTTACAACCCAGATCTAATTTCCAACTTGCAATCTTTTGTCTTGGGGTGGTATTGCTTTTCTCTCAACTCTTTCCTTCTCTTTGATTTCTTGGTATTGTCTGACTTTTTATACAGCAGGGTCATTGTTACTTGGTACCTTCTTAGGTAGTTGTAGGTGCGGTCCTAGCCTGGTACAAAAGACTATAGTCTTGTGCTCATAGACAAGTTTGTACAGACCTTTGGCTGTTACAGTTGACATGAGTTTGACACACCATAAGTGCTGTTGGAAGCATATTGGCCCAGAGGTGTGAGCCATTGGCAGATAATTTACTAAGCGCTTCTACAAGGACACTGTTTAATCTTTCCACTCTTTTGATAGCTTATGAGTGATAAGGGCTTTTACCGGTGTGTTTAATGCCAATTTTGGTAAGGAAGAGGTTTGTGTTCTCAGAGGTAAGTTATGTTTCTCTTTCTGTGATTAGGAGCTCAGTCTTTTTAAAATTACCTATGATTTTCTTATCTATGAGCCATCTCACATTGTTTTCTTTCTGCTCTTTGGTTGCTTGTACTACAGATCATATTTTTGCATAGTCAATGACTGTGATGATCTATTTTTTGCCTTTTTAATCTCCTGGTATGAGTCTCACAATGTACAATGACCCTACTTTGTATGGTTGAGTGATTGATACTAAAATCAAATACTTGGGGGTTCTTTAAAGTGTGCATACTTTTCACATACTTCACATTTTTGAGCAACTCTTTAATTTTATTCAACATATTAGGCCATCAGTAGCAGGTCTTGAGATAATCACGTAAATTCTGGCTACATGTGTATCCCAAATCTCTATGATAGTAAAAAATGGTTCAATTTTTTGGGTTGAAAGGATGCATGGTGCAATGTCTTCATTTGGCAGTATGCAGTAGAGGGTATCATAGCTGTTTTTGAACAGAAGTTTGTTTTTAAGAGCCTTTTCTTATAAATTCACTGGTTGACCAGGTGCTAAATCCTCTTTAAGATTCCTCATGATTAACATGGGCTAATCAGGTCTTCATTATTAGTGCAGAGCATATGTTTACAGTACAACCTTGATAGGGTGTCTGCTGTGAGTAGCTCTTTGCCTGATTTATAGTTAAAGATAAAGAGGTATCTTTGAATAAGGCTTGTTCATTCAGATTGTCTTCTTGAGAGGTGCTGTTGTGTCTTAAATAACACCAATGAACTTTTATTGGTTAGCACTTTGAATATTGTGCACCTTCCAGATATCAGTATCATTTAATTAGACAATATACAATAGCTATCAGTTCTTTGTTGTTTATTAGATATCTTTGTTGACTTTTGGACAACTTTATTTATTCATAAACCACAGGAAGACAATCATTTTATGTGGTTTGAATCCTAAGTACTTCTCTTATTGCGTAGCCAGAGGCATCTGTCTCCTGTTTTAGACCCTTCACAGTTGGGATACTGTAAGATGGGGGCTGTGACCATTTGTTCTTTTAGTTATCAGAAATGTTGTTCTCTTACATTAGTTTTAAAACCTGTGATGGGAAGCAACTTGTGAGGAAGCTTCAAGTATGGAATATAAGAAGATAAGAAGTATATTTTATTGGATAATACTTTAGATTTATATAGCATGTGCTGTGACAAGGATTTAAATTGGATCAAAGATAAGGATAGTCATGTGCAGGATGGGTTTGAGTTGCTGGATACTTGGACAGTCATGTGATATTAGCTTATTACCATTTCCAGCATGTCAAACTTCATATTGAAAAGGCACCAAATTGAGCAATGACTGGATGTAAGTGGGTTAGAGGTAGCCAGAACACCTGTACATCCAGCTCCTCAATACACACACCCCTCAATAGGTTAACCTGGTATATCAGGAGGGAGCTTTGTCTTGACGGTTACCACCTGATGTTCCTGGAGTTGTTTGCTAGTTGTTATCAGCCAAGTCAAGTGTTTTCTTTGCTGAGGCAAAGGCAGGATCTGTGATATTTCTTGATGATGGGGTCTTTGGTATCCTGGAACTTAACCAGGTAGGTGTTTCTGTCTGGTCTGTATTTGATGACTCTTCCTGATCCCCTGTGTACTGAGTTCAGCTTATTTCTGTTTCCTGCCAGGACCCAGACAGGGGAGTTGATGGGGAGTGGTTCCTCTGTAGAGGTTACCTTTTGTGGTTTGAGCCTTTTGGTTTCTGCTATTTTAGCTTTGAGGAGTATTTGTTGTAGAGTTGGTACTTTTTCTACTGTGGGGGGTTTCCCCAGGGGGATCTTTACGTATGGTTGGTTGTTGAAGGTAACTATCTCTGGTTTGTATCTATATATTATTTAAAATGGTGAGTAGCCTGTCCCTTAATTGGTGCGGTCCCAGGATACTAATAATGCATGTTTCACATATATTGGCCATGTGTCTTTGGTTTTGCCATCTGTTATTTTCTTGAGGGTTCTGATGAGACTGTTGTTTAGGCGTTCAACTCTGCCATTGACCTGTGGCCTGTAGAGCTAGTTTGTGGAATGTTTGATATTTTTGCTTTTAAATTGTTATTTACTACATGTCCTAAAAAGTTCTGTTGCTTCATCAGTTATGATGTAGTCTGGAGTTCCATAGTCAGCTATTATTGCCTTGTTGATGAAGCAATTTATTGTTTCTGCCTTGTGATTCTTTGTTGTCTTGAAGGTATGCCAGCATGTCACAAAGTTTATGGCTACAATTGGGAAAAATTGTTTTGTTTTAGTTTCTGGGAAGAGTCCCACTACATCCAGCCCCCAAACCTTAAATGGTTCAGGGTCAGGTACTGGGTTAACTGTTGGCTGGGAGCCTTGGTGCTGGTGTATTTATCACACACTGTGCACTTTTCAGAACATTGATTATGTATTTTTTAAGATTAGACCACCATACTATTTCTTTTAGAGTGAGGTATAGGTTATTGGCCTTTGTGTGCCCCAGTAGGTGGTGATTTATGAGGATATTATCCACTCTTTGTGCAAGTGGAATGTAGGGGATGTGTTTATCTTTGATTATGTGGTATACTGTATCATTTGATACATAGAAGTGTTTCTCATTTCTTACTAATGTGTCATGAGTTAGCTGATATGTTGAGGGGTCTTTCCCTTTTGTCTTGTACTCAGTGTTATAAAGGTTGGGCCAGTCAGGGTCCAGGTGGTCAGGATGATCCTCCCTTGGCTGACATAGCCTAGAAAGAGTGCATCAGCCATGGCCAACTCTGCCCCCTTTTGTACTGGATGTCCATATTGAGCTGCTCCAGCAGGGACATCCATTTGACTTTTGCTGTGCAAGTGTGTTCTGAGTTTTGAAATAGATTAAGGATTTATGGTCAGTTAGTACTCACACGTTTAAATGTCCTTCCAGATAACACCTTTATTTCTTGCATGTGTGATATATTGTTAGTGATTCCTTGTTGTGTATGGGGTACCTCTTCTCAGTGTTGGTTAGTTTTCTACTTCTGTAACATACTGGCAGGAAGTCTTGCTGCCCTGGCTGGCAGATGCGTAGGACTGTGCCAATGACGGTGTCACTGGCATCTGACTCAAGCTTGTAGCACCCGTTGTTATTAGGGTATTGCAAGATTGGTGCTTTGATCAAAGCTTGTTTTAATAATTAGAAATTCTTGTAACATTCTGGAGTCCAGATGAATTTCTTTTTGGCATTACCCTTGATTAAGTCATTGATTGGTTTGGTTAGTTTCCCACAGTCTTTGATGTATTTCCTTAGGTAAGCTACCATACCAAGAAAGCATCTAACTTGTTTAACGGAGGTGGGGTATTGCATGTTATTTATGGTTTTTATTTTGTCTGGATCTGCTTTGATGCCACTGTCAGAGACAATGCGGCCTAAGAATAGGAGTTCCTTTTCCATAAATTGGCACTTACTTGGTTTTGCATAAAGTTTGTGATTTGCAAGTCAATTGAGTGTCTTGCAGACATGTGTGAGGTGTTCCTTTTTTGTTTTAGAGAATATGATGATATCCTCAAGGTAGCATAATGTATTTGAGAGGCCATTTAGCGCTTGGTTCATCATGGTGACAAATGTTGCAGGAGCGTTGGTCATCCCAAAGTTCATTACCCTACATTCAAAGGATCCAAATTGCGTACAGAACGCGGTTTTTGGTATGTCCTTTTCCTTCACTTCAACCTGGTTATAGCCTGAGGTGAGGTCAATTTTGAAGAAAAATTTGGCTCTGGAGAGTCTTGCAAACAGATCCTCTATAAGTGGAAGTGATATTTATTCTTTACTGTGCTTGCATTTAGTGCTCTGTAGTTGGTTACTAGACGGAGGGTGCCTTCCCTTTTCTTTACAAAAAATGCCCTTCCACCACAGGGATTCAGATGGATGGATGAAGCCTTTAGCTAGGTTATCTTCAATGTGATTTTTGAGGGTTTGTATCTCCATGGAGGAGAGCTTATAAAGGGGTGCAGGTTTAAGCATGGCCTTATATAGATCAATGCCATTTTTGACCTCCCATTTGGGAGGTAGGTCTGTTAGCTCTTCTTTGAATACATGAGAATATTCATTTAGAAGTGCTGCAAGCTCTGGGGATTAGATTTTTGCTTTTTGTATGTTATTAAATTTGGTATACCTTATTATATTAATTCTACTGACTTGGTTAGACGTTCTGAGTTGTCCTGGTTTATGATTTGGACAAAGACTGTATCTCTCAGAATGAGATTGCTGATTTCTTTGAGGATTTTAAAATTGACTCCATTGTGTTTGATGGTCATGATCCTTGTTTTCCAGCATACACTGGGATTCAATTGGGTGAATCATTCCAGCCTGCTACAATTTTATAGTTTATATTGGCCATAGCAAGTCCTTTAATGGACGTTTGTATGTCTTGGAGGTCAATTCTGAAAGGAGTTGTTTTGCCTTCAAGTAAAACTTTTGATTTGTATGAATTCTGGCATAAATGAAATTGGATTTGACACCTGGTATTTTTTTACTTATTTAACAATGGCTTCCTTACCATGGTGTGTTGAGCACCAGAGTCAAATAAAATTTTATGTGTATGATTTATAGGTGCATGGGTAGACAAAAAATTGTGAGCAATCTTTAATTTTTAAGTTCATAAAAATAGAAGTTTTCAGGACACGTGAAAACTGTACAGCAAAGTTTGTACCATGGTACAATTTCTTGTTGGTTTGGGGGGAGACAGGGGCGCTTAATCCTGGTCCTCCTCATCTTTTCCCTGTTCCTCTGTTTTGAAACCTTTGAGGTCAGAAAATGTGGGGTCAGATTCATAGCAGGTTGCTGTTCCAGCATTTTTTACTTTGGTGGTGTCCTCTTTCTTGGAAAAGGAGCATTTTGCACTCTGGCTGCAATTGTCATTGTTTTGATTGGAGTTTCTGTTGCTATGATTGGTGTTTTGGTGTTCCTTGCCATTAGAATTGTTGTATTCTGAGGCGCAGCACAGACACACAACAGGAAATCCTAACCTTAGGATTGTTTTGTACTAAGTCTTGGTTAGATGACAGGGAAGGCTATGTGTTTACCTTGAGGCCCTGGATGAATAATCTCTACTAGTTGTGACTAGAGAGAGGCGCAGAAGTACAAAAGACACAAAGACAAAAATGTGAATAGAACTTAATTTTTATTGGTGAATATGAAATGGAATATATAGTGGTTAGGAATACCACAAAACACTACCTGGACGGTAGGATCACTTGCCACAAGCATGAGTGGGGCGAGTGAGTTGCGCAGAGTCAGGAACCTGAACAATTGTATTTCCCAATCCAGCCATTGACTCATTTTGAGAGGCAAAAGCAAAAGCAAGAGATTTGTCTTCAAAATGGCCCACCAAAGGCAAAATCAAAATACAGTGAATAGCGGGATTCACAGCATTGCCCTTCCCTAGATTGGCCTTAGGGGGGTGGATTTACAAAGGAACTTTGCGTGCACTTGAGCAAAAGGATGGCCACTGGAGAGGAGCTTTATAGTGTATTAGGACCCTCGTTTAAAGGTCACTTCTAAAGGGCCAATCCACAGAGAGTCTAACTTATGTGCACAACTACCTACTCTGTGTTTGTAGCAAAGTACATGGTCACCAACATTGAATTCAGGCAGAGGGGAGCGTACAGCATTATTGGGAGAGAGCTCAAGCATCTTAGTCTTGTATGCAGAGGTGTAGGCAGAGGCCTGTATATTAATTATGCGGTTAACTAGATCCTTGATGTGGTTGTCAGGATTCATGGCCTTATCAGAGGTAAGCAGGGGGCCCCAAATGTGATGGGGTAGTAGCCTCTTGTCCATACAGCATAGCAAAAGGGGAGTATCCAGTGACACAATGTTTGCTAAGGTGGTATGCAAAGAGAGCGGCAGGTAAGTATAGGTCCCAGTTGACAGCGTCAGAGTAGGTGAGCTTCCTCATGATAGAGACCAGTGTTGAATTTACACGATCAACTTCCCCATTGGTAGAAGGATTGTAGGGGGCAGAGAAGGATTGGTGTGATCCCAAAGCTTTGACAACAGAGGTTACCAGTTTGGCGTTAAAATTAGTCCCATTATCTGAGAGCAACACTTGAGGACAGCCATGGCAATAGAAAACATCTTGTAACAGGAAGGCAGCAGTTGTCTTAGCTGTGATGTCTTTTGTTGGGCAAGCCTCTACCCACTTGATGAAATGATTAACCACAATCAGAATAAAGCAACACCCAGAACGTGAGCGGGGGAGAGGACCTACTGCGTCAATGCTGACAGTGTGGAAGGCATGAGCGGAGGGACTAATTTGAACTTATGGGCAGCAGCTCAAGACCTTTGCGGTTGGCAATTGTGGTAGCTAGCTATGACGTCTGGGATCAGCAGGCAAAGGTTCTCCCAGAAGTAATTCTTTTGAAGCCAGTCAAAGGTCTTGGTAATGCCTCCATGCCTAGTCTCTTTATGAGCTTGCAACACCAACAAGAGGTAAAGACTAGGTTGTACATAAGGCGGATACTGGTCTTGTAACTTCTTGAAGAGTTGATTATTGCGTATGAGGATGTCTTTGGATAGCTTGGACAAGGCCAGTTGTACCTCTTTTGTCTCATTTTCTCAAGAAGAAGGATACCCAATTAGTTTGTATAACCAATCAGCCTCTGCAGGATGCAAAGCAAGAATGGGCATTCTGGAGAGCCCATAAGCGTTCTGGTGTTGAATACCAGGGCAATGGAGCACAGTGAAGTCGTATCCTTGCAGACGTAGAGCCCATCTAGCTAGGCGTCCTTCAGGCTCCTTAAGCTGTTGTAACCACTTAAGTGAAGCGTAGTCAGTGACAACTGTGAAGTGGGTACCATATACATAATGAAAAAACTGCTTGACTGCATGCAACACGACAAGGCACTCCTTCTCTGTGACACTATAGTTCTTCTCATGTTTGTTTAGCACACGGGAAGTGTAAGCCACAGGATGGTCTACACCCTTATTGTCTAGTTGAGCCAGAATAGCTACAATAGCAAGATCATTAGCATTGGTGTATAGGATGAACTCCTTATCATAGTTAGGATACACTAGGATTGGTGCTTCTTTGAGTTTCTGCTTAAGGATTTCAAAGGCTTGTTGCTGACTGGCAGTCCATTCAAAAGGAACATTATGTAACAGCTGGACTAGAGGTTCACTAGTGTTGGCAAAGTCAGGGATAAAATGTCTATAGTAACCCATCATCCCTAGAAAGCCTTGTACCTCTTGAAAATTGGTGGGCAGAAGCATTTTTTTGATGGCTTCAACCTTCTTAGTCATTGGGCAAATCCCGGTCTGGGTTACTTCATGGCCTAAGAATTCAAGACGTTCTTTGAAGAAGGCGCACTTGGAAGGTTTTAGCTTAAGGCCAGCTTCTCAAATCTTTATTAACACCTCCTTGAAATGCCAGGTGATTGGTGAAGGTAGCACTGAAAACTTTTATATCATCCAAGTATACTAGGACGCACAACAACTTCAAGTCACGGAGGATGGAGTTCATGGCTCTTTGGAAGGTGGCCAGGGCATTGCAGAGTCCCTGCGGCATGCAATTAGGCTCAAAAAGCCCTTCAGAGGTAATGAGTGTGGCTTTTTGACAATCTTCAGGCAACAGGTCAACTTGCCAGTATCCAGATGTCAGATCCATTGCAGAGAAGAACTTAGAGCCTCCAAGACGTCAGAGAGCATCATTAATACACGGCAAGGGATACGAGTCCTTCTTGGTCAAAGAGTTCAATTGACAATATTCCATCACAATACAATGACCTCCATCTTTCTTCTTTAGGATGAGTAGCGGGGATGCTCAAGGACTTTGGGAAGGTGCCAGCAGCCCAACATCTAACAGTTGTTTGAGCTCTTTAGATACCTGTACGTCCTCTACACAGCTGTGGCAATATGGTTTAGCACAAAAGGGAGGAGTGTTGCTAGTGTCAATCTGATGGATAAGGCCTTTGGCTAACCCATAGTTGGTACTGTCTTTTGCAAAGATGTTGGAAAATTGGTCTAGTAAGTCTAGCACCTCCTTCTGTTGAACTGGGGACAACTGTGGAAAGTCTTGCACAGTGAACAAAGATAGGACTTGGGGTTCATCCTCAGGTAGGTTAAAATCTTGGAACATGCCAAAGGGGTGAAGAGACAGGACATCAGGATCGCTCAACAACTTGCCATATCCAACAATCTGCCCTCTAGACACAGTCATGGGGAGAGCATTCTGGTTGGCTACCAACAATTGAACAGGGCCTTATGGGAGACATCAGGATCCCAGGACAGAGATAAGGTTTGTTGCGCCCTAATGTGGGGGGAGTACAACTCCAAGGTTTGTTCAGGTAGTTCATATGATATCTGGGAGTCTAGGATGGCCTGGGAGCCAGGTGGAATGATGAAAGCAGACGTGGCTAGGAGAGATATCCCCTCAGACTCAGGACAAGCCATGGGTGGACATTTCATGTTTGAAGAGTGGGTGAAATATTTGAGGTTGAAAACCCCAGTGGGATATTCCAAGACACATGTCTTGAGATGCTTCCCAGGAACTTTAACCAGCTCTTCAAAGATCAGAGGGACTTCATATCCTAGAATAGAGAGGTAACCATATTTTAAGTTGATTATCCCATTTTATTCCCTAAGGAACTGGGTGCCAACTAAGAGATTGTAACTCTTGTTTTCCAAGACAACGGCTGGCGCAGCTAGGAGAAGCTTGTCAAACCGCATGGGTAGAGCGGAGTACACCCCTATGGCGCGGGTCATAGACAGTCCAGTTGTGCCATACAACTAATGATAATTAAGGTCAGGGGCAAGTTTGAGTTTCTTCACAAGTTTGGAGGAGACAACATTGACTGGTGAGCCAGTGTCTAAAACGGCCTTGATCTTCACTTTTTGAATGGATATCTCTACTCAAGTGGTAGTGCAACCAAAGGGTGGAAGGACAGCCAAGATATCTTGAGCCTCTGCTAGTTCCTTATACCACTGATCAATTATGCATCTTAATCCTGGGAACTCCTTATAAACAGTCTGGAGAGGGAGCAAAAAAGAGATATTCTTAGAGAGCGTCAGCAACTTTGGCAGCTTCTTCTGAAAACTCCACTAGTACGGGGGACATTTTAGCCTGAGTGAGGTAAGGGCAAGAAATAACTTCTTTGGCTTCAGGCAAAGGCTTAGCGGTAGTTGTAGTCTTTCCTGAGTGTAATTTATAGGGGACTGTAATGGTTTCAGGAACAGCCAGAACAGAGTACCCATATGCATCAGCAGCATCAGCATCAGAGTCATCCAGGTCAGAGTTGTCAGAGATATTGTGGAACAAGAGAAGGATAGTGTCAGGAAACCAGGCATAGGTAGAGGCATTGGACAGCTTGGGACAGGTGGGGTTGAGCTGGCAGGTAAAGCCCACCATAGAATGGGTGCTAACTTGATAACATAAGACATAGATTGCCTGAGTAAGGACCAGGGTCCAGAGGTAGGGATTGTGGAGTCCACCATTCCTGTGAAGGTGATATAGAGTACTCTAAACAGTTGAGTGGACGTGGTCTCTGCAGCAGTGGGGGTCTCCATTGGGTGGTCAAGTTATGGGGTTAAGGGCGGAGTCATGGGAACAAAGTAGGCAGGCAGACAATTGTACTTGTCTTTGAACAATCTGGGCGGCCTTTTGTACCACTTTTCTTCACGTCCTATGTATTCAGTCTCTCTAGTCCTGGCCAAGGGGTCAGCAATGAGGATGGTCTCCAAGTTGTACTACGCGTAGGCTGGGTTGGGCAGGTATTCAGTAAAATGCCCAGGTCCAAAGGGGGGCTCCTGGGGGACACTATAGTGCCTGGGTGGGATCAGCAGGATGGTCTCCAGGGGGGCGGCGGGTGCCTGATGGTCTACTGGAACGGAGTTAAGATGGAAGATTACTAAGACTAGGTAAGGTAAGATTTGTTCAAACCAAAGGTTCATAAAACTTTATTATCAAAAATGACAATGTGGTCATCATCATACCGCCAGGGTTTTTATACCATGGGACTTTGCTTCTTCAATTTTTGCAGGGTTCAGGTTTGCAGACAAGGTACTGGCAGGGCATGGATCTTGGCTTGGAGTCTTGAGGGCAGAAGATCCAGGTTGTGCCTGCTCTGGCAAATAGGAGTGGCTATGCTTTGTTCCACTGCCACTGTTCACTATGTCACCTGAGTAGTTCAATTGTACTACCCCTTCTGGAAAGAAGGCTGGCAGTTGCTAGTGGTCATTGGCAGAGTTAAAAATAGGTTTTGTTTTAACCTCCTTAAGGCAAGCTGCAACCTCTGCATAGGTTTGGCTCTTTGGTGGCTCAAGGTTGGCATCAATCTGGTGACCATTTGGGGATTTGTCCTTGGGAGACTGGCGGGTCTTGGAGTAACTTGTTAACTTGGGTTTGCAATTTAACAATTGGGCGGTCTCCTGTCCACTTTATGTGACTCAAGTAGTCTTTGGAGGGTCTGGGTTTGATTCCAGGGTTTTCAATGTTGGTTTCAAAACTCCAGTATCAGCGTTGGGCAGGTTGGCAGTAGGTCCTTCCCCAACCTCCATTAGCCAGGTTACATCTCCTTTGCAGGCATGGGTCTTCATTGGCACCAGTTTGGTGGCAGACTAGCAACTATTCAGGGAATTCTCCATAGCAGGCCGGTGGGTTGCAGGGTAATTTAACAGTTTGAGCCTGTGATTTAACAGATTTGCGGGTCTTGGTCTGTCCTGGAGGGTTTGATCCGCCTTCAGGGAACTGGGGTTTGACTCTTGGGTTTTCAATACAAGTATTGAAATGTCATTAATGACAGATAGGAGGAGCTTCATCATCAGCAGGCTCAGCGTCAGATATAGAGGGAGGGATTGAAAGATACTGGGAAGAATTGTCAACCAATAGCATCTCTTCCTCTAGGTTGACTGTTCTTTTCCCGCCTGCTCTTTTGGATCAGCTCCTTCAACCTGTGGGTTGGTGCAAACTTGAAAATGATGATATATCTGACCACATTTGTGGCAACCTTGGCGTCAAGGAGGATTTTGCAAGTTCATGATAAGAATGCAAGGACCATGGGATGAAGAACCAGAATCAGAAGTAGCTCAACCTTCCCTAACAACTGCACCAGAATGGGTAAGGTGCATATCTTGCAACAACGTCTTTATGCTCTTCATAGAGGAAAGCATAGCTTTATGGGCTTTGAAGTGAAGACACAGAAGCTGGTTAACTTTGGGGGCTTGAGCGCAAGCTGTGTAAGCTTAATTGGCTGTCAACTGCTTCCTTGTTATCAGTTGTTGTCCTTCCATGTAGAATTGGTCTGCAAACTCAGCTAGCGTCTCTTTAGGCTTGAACACAATGTGCATGAAGGCATCCTTCTTTACTTCCAGGCTAAGGTCACCACCAAACTTGTCAATAAGAAGCTGCTTCATATCTTCCCACATCTCAATGGAGGGCAGCTCAGGCACCACCACCTCCTGGAAAGTCTGATGTAGACAGGTAAGAATATGTTCCTTATTAACTTTGTCTGAAGCTTGTCTCATGGCTGTTTTGTAGATAGTTAGGAAAGCTGCAATGGTTGAGGTTTTGGGATCAAAGACTTGCTTAAAGATAGGCTTGAAGTGTGCTTTGGGAGTTGGGCCACCATTGAGCTATTGAGTACATTTATACACAGGTAAAATTTTGCCTCAGATTCTGAGGGGGGCTGTCTAGCCCATAGCTGAAAAACACTCTCTTCAAGGGAAGTCAGGGTCTCAACAGCGTGGGCACCTGTATTGAAAGCTTGAGTGGTCTGCTGTGAAGTAACATCTAGGAGTTGACCTTAGGTGATCACTATAGTGGAGAGCTCAGCCAGTCTAGAAGTAAGGGATGGCCCCACTGAGAGGCAAGGGGAAAACCTATCATTAACAGAGTCAATAAAGTCATTCATTCTTGTACGTCTCTATCCAGTTCAGTGTGGTTCCGCTTCAATTGGTCCACCTTGTTAGCCAGGGCAATTAGTTCCCTAGCGCATTGGATTTGAGGAACTCCTGGTAAGCTAGGGCAGCAACCATCTTCATTGACAACCCCAACTGGGCTAGTAGCAGTAGCCATCATTTCACGCAGGGCGGCAAGTTCTTGCTGTAGCTCTGCAACTTGAGCAGTCAACTCAAGCACTTGAGAGTCAGGTTGAGGCGCCTCAGCAGGACGTCCTCAACTGCAAGTAGTTGTACATAACTCTCAAATAGTGTCCCATATTTTTTGCTCTCAATCTGCCAAATCATCAGAAGGGGGAGAGGGCGGAACATCTGGCTTGGGCGTAGTTAATTTATTCACTTGACTCTGGAGTTTGGCTATAGCAGCAGCGGTGGTAGCTCTTTCTTGATCAAACACTGCACTGAGTTCATTAAGGCTGTTAACATCAAAGTCTGCTACCTGCTGTAGTTGCACAAAGGAATACATGCTAAATGCATTGAGCTGTTTCACAAGTTGTTTGAAATCAGTGAGATAAGCGTTTAAGGTGGAATCTACTTGAGTTTGCCAGGGTTGTTCTAGCCGGTGAAACTCATGTAGACACTCTCTTACGTATTCAGGGATAGACTGGCACATTTGTTTGATAGAGTTAACCAAACAGGTCTGGGAGGTAACAGAGTTGCACTGATTTTCAGATACCAAGGAAAACAGGGAATGAATTCACTGTTGGTAGGCAGCAAACTGGTCCCAGTGATGAGTAACTGCTGCTTGTAGAGACAAGATTTCTTGGACGTGGAGCCCCAACACCATTTGGTGATGGGCCAAGGCAGGCTGCACAAAAGACAATAGTAAGTGCTCAGCGGAGCCAGCCACTGAGAGAAGATGCTGTGGAATTTGAGGAGCCACAATCAATTAATAGTATTCTGCTTGACTGAACTGCAACTGAAGGCAAGGGATGGCTCCTTCACGGACTATCCCAAGGGCTACTACCATGACTTGTTCCAAGTCAGGGGTACCCATGGGGTAATCAACTAGGCAGGGACCATTCCCAAGGTTCAGTACAGTAGGGACAATAGGCAGGTCAGTAATATCTTCCTCAATAGGAGGACTATTAATTTCAGGTGAAGTTGGCTCTTGTATAGGCGTAGGCAAAGGACCTGAAAATGTGGATGTAAAAGGGATAACCAAGGGGCTTACAGCCCCTGTAGTGAGCACCATTTTTGTTGTGTTCTAAGGCGCAGCACAGACACACAATGGGAAATCCTAACCTTAGGATTGGATTTGTACTAAGTCTTGGTTAGATGACAGGGAAGGCTATGTATTTACCTTGCAGCCCTGGATGAATAATCTCTACTAGTTGTGGCTAGAGAGAGGCGCAGAAGTACAAAAGACACAAAGACAAAAATGTGAATAGAACTTAATTTTTATTGATGAATATGAAATGGAATATATAGTGGTTAGGAATACCACAAAACACTACCTGGACGGTAGGATCACTTGCCACAAGCATGAGTGGGGCGAGTGAGTTGCGCAGAGTCAGGAACCTGAACAATTGTATTTCCCAATCCAGCCATTGACTCATTTTGAGAGGCAAAAGCAAAAGCAAGAGATTCATCTTTGAAATGGCCCACCAAAGGAAAAATTAAAATACGGTGAATAGTGGGATTCACAACAGGAATTTTCTCTGACATTGCTGTTGGAGGAGTGGTTGTCATTGTGTGTCACATATTCCATGTTTATGCATTTTTCTACATGCTTGGCTTCTGCAATGAGCGCATGTATATAGGTGTTGGCCTCTAGACAGATGAGGGCAGCAACTGAGGGTTTCATTCTATTCATGAATGATGCTCTAGTGTGTAAGTTGTCAGATTATGCTGGTTTTTGAATTTTGCAATGTATCTTTTCAAATTCATTGGCTTAAGCTGTGATTGTGGTCTTCTGAGGAAGATTGCTGAGCTGTATTGCAATGTCTTGGAAAAATCAGTGACACAGAAGCTGTGAGTGATGCCTGCTTTTAACTCTTACCAGTTATTGGGCTGGTTGTCAGTTTGTGAGCCAGACCAAGTGGCAAACCAGTTAGCTGCGGCCTTGTATAGGTGCTTGCTGGCTTCCTGGACCCATTTTTTGTGGGGGATGCGGCTGGTGCAGAGTTTAGTGGCTGAGTGGTCTAGCCAGTTGATGACGTTTTTCTTTGTTTTTATCAAAGAACTTGTTGATACCAAT
This sequence comes from Entomophthora muscae, assembly GCA_014839935.2. Classification (NCBI taxonomy): domain Eukaryota; kingdom Fungi; phylum Entomophthoromycota; class Entomophthoromycetes; order Entomophthorales; family Entomophthoraceae; genus Entomophthora; species Entomophthora muscae. Next base: position 24,171 of record QTSX02002884.1, read on the forward strand.
GTACTTGGTGTTAGTAGCTTAGCCTGTGATAGGCACTTATGTGTTTGTTTGTGGTTGGAGAAAGCAACTGTATTGAATTATCTTGGCACATTCTTTGGGCATAACCAGTCCTTCAAATACAGTGCATCCCTTAGGTATATCTTTGTAAATGTTGTGGGGGCAAAAGTAAGTCTTCCAGGTATTCTGTGATGTATCCTGGTTTAGTACTTGAGCAAAGATAGGCAGGTTCTGTTCAGTCATTTTCTCTTTTATAGGTGTGGTCAAGAAACCATAGCTGCTACCAGTGATGAGGAGCAACTTGAGGGGAAGCTTTGAATATGAAATTTAAGAAGAGAAGAAGTATATTTTATAGGATAATACTTTAGACTTATATATAATGTGCTGTGACAGGGATTTAAGTTGAATCAAAGATAAGGATGGTCATGTGTGGGATGGGTTTGAGTTGCTGGATACTTGGACAGTCATGTGATATTAGCTTATTACCATTTCCAGCATGTCAAACTGCATATTGAAAAGGCACCAAATTGGGTGATGACTGGATGTTAAGTGGGTTGACAGTAGCCAGAACACCCATACATCTAGCTCTTTGACACCTGTTGAGATAAAAATATATTAGTCAGTTTAGAACACATGGGCTCAGTCACAAAAAAAATTCATCTGGAACCAGTTAAAGGATAATTTACTCAATAAGGCTTCCATTTATCTTGGGCCAGAAAACAAAAATAGTCAATCATACAACAAAAATAGAGTCAAATACTGAATTCCAAAAGTGAGATAGCAATCACATGGAACTCAAATTCATAATACATACAATCCAGTTACTTGCTGAATCATTCTACATCAAATTTGATAATGAGTGTGTGTCAAATATTATACAAACAAAGAACTCTTGAGGTTCAGTCACAAAAGTGATGAGCTCAAACACGAAACAACTCTTTTTTTTTTTGAAAATATTGATTATTTTTGGGACTCAAATTAGAAATAAAGTATTTCAGGAGTGAATCCACCAAAATCTATTCAGGGAACTACATCATTATTTTCAATGTATGTACATCTAAATTTGTACATTTATGTCTGAGAGAATGTCTTAAATAGGAGCACTCATTTAAATAAAATTAGTTTCTAGAAATACTTTGCTTTTATGTTTTTAATAGAATTTTTGTTTATTTGTATTATTATGAGTTTTTAAAGTGAAGATAACTTTGATGCTGTTGAGGAGCAGTACCAGAAGCTACTTCAAGCTCAGGCTGCTGAGCTAAGGAGCGCAACCTCTGTGTTTCCTGTGTACACCCAATTTAATGCAAGTTGTGAGGAGGCTGAGTTGTATGTGTCACCAGGCCCATCCACAGGTGGCTTTTATGATAGCCAATATGGTGCTCCCCATGACCAGGCCTAACCTGCGCATGTGCCACATTTTGGAGACTGGGAAACTGTAGCCCCCTCCAACCCAACCCAACCATTGCTTGAGAATTCAGGCCAACCAAATCTTGCCCTGCCTAATCCAGGTACATTTATTCCTCAATACTGCCAAAAACATCAATTCATAACCAATGAGGTGATAGAGGAGATCTTGACCCTCAAGCAGAATGGCGTTAATTTTGCCAAAATAGCCAATCAGCTTCAATTTACTAAGTAAGTGATTAAGCGTGAGTTTCAAGCCCTCTTGAAGAGAGGGCAACCTCCAGAATTAATTCATACAGAATGGAACATCCTACATCTCAACAATTCTCAAAAATATTTTTCTTATTTTCAATATTAAAGATGATTTTTTTCTGATTAAATAATTGACACTGATAATATAAGCAATGTTTAATTTTTATTTTGAGCTTTTAGTTGAAATTATAAAAGATAAATCAAATTTTTTTTGAAATTTTTGACATGGAGGATGTTCCATCCTGTATGAGTTAATTCTGGAGGTTGAAAAAGAGAGGTGGTGCAAAGCTGGGCAAGAAGCCAAAGAAGCAAGTTGACTCTCAGATAAAGGTGGTGTATCCCATCATGCTTGACCTTCTGCAATGTGGTACATACCTCCAATTGACTGAGGTCTGTTGCCTACTTGGGCTCCAGGGTATATTCATTGCCAGCTGCACAGCACAGCTCTGGATGCATGGGCTTGTAGTTAGTGTTCTGAATCTGACCAATTAGCCAGCCAATGAGTTAGATGATGGATCTGATTTGCCCTATGAACCTGCAGTTGGTGCCACTATCACCCGCTGCCTGTCCTCTATTTTGGACAATGTCATACTTATATTGTATTATAAATTGTCATTACAATTCCATGACAACAACATTTTGAGTGAAAAGAACACTCCCAAGGGAAAAAAAGAAGGAACCATAAGGGATTGTGATTGGTGCATTCCTTGCAGTTTCCTCAAAAGAAACTGTATTTTATCAAACCACAACCAGTTACACCAATGATTACTGGTACAGAAATTCCTCTCTGACATGCTTGCCACCTGGAGCTTGGCCAATTCCAAATTCCAAATATTTCTGAGCTACCAAATAGAGTGCGCTGAAGTGGTCTCCAAGAAAATACAATCAGACAGCTATCACACCTCATTTTTACCTACTGGGCATGCTGATCTTCACCTGGGTGATGTATTGTTCTTTAACATTGGAGAAACCATCTGTGAGCGCAACCCCAGAACCTTCAGCCAGGTGTTTAGTGCAGACAACAATCCTGTTGTTCCTTTTCCTTGTCAGAAGATTGTTGACATGTTTACAAAGATGGCCCTCAATGCTCTTGGCAACAGCCAATCACCAAAGAATCCCCAGCTGCCACCTTGTGATTCCTTGGTGTACAAGCCAATTGCTGTCCTCCCCAAGTCAAAATATGATGTCATGTATAATCAATTCCTCCAAGCCAATTAAGACACTTAATTCCCACTGGGTCCTCCAGCTGCTCTAGTCCCCAGACAATCCTCCCAGGTGATCAGCACCAACCCTACCAGCCAATCAAGTCCTAACTCTCAATTTAGCCTGCTAACTAGTTTGCACCGCCCAATCCCATTTTCCCAATAAAATTTGCCAACCCCCAATAATATTATTTTTTAAATTTATGTTGGTTTTAAATTTACAAGTTTTTATAGTTATAATAAATAATTTACATTTAAGTACAGTGGGGATTGATTTTTATCATGCCACAAATTAAATTTAGCTGCTTAAATAATTATTAATTCTATTGTTTTCTATTATAACTTTAATATGTTTGAAGAGCTAGAATAAAGTGAATTTTAAAAACTAAAAGTGCTACAGATCAGCCAATTGGAATGGGTGTGCATTTGTGCTGTCTTTATGCTTGGCTCAGACCAGACACTCCTCAGTTATTACAACCAGTTTAACTTAATAAAATAAGCCTGTTAGAAATAAGGCATGGTTTTGTTTGCAAATTGAAACACCAAATTGTGTTTATTATAGCACCAGAGAACCCAGTGGTCTGGTGCTAGAGTGACTGCAAGTTGGTGTGCCAATTTGAAAACAAAGACATGCCTTATTTCCAACAGGCTTATTTTATTAAGTTAAACAGGTTGCAATAACTGAGGAGTGTCTGGTCTGAGCCAAGCACAAAGACAGCACAAATGCACACCCATTCCAATTAGCTGGTCTGTAGTACTTGTAGTTTTTAAAATTCACTTTATTGTAGCTCTTCAAATATATTAAAGTTATATTAGAAAGCAATAGAATTAATTGAAGTAATCCATCTCATTGCATATATCTCTGGAATATATGATCCACATATAAACCCTGAATATGATTATTTTTAATAAATATTTATTTTGGGTCCAACTTAAGCATATTGATTCAAGAATAAATTATATTGTACTTAGACAAAAAATATATATGAACAAAACAAATTGTTCATGATACAGTAGTTTTCAAACCTGTTGAGATAAACAAAAAATCTCAGTCTAAAAACAAACACAACTCAGTCTAAAAGCAAAATCAAGTTGGATCCAAATCTATTGTAATTTAATATAAATTCTATAATTTTTATTTCCTTTTTAGACTGAGTTGTATTTGTTTTTGGACTGAGATTTGTTTTTTCAACAGGATTAAAAACTACTGTACTAAGATTGGGTTGGTTTACGAGCTCTAAAATATATGATCTACATATAACCTGTTAAAGTGGCTATCTTTTAACAAATGTGTACTTTGAGTCAAATTTTGTATACTATTTAAAGAATAAATTATATTATACTTTGACAAAACATATACATGAAGAAAACAAGTTGTTCATGATACTGAGATTGGGTTGCTATATACAATAAATATACATAATATCAAATAATAGTATTACTTAAAGCTAATAAATAATCATAGTAAAATCAAGATATATTTATTTAAACTCTATTATCTACAATAGAATGCATATAGTTTAGTGGGGCATTTTATTGGTATAAAAAGGGTTGGAGTAATAACAAGGAAAATATGGCAGAATTAGAGATGGTAATAAAGGAATTGGGCGTGACTGTGGCTAAAATCAAGGTCAATCAAAAGGTGAAGGACATACTAAAGGAGGTGGTGCTAGAAGACAACAGACTAGGCAAAATTACTATGAAGGCTGTGAAGAAGAATTTTTTAATACTACCAACAAACTTGCAACCAGGCTACTAAACATACAAAAAGATGTTCTTGCCAATCTACAGTTCAAGCCACTGGGGTTTGCAACCATGGAGGTGTGGTCAAAGGATCCTGAGCAGTTTGAGCAGCTAAAAATAAAAAGAAACAGAAACCAACAGAAGGCCAGCAACCAACTAGTGACAAGTCCTGTGAAGCAGTCCCCATAAAGAGAGCAACAGGTAAAGATATAAAGGAAGGTAAAAAATAAAACATAAAATAAATAAAAAGATCTTACTAACTTTTTTATTTAGAAGAAAAAGAAGGAGAAGTCTGCCAGTACCTAAGACCCTACATATCACAAATATTTTACAGTAACTATGTCTCCCACATAGGGATCAGCTGGTCCTGAAGCCAGCCACTGCCTCTGAAATGATTAATGAATTAAAAAAATTATCCAATGAAACAAGAACAACTTACATCACTCCAACCAAAGCAAGATGACACTGAGTGGTGGGTCTTGGCATTGGCCGCAGCCCCCAACCTACAACTCAACCAGTACATTCTGGATATTGGCTTCTGCAATCTCTTTGTCATGCTTGTCTGAGATTTTGTCCAAACTATGCCATACAAAAACCTACCTGAGATGGAGAGAGGACAAGAATAAGTCTGTTTCTGTTTTCTGACCAAGCACACACTATCACATATCCTAAAAAATTTCAATCAAAAAATAAAAAACCTTAGCTATAGTTCTGCTGCTGTCATGCCTGCTGTTATATGCGTCCTTGGAGACTTTAGGGCTTCCTGGTCCTCCAACAAGACTATAATACTGAAAACAATGGAAAAACCTTTGTCACCACATCCTTTAAAAATAAAATCAGTACCTTATACAATAAATTTTATGAGTTCTCAGCCCTATTTGCAGGGCAGAGACTTCACTTGATTGTTTACCTAGGTCTTGTTGTACTAATGTGGATTAAAGCAGAAGCTTGCAACCAGTCTGATGTAATAATAAAACTGGATGAAGTGTGCCTTTTATTAGACAGAAAAAAATTGTCCCTGGATACATCTCAATAGAGCACATTATTCAGGATTCAGTTATTCTTGCCACCACATATGGGATGGCAGCTCCACCAGAAAAAATCCTCCTGGCCAATTATATCACAAGGTTCCTGTATTCTACCTGCTGCAATTTATATAGTACAGAGCCAATGGCAACATACCCATGTCAATATAAATTACTAGTCTATTTCAACGCAATGTCATGAAATTCTGCTGCTCTCACCCCCAATAAAAGTCTACACCCAAATACTAGCTTTAAATTATATGTATTCTCTATAGTATAATCTAATCAACTCATCTATATTCAACAAATAAATACATAGTAAAAAATGTTTCCATATATTCATTCATTAACCCTTCTTGATTTGTTAATTTTTATTGCACATGACAGTATATAATTGGAATTATATAAAGAATGTGAAATAAACTAACCTAAAAAAATCATAATAATAAAAAAGAATAATTTTTTGTGTTATTTGTCCATCCATTCAATTGGCTTTGCTTTATTAATTTTTATTATACCTGATACAATATGCAGAATCACAGAAATATGGTTGAAATAAATTAAACTAAATAAAAAAATATTAAAAATAAAATTCAGAATAAATCATTAATAATAGCTAAGCCTTTAATTGATTGGCTGCTGGGCAAGGCACACAGGGAGAAACAAATCTTGTGACCATAGAATTTGGCCACGGTTTTAGCTGAGAGGGTATGGACACCAACCTGTAGCAAATTAAAAAAATCATTGGGCCCAGGTGGCGCCCCTTTCTAAAAATCTCCTGAGCCACCCAAAGACCTCCTTAATTGGGTTGAGAAATGGGGATTAGGAGGGCAGGAAGAGAAGGCGCAAAGTGGATGTGGCCAATTGTTGGGAGGCAATTTCAACGCCAGGCTCAATCACCTGTAATTCATTGAGAATATCTGCCACCTTATGGAGTCTGAAATTGTCTAGCACAATGACATTGATGAAGCCCTGGCTTTTGCGCCTCAGGTGCTCCCAAACCAATCAGATAAATTAAAGGAAGGTTGTAATGTTGTGGGAATCCTTGATCATCTAGTAGAGCTCTACGCCAAGGGGACCAAGAAGAGCTACCATCAAGTAGGCAACAGACCAAACAGCGGCACACTGGGACATACTGTTCTTTTCACCTTTTAGGACATAGCCATACTTATTTCTCATGGAGGACGCAAAGTAGGACTTGTCAATGTAAAAAGTTTTGACAGTCCCCTTCTCCTTGAGAGCAGTAACTGTCTCAGTGTATTTCTGGTGGTAGACAACATTGTCTGGGCTATTTTAATTATACAGAGATACTCAAATATTTTTCCAGGAGAATTATAATTTCTTGACCACTTGGTAGCATGTGGAAACTGAAGCTTGGATTCCAAAAGCAGACTCAAACATTGACTGAATATTTTCCAGTTTAAGATGGCAGTTCTGCTCCATCTACTGTCAGATGACCCACAGGTGTTCCTTAACCAATAGAACTGGTTTGCACTTGAATTTCTCCAAAAAGAGAACAGTACCTGCTTTCAGATAGGGGTTTCAGAGCCTGTGGGCAGATTTTTCCAAGATCCTGACAATGGCTGCAGCCTTCTTGTAGTCTGGTCTCTCCTCCATGAGCCTTACGTAGGTCTCATGGGTGGCGTCAGGGATGACATGGTACTTTGGCTTTTTGGCTTTGGGAAACAACTCCAAAGGCTCATTCACAACACAGGGCATAGGCACTTGGCTGTAGAATTCAGCAACCTTTTTCAGCACTGTCTGCCCTTTAATGGCTTGTAAATACTGGGGCAGTTTGTCCTTGTCTGTCTTGAATGACATTTCAATACTTGTATTGAAAACCCAAGAGTTAAACCCCAGTCCCCTGAAGGCGGATTGGACCCCCAGGACAGTCCAGGACCTGCCAATCCAATAAGTCACAGACTCAAATTGTTGAATTACTCCGCAGCCTGCCGGTCTAATACTGAAGATTCCCTGAATGGTTGCCAGATTGCCACCAAACCGGCGCCAATGAAGACCCATGCCTATGCAGGTGATGTGTTCTGCCTAAAGGAGGCTTGGGAAAGACCCATCACTAGCCCTGCCAACAAACACCAGCTGTTGCCAGTTGCCAGTCCAAAAAAAGTATTGCAATTGGCCAGCTCAGGTGACATGATGAACAACAACAGCAAAACAAAACATTGCCACTTCTGTTCCCCAGAGCCAGTCCAGCCAAGACCCGCCAAACCGGTGCCACTGAGGGCCCAGGCCTACGCAGAAGCCGTGGCTTGGACAAGACCCACTATTAGCCCTGCCAATAAGCATCCACTGCTGCCAGTCCCTAGTCCAGGAAGGGGAATGCAATTAGGCCGCTCAGGTGACATGGTGAACCAAAGCGGCAAAATTAAGCATTCATGTTTGCCAGAGTGTGCCTGACCAGGACCTGATGCCCTCCAGACCCCAAGCCAAGATCCATGTCCTACCAGCAAACCGCCCATGGATCCAAAGCCTTCAAAAGGCAAAGAAGCAAATTCATATGGTATAAAAATGCTGGTGGTGTGGTGATGACCACATTGTCATTTTTGATAATAAAGTTTATGAACCTTTGGTTTGAAAAAATTCTTCCCTATCTAGTCTTAGTGATCTTCTATCTTAATTCTGGCTAAGTAGACAACCAGGCCGCCGCCCCCTCCAGAGACTAATCTGTCAAGCCCCAGGCATTATACTGTCCCCTGGGAGCCCCCTTTGGACCTGTGCACTTTACTGAATACCCGCCCAACCCGGGCTATTTGGAGTACAACTTGGAAACCATCCTCATTGCTGAACTGTTGGCAAGGACTAGAAGTACCAAATACATAGGACGTGAAGGAAATAGGATTGAGATACCGCCCTTATTGTTCAAGGACAAGTACAACTACCTACCAGCGTACTTTGTTCCCATGACTCTGCCATTAACCCCAAGACCAGACCGCCCCCTGGAACCTACCGCCGCAGCCAAGACCACCTCTACCCAACTGTCTGGAGTACTCTACATTACTTTGACAGGATTGGTGGATTCCATGGTCCCCAACTACGGACCCTGGTCCTTGCTCGGGCAATCTGTATCTTACATTATCAAGTTATCACCCATTCTATGGTGGGCCTTACCTACCGGCTTGGCTGCACCATATCCCAAGCTGCCCAATGCCTCTACCTATGACTGGCTTCCTGACATTGTCTCCCCCTTTTGAATCACTCATGTAAGGCATACACATGGTGTCAAGGACTGGCTTAACTTTCTCCAGAAGAGTTGCTGAAACACCATCACAGCAGTATATAGGGTCATACACCAAGGACAGCCTCTCAGTGGTGACATTGTTTACCGTTTTAGTGGTAATAACCTTGGTGAATTTTTGGGTCAGCTTCTGGACCCAGGGGTTGGTTCTCTGCCCCTAGAAGCTTGTGCTCCTTTAACCAAGTGTTGTAAAGCTAGCAGCAAAGGGTTGCTAATTTTTACAAACAGTTAGTCAGGGACCTAATTCTTATTACTATACCTGTTGATGGTATAGTGGCAGCCTGTAAAAGGACAGAATAATGTAAAGGTGTAAAGACAAAACTAGTGTTTATTGTGATAGTGCTGCACTTATGTGGTGGGAGGCGGGGGAATTTCCACCAGAGGAAGGGAGGCACAGTAAGAATGACCTTCCTAATGGAGGAGAGTGGATTGGCACAGCAGAAAGTCCTGCGCAACAGAACAACTGGTTTAACACAGCTTTCCTTAAGGAGGCAGATGGCAATAACTTTGTTGTTCTATTATTAACTTTGGAACTAGAGCCTGTGTCTTATGCACATTTAAAAGGCGCTTTGAACACCCGTTTTTGAGGCATTTTAAACATCTTTATCCTTAATAAAACCAGGATGCAATAAAGCAATCACACAAATGTTCTGTTGCTTAATCCCTAGGTGGACAACTTAATGTATAATCCATTCAGGATCTGCAATACCAAGCATGTCAGTGCAGCGTCACTATTTAAATCTCTTCTACTGTCTTCTTCCTGAGTGTCATAGCCCATACCAGAGTCTGGCTGGGCTCCTGCAGGGGAAGCAGGCCAAGCCTGGAAGGCCAAGTACACAATAGGCGCAATTAGGACTAGATAGTTGACTGCAGTAGCTAGGAGACACCAACTCCCAGTATGGGGCACAACCTGGTCAGCCAGCCCCAATAATGTGATGTAGACAAACCCCAGTTTGCTGAAGTCCTGGGCAGGAGGCATGCTGGGTAGGGGGAGCAGTGTGAATCTCCTCCATAGCAGGCAGAATGGTCTCTTTAGCACAAACAAGAGGGAGATCCAGATGATGGGGGTGGAAATAATCTAAGTCAAGAGTGTGGGGTAGATTGACTGAGGTAGCAGTAGTGTAACCAGGAGGGTATGGATAGGCAAGTTTATATTGAGTTGTGGATCCCCAAATAGATTCAAAGAGAATAATTAAATTTGATCAAAAATAGATAATTACTGAAATAAGATAATGATTTCTGGGCATAAACTTGTTTTATTAAGATGTCAACAGTTAGGAGGGCTTCTCCTCCTCACTAATTATACTTACTGGTAGTTTTGTGGCCTTTTGTGCCACCAGAGAACTGATGGCATCAATTTCAGTTAAACTTACAATTTTTACTGGAATTTGCGTACTTGGGCCTGGGAGGTGATGCTCATTGGTTGGTATAACAGGAACCTTGCTTGGGCTGCAGCAAGCCAAGATGCCACTTCTATTAATAAAACCCAAAAGCAATTGAGCACCTGATTGCACAATAGAACAATTATGCTCCTGATGTTGTTTCCCAATAATTAATATGGCCAAAATTGTTAATGGAATCAAAGCCAAGAATTCGAGGCTTGTGTGCCTATTTAATCCCAGGCCATTTGTTAATTGAAAGGAGGCTTTATTGCTCTGAGAGACAATTTGTGAGGGTTTTCAGGCCACAGGTAGTTTTACCTATAAGAAGGCCAGCTGGTTGTCCAGGGTTTTCTGGGCCCTGACACTGAGTAGACACTTGGGTTTCACTAACTCTGTTCTTTGACCCAAGGGGGCAACTGCAATTGTGGCACCCCATGGGTCCATTGTCACTCTGTTGTTGTGAATCTTCTATTTTGGTATAAAAATAAAATTAAAATTAAAATCAGTCTATCTATATAATTTATTTATTACAATTTTTATCTCTCCATATATTAGCATGAAACCTTGTAGCCATAGCTGTTTATTTTGAATTAGATTTTTAGATTTCTATATTAATTACTGTTAATTGTAAATGTGCACTGTTGATCATAAGCTTAGATAAATTTGATATTTTTATTGATTCTAATCCAAAAACAGACCTCAGAATATTTATTTTCTTTTTATTCTAAATTCCATTCTTAATCAGGACAATTTAGTAACTGTATTATAGATTCATTCATGCGTTTTGATATTTGATATTTACGTTGTCAGTTTCAGTTGCTATTCTGGCTTGTTGTTGTGACAGAAATTTCCAGATAGCAAGAAGCTGTCTCTGAGTGATGGGGAAGCACCACCCAAAACCACATGGAGCTAATGATTAACCACCAACACAGCTTCAAATAATGTTTTATGAAATTTCCAAATGTGATGCCAGGGTTAAGTAAAATGATTAACCCTAACCAAAAGAGCCCAAGATAAATAGCCTGTGAAAGCATCAGAGTATCTTCAGAATAAAATTCAGGACATTGAGATGCAACACAATTTTAAGTTTCAAATGTAGAAGGAACAACTCCAAGATTGGCAGGCATTGGATTAACATTGAGCGGAGCAACAACAAAATGCCAACAGCGGGGCCATCTTCCCATAATGATTTGGCTACAAATTAAATTGTAGGGAATTTAGCGCAGTAGCCAACTACAGGATGTATTTAGAAATAAAGTTAGGCCAGAAGATATTTTTATTGGGTAAAATTTTTGGGAGGACTCAACTCTTAAGAGTTGAAACAGTGAAAATTATTCAATATATATCAAAATTCAACTAAGCAATACCACCTGGATCCTGGACTCCTATTCCTTCCACATTGTCAAGTGATTATCTAGTCCAGTTTGCAAAGAATCCTTGAGTGACCAACTTCTGATGACCAAGCTGATAAATAAGATCATATTGGGCAATCCTCAAATTACGTTGATTTATCAACATCAGCTTACAAGGGGGAATTGGATTCAACTGGAAAACTAGAGCAGCTGTAACCCATTTTCAATTGACCTGTTGATTTAAGTCTGTTAAATCAGTCAATTTTGTTAAAGGGTTTCTGGCTTCCAATCCTTTTTACTTGGCCAAATAATCCCTGGCATTATGGAATTTACTGTGGCAGTTATTGAATCAAGTTTGTAACTTTTGTGATTGAGATTCATGTGTTCACCAAAAACATAGTAAAAATAGTAGATGTGTTCTGTGACTAAAACTCATGTGTTCTAGTGTTTGGTACACTTGTTGTTGAATTTTTAAGCATTTGTCCCCAGTTCAAATAACTTGTTGTATGATTGGACATTTTTGCCAAATAGCACTAATTTTCTGTGAAATTATCTTCTATTTTGATCTATCAAGTTGAAATTTTTTTAACTGAGTACATGCGTTCTAAACTGACTAATATATGTTTACCTCAACAGGTTTAAAAACTTCTGTAATGGTGTCCACACAAATTTTGTTGTTTTACCAGTGATCAAAGACAGAGGGTAGTTAGAGCTCCCCAATTGGGGGTGACCCTTCTGAAATATGCAATCATTCCTAGAATGTACAAAAATCACTCTTGTTACATGGTGCTGGCATGTCTTTGATGGCTCTTACCTTTTCTGGGTCAGGTTTAGTCCCATATTTACTAATGATGTGGCCTATGAATGAAAGTTTGGCTGAGAAAAATTCACACTTGGAAGGTTTGGCTACCAGCTGACTGCCTTTGGGTGTATTGAGTACCCTAAAAAACGTATTTTCTGTGTTGCTCTAAGATGAGACTATAGATAATTAATTTTATCTAGGTAGACTATTATGTTTTTCCTAATGTGCTCTTTGTAAATTTCATGAAAAAAGTATTTAAAGGTACTGGGTATGTTTTTATACTAAAGTTAAGGACAAAACATTCAAATTATTCATATTTTGTCTTGAATGCTGTCTTTGGGATGTCTTCAGGCCTAACATAGATTTGATGGTATCCTGCTGTTAAGTCAATTTTTGTGAAGAACTGTGATCCTCTAAAGTATTAAAGAGGTTGTAAATAAGGGTCAGGGGATACCTGTTCTTAATTGTGACTTCATTGAGTGCTCTGTAATTGGTGACAAGGAGAAAGCCTTCATCTTTTTTTGCTAAAAAGAAGACAGCAGCACCAAAAGACAATGTTGAGGGTCAAATGATGACTTTCTCAAGTGCTTTGTCAAAATAAGCTTTCATAGTTTCATCTTCTTGGGGTGTTAGGCAATAGATGGGTTGTGTTTTTGGTACACTACCCTTGAGGTCAATTTTGTGTTGCATGCTACAGTTGGGTGGTAACCCTGATAGAGCTTCTTGGAAGACGGAAGGGAACTCACTGACAAGCTGATCTTGGATATAGTCCTTTTCACATCTGGCTCCCATATTCTTAAAATGAATAATTTTATACATGCAGGTGTTCAAATTGATCTTTCTGGGGTCAGTTTCTTCTTCTGTTTTCATGTTTTTTACAAACACATGGTCCCTCATAAGCATGTCAAGGTGAGTTTGGTAGACATGATGGTGCACTTTGCTTGTTGTATAGTGAGGATAGTGTTATCCCAATCTATATGAGGTTTGGTCTTTCTCATCCAATCCAGGCCAATTATAACATCATACTTGGGGATTGATATGACGGGGCCACTGAGCGTGGTTTGCGCGTCTCCAATTTGGGCGCGGAAAGGTTTTGCCTCTTGTGTGACTGGTGTGCTTTGATTGTCTGCCATGATGCCCCTCTTGATGTTGCTTTGGCCTGTAGATAGTTTCATGAGGTCAGCAAATCTCTTGTTGACAAGAGATTGGCTCACTCCAGTGTCAAATAGTGCTTTTCCCTGATATCTGAGAAAGCAGAAACAATAAGTAAGGAGTTTATTTTCAGTTTGGGCAGCAGACAGTATATAATTTCTGGAGGGTATTTGAGTCATGGTGATTGAATTCACGTCTTGGTTCCTGTATAAGTCTTGTAATGTGGGGGAGGACAGCTTGCCTAAGTACTTCCATGTTTTTTTCTCTGTTTAGGCGCTTTTTTGTTACTCATCTGATTTACTTGAGTTTTAAAACTTCCAGCTCAAGGGTTGTGATGGATAGTTTGATTTCCTTATTTGTTAGGAAAAGTGTTTTTTCTGGATGAGGGGCTATTTTTTACTTATTAGTTGCATGTAGGTTGTTTGAATTTTAAGCAGCTTTCTTCCCTTCCAAGAACACATATTGGAGGCTCTAGAATTGGATTGTGTAAAACTGATGTCTAATGTGTGTTGGGAGGCTGTTGTAAAAGTCCAATTGTGGGCCAGCCTAATAAACAATAATACTTCTGGGAGCTTGGCCATGGATATCTTTTTATAATACAATATATTTATCAATGATTCCAATTGTCTTGAAGATTCTGAGTTCTGGCATTGTCATTACATCAGAGTCTTTTATGGTGTAATTTTCTAAAGAGGCCTCCTTGAATGCACCCAAGCCCTTGTATGGGCAGTATTTTGCTCAAGCAAGTCACTCACAAATTATGAGGCTCTGCCTGTTATTTATAGGGCTATTACACTAAACCATAGTATTCAGATATAGCCAACTTGTGAAAACTTTTTTGAGTACTTTGTATCCATATTTTGAGAATTTCTTGGTGTAGACCTGATAAGTTTCCTATTTCTGCTGAGCAGAGGAGTTGAAATACAATATTATGTATTTTGGGCATGTCTTGGATTAGAGGCAGGTTCAGGACTCCTTGTGTGCTGAGGAAGTTGTACTGTTTAGTTGTTACAAGAAAATTATTAAAGGGAGTGTACCCAGTGGTGACTTCCTGGCACTCTCTATATCTTTATAGTTTTTAGGAGATTACCACTGCCAGGTTCTTTTCTTGGGAGGAATTTTCCTTAAGGCAGGTAGGTTCAGATAGCCTACCAGTGGTACCACTGTTAAGTATAGACCTCTTAAAATTATATGAAGCAAGATACAGGGGAAAATTAAGAATATATTGATATTTTAAATGATACAGAGATATAGTATTATATAGCACATGGGAAGCCACATACTGTACATGTATGTCATGGAAGCCATGAGGCTTTTCCAACTAGTGCTTCTCTTAGGATTTCAGATGATTGATCCCTGTAAAGCATGGGGGTATTGAAGGAGTACCACCAAATATTTGGTAGTTGGGTAAATTCTTGAGGAATCAATTTCCTGGGAGGGAGTAATTTTAGAGGAAGTGATACTATATCAGCCTGCAACAGCTCACCCCAGGAGATCCAGAAATTCCAGGCAATTGATAAAACAGACCTAGGCTCAGTGACTAAACAGTGATGATGATAAATTTAAATACCAAGATATATTTGGCATAATCCAAACAGTTATTCATAATTCAATAGTTAGAACCATATAGCCAACCAAGCAGAGGAACACCAAGGAACCAAGCATACCACCCAGATAACCCCAGAATAGGGGCTTGAGGGCCCAAAGTTGGAATTCAACAGATATACAGTCCCTTAATCCCTAAGGACATGTCTATTGTTATATTAGATAAGAAAATAAGTTGTTATGAATATTAAATTAAAATTTTTACTTTATTCCATCTTTGCTTTGCTGTACTTTTAGATAGTCACCAACCAGCCCACTCTTGGGTAGACATCAATTTTTCCCAAGACACCAAAGGGATCACTGAGACTACCACCTCTCACCTGGAGTGTTATGAAGCCCTGCTAATTTTATTTAGTACCCTCTAAATCACAACCACAAGTTGTGGACCCTTGAAGGGCTTCTCATTTATATACACTCAGGAAGCACTGAAACTCTTACCACATCATACTGGACAACAAAGCAGTCATCATAAAGCCCTTTATCTTCTGAGGTAATTTCAACAACCCAGACGTCTAGTTAGTTCCTATTGAACCCCCACTCATACCAAGGTCAACTGTGTCATAATTAGATGATATTCCCTGCCTGGCCAAAGAAATCAACTTTTGGTATAAGTATACCTAGCCCTCACTGGATGTGATGACCCCACTTTATCAACTTCTAACCCCTGGTCTGTATTAAGAAAAGTGGTACTGCCTATTTAAGTTAAGCTCCATCATTTGGGAGGATGTTCCCTTTCCTGCCACCATTACTTATTCTGAAACAGCTGCCCAGAAATTATGGCACCTCAACAGAGCCCAAGCCTTATTTTCAGATAAAAGTGAAGCTCAATGTACCTTCTGTACTTTGGCTTACCATGCATAGTGAAGACTTTTGTATACTCTTCTAATCAGAACATTGAGCTGATCCTGGTTTATCTGGGATGATTAGCCCCCTCTTAGAAGAAGCTGGTTCATGAGGGTAGGGTCCTGGACATGTTCTTTAGCTGAAGCTAAACTAGACCATGACTTCCAGGGTGAAAGGGGAAACTTGGAAAAGTAGTTGGTACTCATATCACTCCAGCCCAATATACAGGGGATAATTAGGATAAGATTCAGGACTGGCTTTGGACTTAATCACCTTGAGGCCACCCAAGGCTGTCCAGGCAGAGCACTGACTACCTTTTACATCACAATAAAGGGATAAAGTCCATTCATTATACTGGGCTACAGAACCATGGGGTAGTTGCAGGTATATACGTAAGATAGTTTTAGCCCCAGCCAGCCCTATGTAATAAATAGCATTCCTTTCTCCAAAGAAATAAATAATTTAACTTCAGGAATCAATTTAGTTGTAAAAACAATTAATTATTGACAAGCTGGGCAAAAACTGCATTTACCAATGCGGGATTGTTTATGTTGTCAGCAGTACTACACAAAATCAATTCAGAGTTAATATTCTGTAATTAAATTTAAACAGTAAATGTAAACCTGAAATGGATTTTGAAACCCAAAAGCCCAATATAAACCTACTTTAGATTAGAAATCAGCTCTGTTTATCATATCTGAAAGCAAGATTGATGCAATTGTTGCAACTGAACCAATCATAGTTCAGTATTTAATTGGGGAAGACAAAAGTCCAATAGAAAGGACAAGAATAAGAATAATAAGGCCATGTTTTTTTGGTCGTTATTATCACTAATATACTATATGGGGAAAGTCATAAGGCCACAAGGGGTGACATAGTGATGGGTTCCATATAAGGGTTGGGACCATGGAATAATCTGCACAGGGATCAGCATGTCAAATTGGCAGCGCTCCTAATTAGGAAATAGTGCCCACAATTTGACATTGCCACCAGATTGATCCATGCTGTTAAACATGTCATGGGGCAACTCATAAAACCCCCCTGTGTATTGTGAGATACATTAGCAGGCAAGTGTGAAATCTTGATTGCAACACAATCAACAAACCATTAATCAAGAGAAACTCCAAAACCACCACCAATAAGAATAAAAAAGACCCAAAGACAGCATAGGATTAACCAGTGACCCAAACAACCAACCAGACTTGAATAAGCAACCAAGGCTAGGAAACACTGTACATCCAAGCAATCAACAGGTACCACCCCAAGCCAGAAAAAAGTTATCCAACCTGCCATATAACCAAGTCTCTACTTCCCTCTGCTTTGCAGCTGCTGCTTGCTGCATGCTGGTGAAGAACTTTTGCACTCCCAGAAGGTGCAGAACAAGCAGGTTAACTCCCCCTCCTCCCCTGGACCCCCGTCAGTATCTAAGCTGAAGACCTCCTCCAGAGAAATTTTTCAACAGGCCTTACTTCCCTGTTTGATCTGCAACTGGTGCTATACTCTCTAAAGTAACTGATCTGTGTTTAAGGTTGTGGCTTGCTCAGGATGAAGCCGCTCATTCCTGTAGGGGGCCAGTGTTTGATCTGCATATCCTGCCAAGCCAAGGTGAACTTTGGCTCCCCTGAACCTGCCCCTACCAAGGAATCTCAAGGCTCCTTCCAGTACCAAGTTGAGCCTGGCTGCCGCAACAAAGATCCACAGATGGCAAGGAGCCATCTCTGTGGGATGGGGGATCACCACCCAAACCCACATTGAGTTGATGATCACTGTTGTGTTTGACTCCTGGGGACAACATCCAGGAGGACACAGCAGGAAATCTTTATAAAGAAAGATTTGAGGTTCAAAGCTAGCCTTGGGTCAGCCTTCAGGGCAAAATTAAGAGCATGTACTTTAATTTCCTGGAAAACAAGATGTAAAAGTCCTTTTGGAAAAAAGGACAGGGAAAAGCTTGAAGATTATCAAAGCCAACACAAATGTGGATAAACTTGTCTTTATTAGGAGTAATGATTCTACTTTAAATAATAGACAAGTGATAGTGATCACTCATTAGGAAGACAGAGTAGCAAGGGGGTCACGTTGGGATGAGGTCATACTGGGATCAATCACAGAAAGGTACAATAATCTGGAATGGGTGGATATTGAACCAGACCCATTTACAGAAGGCAAGGAATATACAAAATCAAAAGCAAATCCAGCCAAATTTTTGCAGCTATCAATATTCAAAGGCCATATCAAAATAGCATTAATTGCGCAATTTACAACATCTCCCCCCTCAAGATTGGAAACAGGGAGTTGATATTTGCAGAGAAATTTGGAGTGAACACAGGCAAAAGGACATCCAGAAGACAGTAGTTTCACAGTATACTTGACACCCTTTTTAAAGGTGACCTCACAAGGACAAACCCAAAGGGAATCCAGCTTATGAGCTCTACCACCTGTATGATTCTGGTAGTAGAGGACTAGATCACCTATCTGATACTCAGGGAGGGGGGTTCTAGCAGCATTAGACGGGGAAAGCTCCAGAGCCTTGACCTTGTAAGTAATAGAATACACTGCTGCTTGGATATTGATGATATGATTGGTTAAGTCTTTAACATGGGCATCAGGATTTGCAGATACATCAACTTCAATCAAGGGGGTACCAATATTGAGGGGGTGGCGGCTTCACGCCCATACAGAATGGCAAAAGGGGATTGTCCAGTCACAGTGTCTACTGAGGCGGTAAGTAAAGAGGGCAGCAGGGAGGAACATGTCCCAATTGGCAGCGTCAGAGAGCGTGAGCTTCCTCATTATGGACACAGGGGTGGAGTTTTCTTGTTTAATAGTTCAATTAGTTGAGGGATTATATGGCACAGAGAACAATTGGTGGGTCCCCACAGCTTTGACAATGAAGTGATGAGGCAAGCATTGAAGTTGGTACCATTTTCAGACAGCAGGAATTGAGGGCAGCCATGTCAATAGAAGATATCCTGCAGCAAGAAAGTAGCTGAGGTCTTGGCAGTTATATCTTTTGTTGCTCTGGCTTCAACCCATTTTCTAAAATGGTCCACAGCAACTAAGATAAACTAACATACTGACCTAGACCAAGGGAAAGGCCCAAAAGCATCAATACTCACTGTGTGGAAGGCATGCTTTGGAGGGATGAGCTTGAACTGGTGTTGGGATGGGCAAGGGCGTTGGAGTTGACAAGAATGACAGGAGGCAAGGGCATCAGGGATCAGGATGTGCATGTTCTCCCAATAGAAGTTTTTGCACAACCAGTCATGAGTCTTTTCTATGCCTCCATGTCCAGTGTCAATGTGAGCTTGGAGAATAATGGCTATCCTCATGCTAGGGCGGACATAGGGTAGGTAGGCATTGTTAACCTTTTTGAAGAGCTGCCTATCACAAATTACAGTGTCCTTGGATAGGGTTTGTAACACCAAGCAAATTTCTTCTGGTTCAGTGGTCCAAGAGTCAGGATACCCTATTAATTTGTATAGGCAATTGGCGTCAGCGGGGTGGATAGCTAGAATTAGCATCCTTGACAGGCCATCAGCATTCTGATGTTGGGCCCCAGGATGGTGTATCACAGTGAAATCATGCCTTGTAGGCGCAGAGCCCAAAGAGCTAATCAACCTTCAGGCTCCTTTAGCTGTTGCAGCCATTTGAGGGAGGAGTGATCTGTGACCACCATGAAATGGGTCCCATAGATATAATGCCAAAACTGTCTCACCACATGCAGCACCGCCAAACATTCCTTCTCAGTGACACTGTAGTTCTTCTTGTACTTATTGAGGACCCTCAAAGAGTAGGCTACAGGTTGATCCACGCCTTCATTGTCAAGTTGGGCAAGGATGGAACCCACAGCTACTCTACTAGCGTCAGTATACAAGATGAACTCTTTATCATAATCAGGATACACTAAGATAAAAGCCTCTTTGAGTGTGGCCTTCAACGCTTCAAATGCTTGTTGTTGGCTGTCAGTCCATTCAAAGGGGACGTTGCAAAGCAACTGGACAAGGGGCTCACTCAGTTCAGCAAAATCAGGTATGAACTGTTGGCAGTAGCCCATCATATCAAGGAATACTTGAACCACTCAAAGATTTTTGGGAGATAGCATCTTGTCAATGGCTTCCACCTTGTTATTCATGGGGAAGATTCCAGTTTGAGTGACCTCATGACCTAAGAATTCAAGATGTTCCTTAAAGAAGGAGCACTTAGATGGTTTGAGTTTCAAGCCAGCTTCACAAATCTTGATGAAGACAGCCTTGAGGTGTTCCAAGTGGTTGGTAAAGATAGCGCTGAATAAGGTGATGTCATCAAGGTACACAAGGACGCAAGAGAGCTTTAGGTCTTGTAGGATGGAGTCCATAGCCCGTTGAAATGTGGAGAGGCATTGCAGAGCCCCTGGGGCATACAAGTGGGTTCAAAAAGGCCTTCTGAAGTGATAAGCGCGGCCTTCTCTCAATCTTTGGGGAATAAGTCAACCTGCCTGTACCCAGAGGCAAGATCCATGGCTGAGAAAAACTTGGAACCATCCAGCCGCCTGAGAGTATTGTCAATTCTGGGTAGGAGGTACAAGTCTTTCTTAGTGAGAGAGTTCAGGCGGCAATAGTCCATTACAACACAATGTCCACCATCTTTCTTCTTGAGGATCAGTAACAGGGAAGCCCAAGGACTTTGAGAAGAAGCCAGTAACCCAGCGTCTAGAAGTTGCTTAAGTTCCTTAGACACTGGAGCATCCTCCACCCTACTACAGTGGTATGGTTTGGCACAAAAGGGGGTACATCTCCAGTATTAATCTGGTGGATAACTCCCTTAGCCAGCCATAGTCTGTAGGTCCAGAGGCAAAGATGTTGCTAAACTGATTGAGCAGGTCCAACACATCTTTTTGTTGGATGGGAGACAATTGGGGGAAGTCAGCTGCGGTGAATAAGGAGAGAACTTGAGGATTATCTTCAGGTAGATTGAAATCACTAAAAGTTCCAAAGGGGTAGAGGGAGGCCACTTGTTCTGCTCCCAGTATACAACCATGCCCTACAACCTGGCCTCAGGTCACCTGCATGGGCAGGGCTGTCAGGTTGCAAGCAGTAATCATACAGGCTCTTTGTGGGTTCAATCTAGAATCCCAGGATGCAGGCGGGGCTCTTTACGGCTTAGGGATTCAGGTGAGTAGAGTTCCAAGAACAACTTTTCAGGCAGCTCATAAGAAATCTGGGAATCAATCACCACTTGAGAGCCCAGGGTAATGGTGATAGCCGCTGGTGCTAGTAAGGGTACCCCTTCTTCCGCAGGGCAAGAAGGAGGAGGGGTACACATATTGGAGGAGTGAGTCCTATACTTGAGAGAGAAGATACCCATAGGGTACTCAAGCATGCAAGTTTTAAGACGTTTTCCTGGGAGGTGTGGAGGTTCCTCAAAAATTAAAGGAACCTCATATCCCAATAGCAAAAGGTATCCATCTTGTAAGTTTACAATCCTGTTATATTCTCAGAGGAATTGAGTTCCAATCAAGAGGTCATAGCTTTTGTTCTCAAGGACTATAGCAGGGGAAACAATGAGGAGTTTCCAAACCCTCATGGATAGAGCAGAGTAGGCACCAATGGCCTGTGTTTTTGCCATGCCAACTGTGCCATACAACTGAGTGTAGTTGAGGTCAGGGGCCAGCTTAAGTTTCTTCATCAGTTTTGAAGACACTACATTGACTGGCAAACAGTGTTTAAGATGGCTTTGATCTTAACCTTTTGGATTGATACTTCCACGCGGGTTGTATCTTTCCCAAAGGGGGGCAAGACTGCCAACACATCTTGCGCAGCCTCTAGCTCCTTTTCCCATTTAGCTAGCATGCACCGTAACACAGGAATCTCCTTATATACAGTCTGTAGCGGGAGATATAAGTTACATTTTGAAAGAGAGCTTTGGCTAGCTTGGCTGCTTCCTCAGAAGAATCAACCAAGACAGGAGGTCAATGGGCTTGAGCTAGGTAAGGGCAAGCCACCATGGATTTAGCTTCACTTGCAGGTACTTGGGAAGTGGTGGTAGTCTTCTCAGAGAAAAGCTTGTATGGTACAGGGACGGTTTCTGGGACAGCCAGAATAGAATAGCCATAACTATCAGAATCTTCAGGCTCTGAATCACTGGAGAGATTGTGAAATAAATGAAGGATATTTGGGCCAGAGGAAGAGGGAGCTTCCTCATCAGACAGAGGATCAGGGGGAGACAGGGGAGATTGGTCAGCAGAGAGTGTCTCTGTCTTTCAGCTGACCTCTCTTTTTCCACCTGTTCCTTGGGGTCACAACCTTCCACTCAGGGGTTGGTACAGATACGCAAATGGTGCCCAATTTAGCCACAGTTATGGCAACCTTGCCTCTTAGCCTGTCCACCAGTACCCAAGGTCATTATGTGTGGCGTACAAGAGGTAGTCCCAGCATTGCTGGCTTTTTTTTCACGTACCACCGTACCTCCATGGGTCAAATGCATATCTTGTAAGAGCGTCTTAATACTCTTCATGGAAGTGAGCAAAGCCTTGTGTGCCTTAAAGAGTAGGCATTGAAGCTGGTTCACCTTCAAAGCATTTGAACAAGCCGTGTAGGCTTTCTGAGGAGTTAACTGTTGACTGGTGATTAACTGCTGGCCTTTAATGCAGAAACAATCTGCAAACTCAGCCAGGGTTTCCTTGGGCTTAAAGGCAATGTTCATAAAGGCATCCTTTTTGACCTCCAAGATGAGATCTCACCCCAAACTCTTCAATAAGGAGGTGCTTCATGTCCTCTCAAGTGACAATGGAGGGGAGCTTGGGGACTACTACTTCTTGGCAAGTGATATGGAGGCAGGTGAGGATGTGTTCCTTTTTGAGTTTGTCAGTAGCCCTACACATTGCAGTTTTATAAATGGTTAGAAAGGTGGCAACAGTAGAGGTTTTTAGATCAAATATCTGCTTAAAGGTTGGTTTGTAGTTTGGGTCAATGGACAAGGACAAGGACTGACTGTTTTCACCAGGGTTGAGGATGTTAATGTGAGGATTGCCCTCAAACTTAGATTCAGAAGCAGGTTGTCTAGCCCAGAGGAGTCAAAGGCTTTCCTCTAGAGTATCAAAGGTAGAGCTGTTCTGTCCACTAATATCTCTAGCAGTGGCAGCAGCAACTCCAAATTTGTAATCTTAATTTGTTGCACCAATAAGGTGCCAGCAATCCCATTTAGGCAAGTGTTCAGGGAAGTGGTCTGAGCAACCAAGGGGATGTCCTGTCCATTCATTGTCTTGGTAAAGCAGGAGAGTTTTTATACCTCTCTTTTCAAGGTGTCTTGCCTATCAGCTACATCATTTGTCACTTCTGCAAGTTGATCTAGTGCACACGCACAGTTGACCCAGGATTGACCTTCCAGACCAGGGCACAACCATGATTGTCATGAGCAGGAGTATTAACAACTTCAGCTTCTTCTTACTCTTTAGATTCAGATGAAGAATCCTCAGAATTAGAGAGGTGCTGTCTTAAGTACTCAATTTCACCCCATAAAGTAGCCACCTGATCAGTGAGGGAGGCAATACGAGGTTCAGGCATTGGTTCAACTGGAGGGGGTTTCTGAACAGAAGCTTAACATTGATTGGTAGCCTTTAGTTTGGCAATTGCCTCCCGTACCTTGGTTTCAAAATCAGATGGGGCCTTGACAGGAGGAGTGGGAGGAGTCACCTTGATAGATGCTACCCTGTCATCCACATAATTTTGTACCTGGTATAGAGTGTTGCCTAGTGTAGCCTTATCCAGGCCTTACTGGTGCTGTAGGTGGCGGCCCCAAGTATCAAAATGAGCTCCTATCAATTCAAGTTGCAAGTTGACATGCTCCCTAAATTGATTAAGCTCACTAACCAGAGTCTCAAAATCCTGGCAATGGTTTAGCAGAAAGGCCTCAATTTGCTCACGCCACGCTTCCTGATGTTCATCCAATTCACATAGTTGGTCCTTTATGTATCCAGGGAGCGAGGAACAAATGGAGTTCAGGGAGGGTTAAGTACTTCTGTGACGCCAGTGAGTTGCGCTGGTTGACAGAAATACACACAAAGAGACTGTGGGACCATTCTTGATAGGCCATATTTTGAGCATGGTTAGTTGAGATTGCGGTGGCTACAGCATTTAATAGTGATTCTGGGATCCTAAGGCAAGTTGGTGATGAACTAGGGCAGGTTGAATGAACTGGTTGACCAATACACCAATTGTATCCATGGATTCCATCAACGCGGGGGGGAGACCAAAGTCCAAAAGGAAGGAGTACAGGTCTTCAGAAGCGTACCCAGAACAGAGGCCAGGGATAATGTGCATTGCCACAGTGCCAGAATGGAGAAGGGAGCAGGCGGCAGCACAAGCTTGCTTGTAATTGAGAGAGAAAGCTGGAAGGGGGGCCCACACGGGCCCGGGAGACAGAACCAATATCATTGAATTTGAGGAGGCATTGGTGATGTCTTCTAGAGGGGAATAGAGACTTTAGGTTGATTGGGTACTTCAGAAATAAAGGGAGAAGGACCAGAGAATGCACAAGGGAACAGTGTAACCAAGGGGCTTGCAGCCCCTGTAGTGAGCACCATTTTGTTGTGTTTGGCTCCTGGGGACATCATCCAGGAGGACACAGCGGGAAATCTTTATAACAAAAGATTTGAGGTTCAAAGCTATCCTTGGGTTAGACTTCAGGGCAAAATCAAGGGTACATATCTTAATTTCCTGGAAAACAAGATGTAAAAGTCCTTTTGGAAAAAAGGACAGGGAAAAGCTTGAAGATTATCAAAGCCAACACAAATGTGGATAAACTTGTCTTTATTAGGAGTAATGATTCTACTTTAAATAATAGACAAGGGACAGTGATCACTCATTAGGAAGACAGAGTGGCTGAGGGGGTCACATTGTGATGAGGTCATACTGGGATCAATCACAGACAGGTACAATAATCTGGAATGGGTGGATATTGAACCAGACCCATTTACAGAAGGCAAGGAATATCCAAAATTGAAAGCAAACCCAGCCAAATCTTTGCAGCTATTCTATTTGAAGGCCATATTGAAATAGCATTAATTGCGCAATTTACAATATTCACCCACCAACTAAGCTTCAAAAACTGGGTCCTGAAGCTTCTCAAGGGACATTAGGGTTCAAAAAAGTGATCAAACCCAACCAGAAGAGTCTTAGATAGATAGCCTGGGAAAGAGTTCAAGGGGCTTCTGGGTAAAGCTCAGACATTGAGAGGGAACACATGTCTCTGGTTTGGATTGGGCAGGAGAGGCACCCAGATTCTGGGGCATTGGAGAAACATCAGGAGGCGCTGATGGCAAAGTACCCAAGGCAGGTCCCCATCTTACAGTAATAATTTGGCTCAAGATTGAGCTATAGGGATGTAGTAGAGCAGACTGGCTACTGGATGCATTGCAAAATAAAGTTGGCCCGTGAGGATACTTGGTCTGTTGAGTAATCTAGGGAGGGCTCAACTCCTAGAAGCTGAAGTGTGAAAAGTTTCTAATTAGGTACCAGATTTTGGCTAAGCAATACCCCCTGGATCCATGGCTCCTATTAAGTCTACATAATCTAAAGGGTACCTGGACCACTACGCAAAAAACCCTTGGGTGATTAATCTCTGTCAATCATTCTGGTAAATGAGGTTGTATCCAGTGACTCTTGGATCACATCTATTTATCAGGGTTTTTGTTTAGGGTGATTGGATCCAGCTGACAAACCAGGGTGGCAGTAATCTATTTTCAATATACATTTTGGTTTAGATATGTCAATTGGGTTAATTTGGTTAATGGTTTTCCCAGCTCCCAAGCTTTTCAACTAGGACAAGTAATCCCTGGCATCATGGAAACAAACCACCCTGACAGCTGCCACCTGGCTCCTTATGTTAACCCTTCCCATTCTTCTCCTACCCTTCCTCCCCAAGCTCCTTGGTACATTATGGGGTATACCAGCAATTACTACCTCTTGAGCCAGTTCACCCCCCTCTTGGGGAGATTCAGATGGCTAGGGCATCTCCTCAACATATCAACAATAGGGATGCCTGTAGGTTCCACCCTTGTTGCGCTGGGAGAATGGGGGGAACCTATTTCTGTAATAGGGCGCAGAGTACTCGGCTTGAATACTGTCATATGTGAGGATATGATTAGTATTGTGGCACAAGAACATATAGGAAGAGGAATCAATAATTACTTTGGATGTAAAGTTACGCCTCCCCCTTAGGCCTCCACTTCAATTCCTGCCAAATGCTTGGGAATTTCTACCAAATTATGGTTGAATATTTATCTGAAAGGTTACTGAAAAAGCCCAAGAAAGGCCATCAATTTAATATTTTAGAATTATTCTGAAGATGCCCCCGCCTAACCCACCCAAGAGACACCTCTGGTTAAATGTCATAAACAAGAGCGGCCAGAAGCAGTGGTAATTGCATCCAAAGCATATTCCTGATGTTAGTTGGTTCAGTTTTCCTTTCAACTATGTCCACTCAAAATTTGTCAAGATCTTCCTGCCTCAAGAAATGCATTTGTATCTGCTCATATCATTGGTCAATTGGTTTGTGATATTCAATCTACCACCCTAATCCTATCACATCACTTTAATGAATGCAAGTGTTGTAAAAGACCTTGCTTCATCATTCTCTACTCTAATAAAGTTCAAAATTTGTTAGTTTAATTTGGCCTTCTGGTTTTGCCTGTTGCTTTTGGTGTTCAGTTGATTCCTTCTCCCCTTTGGCCTCCCAGGAATTGTTGGCAGCAATCTTTTGGTTGTTGCTGAAACCGCAATTTTATTGTGGTTGAGAGCTTGTTTTTATTTCCTCTTAACCTGCTCCCCAATTCTCACATTGGAGTCTTGGCTTCTGATCACGCAGAAGCACTTCTAATAAATTGAAAAGTATTTTATTTTTATTAGGGGAAAAGTATTTATACCCTCTTGTGGGCGTCTTCCTGAACTGTTGGCAATATCTTCTAGGAAATTCCAACACACTCTTATTTTGAGTAATTAGTGATCTAGGTTTGGTTGTTTCAAACATGCTAACCAATGAGATTTAATTGCTTCACCCAGCACAGATGATCCTTGCTGGCGTGGGGGTTTGGTATATTTTGGGGCCATTCATCCTGCTTAATTTGTGTCCCTACATTGACTGCTTAGAAATACAGTTAATTTAGAAAATCTGAGATTATGGGAAATTGAACCCAGCGCCTTGGTGCTTGATGTAAAAGTAGGGTGGTGCTTTGGCGCCTGCAATATTTGCCAGGTGGCGCTTGACGTAAAAATAGTTTGGCGCCTTGGCGCCTAATCCAATTACTAGGCGGCGCCGCAGCGCTTGTGTATTTTTTAAGTGCTGTGGCAGTAAATCATGTATTATTTAATTGCCGCGGCAGCACTTATCATTGGTTAATTTAAGACTCAGGTCAGCAGGCTACTGCTAATACAATATGCATATAATTTATACTACCAATTTATGTAATTTTGCAGCTGCAATTTATATCTGCGAGCTCCATCATAATTAGCATCATTGCTTGGTCAAAATTCCCAACAACCCTAGTCAAGTTTAATCCAGGTTCCCACCTCCATTATCTTGGAGGAAAGTCCCAGACCAGGAGATCCCTGACACAGTAGACCTCCCCACAAATGTATGCCTGGCAAAGATGGCTGAGAG
Organism: Entomophthora muscae; assembly: GCA_014839935.2. NCBI lineage: Eukaryota > Fungi > Entomophthoromycota > Entomophthoromycetes > Entomophthorales > Entomophthoraceae > Entomophthora > Entomophthora muscae. The sequence goes on from QTSX02002884.1 coordinate 51,817, forward strand.
GATAGGTGATGATAAGCTACTGGGTACTTAAGGGTACCCAGGTTATCCTTTCTGGTCAGGGTGAGGTCTAGGTATACCTCTGCTGGATACCCTGGACAGATGTCTGGGTGGGTCTAGATCTTCAACAGCAAGTCTACCCTGCTTGACCAAGACTTGGTGAAAGATTGAGTTTTCTGAGTTGGGCTATGGTTGATCCCAGATGTCCAGGGTTAAGCCGGGACTTTGAAGCTAACTTGTATGCCTCATTGCTTATAGAAGCACTGGGAAGTCTTTGGGAGGGGTAGGTTGCTAGCAAGTTGTGGGGGTATGGGATGTTATTAGAGATGAGATGGGTACAGAATTTTTGTAAGCTGTGCTGGGACCAAGCTTCACCTGCCATGGTCTGGGTTTGACTTTGCCAGCTGGCCATGGATTGTTTTGTGGTCTCTGATCATAGGTAATTAAATGATCCCTTTTGATTGGAAAGGATATCTAAGGTTTTTTAATTTGCGTTTTACTATAATTATCTAGAGCAAACTGTGGTTTGATTGGGACTCTTGTTGGGAGATGATGCTGGATAAAGCTTGCAGTAGATTGTAGCTGTTTGGTAAAGTCTTACAACTGAAGCTGCTCAGATTCTACACCATGTACCTTGCACAGATTGAGATCATATGTTTCATCTCTGGAACCTACCTTCTGTTTATATCTTTTGACCTACTCTAAAGGCGGCAAACGGATCAGCACAGATTGTTTTGTGATCTGAGCTAGAACCACCAAAAAACGGGGTTGTGACTAGGGCTGCGTTGGCCCAGAAAGGGGACAATTACGGCAAATGCTGTAATTGCCCTGTTTTCTCTTCCCTGTTTACTTCTTTTGGATTCCCCTATGCTGGGGAATACAAAATTTCATAAAAAAAGAAGGCCTTGAAAGGCCTTCTGTTTTCTGGCTGTTTTGTGATCTGAGCTAGAACCACCAAAAAACGGGGTTGTGACTAGGGCTGCGTCAGCCCAGAAAAGGGACAATTACAGCAAATGCTGTAATTGCCCCGTTTTCCCTTCCCTGTTTACTTCTTTTGGATTCCCCTATGCTGGGGGAATACAAAATTTCATAAAAAAAGAAGGCCTTTCAAGGCTTCTGTTTTCTGGCCGGGCCAGAAAAAAAAATTAAAATTAAAACCTTTTTTAAATGAATTTAATTTCAAATTTATATGCTTTAAATTTTTTAAGAGAGAAGCAAAAAGAAAATATAAATTTTAATTTTTAAAAAAAATCCGGAAGTTGAACTTCCGGATTTGCTCAAAAATGAAAAGATTTCAAGAGAATCTTCTCAAAGAAGATTCTTGAAATCGTTTCCGGATTTGGACGGGTGGCTTCTTTTCTAAAAAGAAGCCACCCGTCCAAAATCCGACGCACCCCATGGTTGTGACTCTGGGATCACATGATCGTTGTGACCGTTCAACCCCTAGTGGTTAAGTTTATCTTTTTAGGGTGGCTATTGTTTTGGGGTTACTGGTGAGATGGTATCGCTGATGGGTGGAGCTAGGGTGGGGCTATGATGGAGGATATGGAAGAGGATTGCTTGGGGTTTATTGGTGGGTTAATATATTTTGGGTTACGGCTGGGTGGCGAACCAGTAGAGGGAGTTGGTGAGGCTATTACCTTCGTCCATTGTTTGTGGGGAGTTTGAAAACTCGGTATATGCCGCTTCGGGGTGGACGATGGCGTGGGCCATGTGGACGTAGGTCCGCCATCGTCCCAGGATGGGAGGGTTGGTGCGGTTCAGTGAAGTGGCTAGAACTGGGTAGGCTTCTTTCATCCAGGGTTTCTCGAGCAGGAGGTGGGAGATGGGAGTGAAGGGAAGGAGTTGGATGCCGTGCACGTACTCAACGTTGGGACCAAACCAAGTTGCGTAGTCTACCTTAGTTCCCCACACGATACCAGCCGTCTTCTGCTTGGCAAAGACTTCGGGGTAGACGGAGTGGCCAGAGTACATGTGCCAATACGTCTGGGCACTGCGGATTTCTGTCATGAGAAGGAGGTTGGCTAGGTTGGCCATGGGTTGGTCGTTGAGGGCAATGGCGAGGAGGTACATGGCGTAGTAGGCATTCACTGACTCGCTGGTGCTCTCTTGGTTGCGGTTGTCAATAAACTCGTAGATGCCCGCTGCCCAGGAGTGGCCGTCGTAGAAGTCTTTGTGGCGGAAGCGGGGAAAGTATTTGTCGTTTGGGTTTGGGTTAGCAAAGTCCCGCACCAGCAGGATGAGTGGGTCCTTCCACATGTTTAGCCAAGCGGGATCGTATTTGCCAACAACCGCAGCAGCATAAATGAAGTAGCCGTAGTGGAAGTGGTGGTTGTTGTACATGCCATTCCCAAAGTCCGCTTCATGATCTTTAAGGCCATCGCTGGTGACTATTCCGCCCCAAGTTCTGTCGTAAACCAAGGCATTTTCATTCTTACCGGTTAGCCAAGGCTCCAACCCTGCTTTGAGAGATGCTATGGTCTTGTGTAGAGCAGCAGTTTCTCCAACTTCTTCGGCAATAAGGGCTATTCTTGCAAAGCTGGCGATTACCTTGCCAAAGGAGTAGGAGCCTCGAATCGCGGGGTTGAGGAAGGTGTTACACTCCTCGCGGACAGCTTCTTTGATCCTGGGGATGAGTTTAGGATTAATCTTGTTGGGACTAGACCATGCGATGCTGGTAAGCTTTTCCTTGATTGTCCAGCGCAAGCCTTTAACCGCGCTAAGGGGGCCCTTTATGTTGCTGTATCCTGTCAGACCAACACGGTGGGGGTTGACAAGTATATCTTGTTGATGCGAAAGGGTAAACATGAGCAAGTCACCAGTTCCTTTTGTCTCAAAGTTGAAGTTGATTAAAGCAACTTCTGGCGAAGGAAACTCGTAAGTCACGTGGCCAGAAACAGGATAGACGTTGCTGTGGGTTTCAAGGATTTTCATGTTCTGCTCAACCGGCGCGTTGACGTAAGCAGCTCGAAGTGTTCCAGTATATGGCAAGGCCAAGTGGATGCCATTAAACGACCTTGTCCAAACAGTTGGCTCCGATGTGAAGAAAACCCAGACTTGGTCGTTGCTGAGCTGCACAGTCATTTGCCGGTCGCTGGTCTGGGTCGCTGAAAGGACTGTGTGGTTGGACTTGAAGGTTGGGTGGGCTTGCTTCAACTCCATCGTCACATACGGGGATCCCCGGACAAGCGGCAAAGTGGCCACTTGGTCCATCTTGAACGTACACGAAAGATCGTCTTCAGCAACAACAGCCTTGCTGAGCTTTCCTCTTCCAAAGTTGATGTCCCAGTCCGGCTCGAACGTGCTCATAACAAAGCTTTCGGTGGAGACGATCCGCGGGTAGCCGAGACGGAAGCCCGAGTCCATGCTTCGGATGATGTACGGGTACAAGGCCACCATTGCCGTGCCCTGACCCAGAACCAGATTCTGCCACCATCTGCTCGTGTGCTTAGGGCCTTGCTTTAGGTAGCTGAATGGCTTTACATCGTGCTCTGTTGTCTTGAAACCACCATCACCTGGGATGATGTTGTAGTCATAAAGATAACTATTCATTCCCTTACTTCTGACACGCTCCCTGTTTAAATACTTCTCCCTAACTTGCATCAACAAGAAAAATACTTCACATTTGTTGCGTTTCTGACGATTCAGAATTCCCCAAACAGGCCAAGTTCCTTTTAGCTCGATGCTCGTTTCGGTTGAATTGAAAATCAAGTTTTAGTTGCCAGCACCACTCGGCCAAAGCAGTCGGTACGCGAGGCGCAGTTGGGTTGGCGTCATGCCTGCCACGGATTAGCCCTGCCGTTGGATCGCAGCCGGATTACGCTTAACTGGTATATTGCTCATCTCAAACATGTACTTCTCTCTATTCACTGAGCTACAAGCAAGCTTTACAATGGCCTCCTTAGCAGGTGATTTTAGCTATGTAAATTATTAAGAGCTAATAATCAATCTCAACTCAGTGACAAGATACCCTGGTAAAAAGACTTGTCTTAAATTTTGGTGCTCCCGGCCGGAGTTACCGGCCCTGAATAAAAGCCTGTAAATAAAAATATCCTCCAACCCAGCGCCACCCGGAATGTATAAACTTTTAGCAGAAATGACTCATGAAATATATTTATTTAATAAATGTTTATATAAAAAAGGTAAAGTTGCTACAATCCCACTGTTTTAGATGGCACCTAAATCTATCCACTGCGCAAAACGTCCCCAGTTCTTTATCCACCAATCCGAAATCCCTCGTAAGATGAAGCACCCCAAACAGCCATCAGTTGTTTCGTTTTCAGCAACCCTTTTCAATCCTGAACCACCCCTGCTTGAGAAATAACCTATCATCAACATGAAACTGTAGATTTAAAACATTACGACCCTTCTGAAGCCACGCATCAAGCTCGCAGTTTATAAATAATCAATCCCACTTCCTAAACCCTACCGCCATAACCTTCCTACATCTAAGAAAGCCACGCACAATACTTGGAAGAAACCAGGATAGGAACATTCTCCAATAATACAGTAGGTTTATAACCTGTTGAGATAGACGAAATCATCTCACTCCAAAACAAAGTCAAAGTGGATATAAATCCTTGATTTCGTTTATCTCAACCAACTATAACCCTACTTTACTACCAAAGCTGATCCTTTAAGGTTGAGGCGTTTAAAAGTATAAGCTCCCCTAAAACTGTATCCCATCTCAGAAAACATATCAAATATGGGGAGCCATCCCCTCACCACCAAATTTCTCACACTGGATGGGATATCCACCTTCAAAGATTAGAAACACTCCCAATAAAAGCACCCCTCCTCCAGGATCTCGATATCCCAGGCCATCATGGCCTGGAACTCTATACCAATAAGCTTTTCATTATATCAGCCCTACACATCGACCACCAGCTCTTGACAATTACTTAACCGTGCTGTAAAGTTGCTCCCCCATTTATGGATCTACTCTGCCCTTGTCCAAGTTTGGAACAACAAACCAAACTCTGCCAAGGGTCTTCCAAAGAGAATGCCAGTTCACTCCCCTAAAGGGTTGCCATCAAATTTAAAAGCCCTTACAAAAGATATCACCTCTTAAATATCCACTCACGTGCCAGAACACCCTAGGGCCATGCTAGATATCTATGGGAGTGTCAGGGTAAGTTCTATAATGCTTGGGATTATTCAGCCAAGTAAGAAAGCTCAAAAAGCCAGTAACCCTTTAAAAAATTATCTTATTTAACAGACTTGAATCAAACAGTTGATTGAAAATGGGTTACAGCTGCTCCAGTTTGTCAGTTGAATCTGATACCCCCTGTAAGCTGATGTTGATAAATTGATGTAATTTGAGGGACACCTTATATGATCTTATTTATCAGCATGGTCATCATAAGCTGGTCACTCAAGGGTCCTTTGCAACCTGGACTAGATACTTACTTGAGGATGCAGAAGGGATAGGAGCCAAGGATCCAGGTTTTGCTTAGTCAAATTTTGATATATATTTAATAATTTTCACTGTTTCAACTCTTAAAAGTTGAGTCCTCCTAAAATTTTACTCAATAAAAATATCTTATGCCTAACTTTATTTCTAAATGCATCCTATAGTTGGCTTACTGCGCTAAATTCCCTACAATTTGATCCTTAGCCAAATCATTATAGGAAGATGGCCCCCGCTGTTGGCACTTTGTTGTTGCCTCTGCCTAATGTCAATCTGATGCCCGCAAATCTTGAAGTTTCTCCCACCTAATCTGAAGCTAAGACTCTGGTTACATCTCAATGTCCTGAATTTTACTTGGAAGACTCTTTGATTCTCTAACGGGTGATTTACCTTGGGCTCCTTTGGTTAGGGTTAATCATTCTACTTAACCCAAGTGTATCTTTTGGAAATTTCATAACCTGGTATTTGAAGCTTTGTTGGTGGTTAATAATCAACTCTATTTGGATCTGGATAGTGATTCCTCACCACCTAGAGACTGCTTCATATTATCTGATAATTTCTGTCACCTTACTCAACCCTTCTATGTCTGAGTTTTTGGAAGTAGTTTGTCATGAATATGTGTTTCTTTTCTCCTGTTCTGTTGAGATATCTGTTTTTACCATGTTTATTTGCATCAGTTCCTTTCCAAGTTTTCAGTTTGGGCTTTTCTTTAATTTGTGGTTTTCATCTCTGGTTGCAGTTTTTGAGACTGGATCTTCTGTTTCTTATTTCTGCTGCGGCATGTTATTTTGGCATCCAAATTATTTCCCTGCTCCACCCACTGATAAAATTTCACATGAAGTTTTGTTGGCTTTATCATTCTATTCTGGTTCTAGCCTTAGTCACAAATCTAAAGTTTACCATGTGATGACAAAAGTTTCAGAGGATGCTCATGAATGGTTGTTGTCTGCAGTGGACTACAATCCACATGTTTTAACTGAAAGTGCATCTATGTACCCTTTGTTTAAAAATGTGTGTGTATCTATTGAGGAGCTCAAAGTATATTGTAGATGTACGCCTTCCAACAGGGTACAGCTCTGCTCTTGATATTTCTTCATCAGTTTCTTGCCCACTGCTGTACAATTGATGTTCCCAAAGTTAATAAACTCTCAGTGTTGTGGCTAGCAGTTGACCAGACTGCCCAGGGTTTGGAAGTTTGGGATCCCTGTTAACCACAACTGAGGCCCTGGTAAGCCAAATCCTTTCTCAGGTCTCAAATATGTTGACTTCCAAACAAGATGCTATGGGAATTGCGGCCAAACCTGCTGCATGCTCCTGGTTTTCTGGTAACTGTTCCACAGTGGTTTTAACTAGTCAGAGTCAGTATTGCTCACCTTGTGTGTCTTCTCAGTTGCAATTGCATTTTTAAACAAACCTGCTTAGGTAAACAAAGAATCAGTGATAACAACCCTCAAGACTTTGTTGGCTATGCTCCAGCACATTTTCCCACAAAGTCTCCAGTAGTTGAGTCCAAGAAGTTTACTCTTGTCCCTATTGATTGTGATTGTCCTGTCCCCCTGATGCCGTCCTAGAAACAATTGTGCCTTATTTTCAGGAGCACCCTGCCTCCTTAGCCGCTGTCTGTACTGCTGAAGAGAAGCAGGATCCTGCTGAGGTTGCATCATTTGCAGCAAATAAATCCACTTCTGATTACTTCTTGTTTTATGGTAGCATTTATAACAGTCAAACTATCTTTCTGCCAGCCATTCTGTTAGATACTGGTGCTTCTGAGAACTTCATGAGTGCTGAGACCGCAGATCTGTTGCAGCTGAAGTACCATCTTGGAATTCTAGTCAGAGGTGGGAATTGCCAAACATTTCTCTCCTTCCAGCTGAAGAAACCTGCCACCTTTGTGGCCGCAGGCCAATCCTTTACTGCATGTTTCTCCACATATACTACCCTTATGTACCCTATCATTTTAGGGGTAGGCTGGTGTAGGGACCATACTGTATCTACTCTCTTGACAGAGAAAAAATTGCAGGTAGATTTTCTTCAGATATTTTGGTTTGTATCCCTCTGCTAAGTATTCAAGAGTTGGAGCAGTCTTCTCAGTCCATGCAGTCTATCCTGATTCCAACACCAGTAAGTTTCAACCTGCCACCATGTCACTAACCCTGGTCTGTGGCTTTTGACGCCACTAGGGGCCAGGTCCTTCCCAAGCACTCTCAGTTTGACTCTGATTTTAAGGTCACTGTTGATCTGATTTGTATAGCATCTTCTATTTACCCTTTGACCTTGAAGGAGGACACATGTTTGAAGGAGTGGGCTCAGTACATGTTGGCAAAAGGATACATCTTTAATAAGGCTTTGTCATCCTGCTCTCCATTGTTGTTTGTCCAAAAATTCAATGGGTCTCTTAGACCTTGTGTCAACAATGGAAATTTGAACAACATCACAATTCCTGACCCCTATCCTTTTCCTCTTGCAGCACAAATTTCTCGGTGTGTTGAGAAGGCAAAGGCATTCTCAATACTTGATCTTTTGAATGTGTTCACCCAGATTAGGATTGCAGAAGGAATGGAATGGTTAATGGCATGTAGAACTAAGAAGGGTATCTTCTGGTTTGGCGTCATGCCTTTTGGATTAAAGAATGCTCTGACTTGCTTTCACCAGTTGATTGACTCAGTTTTGGGGGATCTCCTGGGTGTATGTGCCATTGTGTACATAGACAACATCTTGGTGTTCTCTCCAGATGAGGAGCCACATAAGGTCCAATTTCAGCAGTTGTAGAGCACATAATTCAGGCTAATTTGATCATCAAAAGGAGTAAGTGTGAATTCTTTAAATGCAAGGGTACCTTTTTGGGTAATATTATCTTTGAGGATGATCACACTATTGCCCCTGACAAGGAAGCAGCGGTTTGAGAGTATGCTACACCTGTGATGATATCCCAACTTTGTAGTTTCTTGGGTACCTGTACATCATTAAAAAAGTTTACTCCTCACCTGTCTGAAGTGGCCGCCCTCTTGTATTTGGCTAGTGGGAAAACAACTTTGGTCTGGATGCCTGCATGCGCAGAAGCATTTGCAGTAGTCAAGGCTCTTTTGTTGTCTTTTCCAGTGTTGAGACATGTGGACCCAGAGCTTCCTTTTGTGGTCTCCATGGATGCCTCTAAATATGCTTTGGCTGGTGTATTGTTGCAAACAGCTGATGATGGCGTTGGGAAACCTGTATGGTACTTCTCCCAAAAGATGGAGGCTCAGGAACACAATTACATGATCTACAACAAGGAATTGTTGGCAGTTGTGGAATCTCTAAAGCATTGGCATCTCCACCTAATGTTGACATGTCATTCTTTTTTGGTAAGTACCAATCATAAGGCTCTTCTGTACTATTGTCAACCTAGGGGTTTGTTAGATTGCCAATCCAGATGGCATGGTGACCTGACAAGATACAAGTTCTGCTATGAGTTTATTAAGGGAATTGATAATCAATTGGCAGATGAGTTGAGCAGAAGCCCTTCCTAGCTCCCAGATGCTAATATGAAAGTTGAGTTCAACACAAACACTTTGATTCCAGACAAGGCTATGGTTCTTTTTGTATTAACTCTGCCTGCTACGCTTGCTACCATGTTCTTAACCAAGAGCACAGACTTTGATCTATATTCCAAAGTTAAGTTTTTTCAGCCTCTGTCTAAGGGTTATGATAGGTTGATGGAACTAGCATGTGCACATCTGGTAGGCCAACTGCAGGGTTATCACAAGATAGTACCAATTATATATCATCAAGGTTTCTTGTGGGTTCTAGAGGGAATCATTTGGGATAGAATCATGAAGGCCTATCACACCTGTCCTATGGCAGGTCACCCAGGGAAAAATAAAACGGTGGAACTAATTTGCTGACAGTTTTCTTGGAAAGGTTTGACAGTGCAGGTTGCAGCTTACGTTTGAGACTGTCTGGTATGTGTTTGGTCCAAGGGAAGCAGGAAAAAGACTACTGGTTTGTTGGTTTTTTACAACCAGATGCAGGGCCCTGGATGTTGGTGTTGATAGATTTTATTGGAGAACTCCCAGATTCCAATGGGTTTAATGCAATAATGGTGGTGGTTGATTGCTTTACAATAATGGCACACTTTGTTTCCTGCTTAACCATGATTATTTTTGGTGGAAACAGGCAGATTATTTTTGAATAGAATCTTCTCCTTATATTGCATTACAATGGAGATTATGAGTGACCGTGGCCCCAATTTATTGCTCAGTTCTGGGAAGCTTTTACTAGAATTCTGGGTATCAAATTGTGCTGCTCTATTGTGTTTCACCCCCAATCCAATGGACAAACAGATAGGGTAAACCAAAGTTTGGAGGTCTATCTATGCTGCTACACTAACACACAACAAGATGACTGGTGTGCAAACCTGCTCATGGCATAATTTAATATAACAATGCCCCACACACATCAACTCAATTATTGCCCTTCTATGCCAATGTTGGTTATAATCCCTTATCCAACATGGGTCCTTGTTTGGTTAGCAACGTGGAAGCTGCAACTGATCAAGGCTCTGCATTGAAACAGGTTCATCAGGAGCTTCAGGTTACTCTTGTTGCTGTGGTGACAGCTTACAAGGAATACACAGATTGCAAGCACCAGGAAATTCCAACCTACAGGCTAGGTGATATAGTCATGGTGGATGCCCACAATATGAAATTGAAGGTTCCCTGCCGCAAATTAGGTCCTAAGCAAGTTGGTCCCTTCAAAGTGGAACAACAAATTGGCCCCTTCACGTATTAGTTGGATTTACCCCGTCCTTTAAGATTTTCCATGCCTTCCATTAATGCTTACTCACTCTCTTTAAGATTACTGAGACTTCTTCCCAACCCATTCTTGTGGAAGGAGAACCCAAGTATGAGTTAAATTGTATTTTGTCTTCCCATAAAAATAGACACCAACTAGAATATTTGGTGTCTTGGAAAGGTTATCCCAATTCCAAAATTCATGGGTTCCTCACTATGACTGTTCCAATTCCCCAGATCTTATCCAAGAGTTCTAAAAACACAATCCAACTGACATTGGTCTCCCGAGCTTACCTTAGCAGCAATGAAATTTCCTCCTGCCAACAAGAACTTCTCCCTGTCCCATCTTCTGGATGGTGGTATTATGCCCCAGGCTAAAGCAGAGGGTAATGTCAGGGTAAGTTTCATAATGCTGGGATATTATTTGGTCAAGTAGGAAAGCTCAAAAAGCCTGAAACCCTTTAAAAAATTGTCTGATTTAACGGACTTGAATCAAACAGTTGATTGAAAATGGATTACAGCTTCTCCAGTTTGCCAGTTGAATCTGATCCCTCCCTGTAAGCTGATGTTGATAAATTGACGTAATTTGAGGGTCACTCAATATGATCTTATTTATCAGCATGGTCATCATAATTTAGTCATTCAAAGGTTATTTGCAACCTAGACTAGATACTCACTTGACAATGCAGAAGGAATAGGAGCCAAGGATCCAGGTGGTATTGATTAGTCAAATTTTTATATTTATTGAATAATTTTCACTGTTTCAACTCTTAAGAGTTGAGTCCTGAAAAAAATTTACTCAATAAAAATATCTTCTGGCCTAACTTTATTTCTAAATGCATACTGTAGTTGGCCTGCTGTGCTACATTCCCTACAATTTAATCCTTAGCCAAATTGTTACAGGAAGATGGGGCCCTGCTGTCAGCACTTTGTTGTTGCCTCTGCCTAATGTTAATACAATGCCCACAAATCTTGGAGTTTTCCCCATTATATCTGAATCTGAGACTCTGGTTACATCTCAATGTCCTGAATTTTACGCTGAAGACTCCTTGATTCTCTCTCAGGTGATTTACCTTGAGCTCCTTTGGTCAGGTTTAATCATTTTACTTAACCCAAGTGTATCTTTTGGAAATTTCACAAAACAGTATTTGAAGCTTTGTTGGTGGTTAATAATCAACTCTATGTGGATCTGGATAGTGATTCCTTGTCACCTAGAGACTGCTTCATATTATCTGAAAATTTCTGTCACAGGTTAAGCCTTTCAACCAGATAGGGTCAACTTCACCTTTGAGCCTGGACCTGATTTTCATGTATTCTCACCCAATCCATCATCTGTATCCAGCTCTATCCCTTACTTGCGCCACTATCCCTTCAACTCAATCCCTCACAACTCCACTAGCTTCACAGCCCTGCCCAGACCCTTGCTTATAAAATTCCAACCTGGGTATATTTAACGTTTCTGATAACTTTTCCAACTGTACCCCCTCCATCCTTCCTGATCTCAATTTGGCTTCATCAGGGCTAACTTTTCAAGCTTTGTCTGGTTTGCCTCTGAGCCCTTGATGAATTCTGACAGGTTACATGTTGATTTGAAAGGGTCCAAGACTTCCCTGGGTATAGCCAGCTGCTTCCTGCTCCCCCAAACTTTGAGTTTCCCTGCCTTCTGCCAATATGCCTGGAAGAGGTTTTCCAGCCCCAAGCTTTATACCCAACCATCTATCATCCTAGGGGTACTGGTAGCTTCTGATATATTTCTATCTCTTCCATAGGAATCACTTCTGAAGATAGAGAATTGAACTCTGTTATTTTTGGCTCCTGGGGACGACATCCAGGATGACACAGCGGGAAATGTTTTAACAAAAGATTTGAGGTTTGAAGCTAGCCTTGGATTAGCCTTCAGGGCAAAATTAAGGACATTTACATTAGTTTCCTGGAATAAAAGATGAAGAATTCCTTTTGTCAAATGAAAGGAAAAATCTTGAAGAATATTAAAGCTAATGTAAATGTGGATAAACTTGTCTTTATTAGGAGAAATGATCCTAATTAAATAGTAGACAAGGGTCAATGATCACTCATTAGATAGACAGAGTGACAGAGGGGGTCACATTGGGTTGAAATCATACCAGGATCAGTCAAGGGCTGGTATGGCAATCCAGAATGAGTGGAAATTGATGTCAAATCATATATGGAAGGCAAGGAATATCCAAAGTCAAAAGCAAAGCCAACCAAATCTTCATACAATCACTATTTGAAGGCCATATCAAAATAGCATAAATGGCGCAATTTCTGACATATCTCCCCTCAAGATTAGACACAGAGAGTTGATGTTTGCATATGAATTTATAGTGAACTTGGGCAAAAGAACAGCCAGGTGATAGCAGCTTTACAGTAAACTCAATGCTCTTCTTGAATGTGACTTCACAAGGTCCAACACAGAGAGAATCTAGCTTATGGGCTCTGCCTCTAGTATGATTCTGATAGTAGAGGACTATATCACCTACTTGGTACTCAGGGAGGGGGCTCTAGATACATTGGAAAGCAAGAGCTCTAAGGCCTTGGCCCTTTAGGCAGTTGAGTATGCTGTTGCTTGAATTTCAATGATGCAATTAGTCAAGTCCTGACATGGGCCTCAGGATTGGCAGACATGTCAACTTCAACCAAAGGGGGTCCCAAGATTGAGGGGGTAGTGGCTTCACACTCATACAACATGGCAAAGGGGGATTAGCTGGTCACTTGGTGACTACTGAGCCAATAAGCAAAGAGGGCACAAGGAGAAACATATCCCAGCTGGTGGGATTAGACAGGGTGAGTTTCCTCATAATGAACACAAGGGAGGAATTTGCTTGTTATGCAGTCCCATTAGTTAACAGATTATATGGTGCAGAGAAGGATTGGTGAGTACCCATAGCTTCTGCAATAGAGGTGATGAGGCAAGTATTAAAGTTGGTGCCATTGTCAGATAGTAGGACTTGAGGGCACCCGTGTCAGTAGAAGATATCCTACAGCAATAAATTTGCAGTTGTCTTGGCAGTTATTATCACTGGTAGCTCTGGTTTAAACCCATTTGCTAAAGTGGTCTACCGCTACCAAGATGAAACAACACCCAGACTTAGAACAAGAGAGAGGCATAACAGCATCAATATTCACATTGTGGAAGGCATGTTTAGGCGGTATGAGCTTGAACTTATGCTGGGAAGGTTGAGGTTGCTGGAGTTGACAAGAATGACAGGACAAGAGGACATCAGGGATTAAGAGGCGCTTGTTTTCCCAATCAAATTTCTTGCATAACCAGCCATGAGTTTTTGTATACCTCCATGTCCAGTATCAATATGAGCTTGGAGAATAATGGCTATTCTTATAATAGGGCAAGGGCAAGTTTCTTAGGTTGAATTTCCTAAGGTTGAAAGTGCAAAAATTGAAAACAAGACCTCCAAAAAGTGCAAAAATCAAAACACTATGTAGGGTGCAAAAATTGATTTTCCAGAGGTTAACTTTGAAGCAGAAAAAATACAGTTTGATATATACAACTATATACTTTAAAAAAATTTAGACTAAAGAGACCCCAAGAAATTCATTTCTGCAATAAAAAATATATGCTAGATAATAAAAAATCCTTAAATTAGCTGTTTTTAAAAGAAAGTTTATTTTAGTTTTAAAAGCAAATTTAGATAAGAATTTATATGTAACTGTGTTCAATTAAATATAAGATATGAAATTACACAAAAAACTCCTTTATAAACTATAAGTTTAATAAAAATATTAATTTAATTTCCAGCTTATGTAAAGCTATAATAATATTTCAGTATAAGCAAAATAAAGGATTTTTCCTGCAAGATACAAGCATATGATTTTAGGTATTTTTGTTTATTAGTGATTTTATTTCAATGATAAAAGTTATAGAATTCTATCATTAAAATAATGTAAAGTACATTAATTTCTTATTAAAGCTATACTATACAATTTTATACCTAATAAAAGATATAGTCTTATATCTTATTTATAAGTCACAATATTCAAAGATATCAAGAATCTTCCACTTACATATCATAAAATGAAGACTTAAAAATTCTTATGTTAAAAATACTGTACTTCTACTATAAATGATATAGATAGAGCAGATTTGTATACCAAAAAACATTTTATACATCTATTTTACTCTAATACATATAGTAAAAGATATAGTAGAAGATAATTGAGGGTAAGAAAAGGAGAAGAGAAGAGAAGAGAGGAGAAGAAGAGAATAGAAAAGGAGAAAAGAAGAAAAAAGAAAGTTTTTTCTACTTGGTATCAGATTTTATATAATCTACCCTCTTGACAACACAGAATTTTTTAAAAAGTTTTTTGGCCCCCAGCACAGCCAATAGGCCAACAAAACTTCTTTTTGAGGAGGAAAGGGAGGTAAAAAGGAGAAAATTCAAGAGAAAAACCTTCAAAAAACCAAGAGCTTATTGCACTTTGATTTAGGCACTTCAATTTCTGCACTTTGATTTGTGCACTTTGATTTTGTCCCCTGAAATAACATAGGGAAACATAGTACAATATTATATTAATTTAATATTTTTTGAAATTGCCTCCAAAACAAACCAATTTATTAATATTGCAATAAAATAAAAACCTACCAAAAAACTTTATTTCTTTTTTATGTATTTAAATATCAGGTCTTAAAAAATCTACATGAGGAATTTCAAAAGTTATTATTAATTATTTAAAGTTCTATAAGCTTGTAAAAAGTGTGACTAAATCTAAAAAGTTGATTTTTTTGGTTTCCTCACTTTTGATTTGAGGAGCTTAATAAAATATAATGAATAAAATAGTAATTTTTTGCAAAAATTTAATGTTAAGTGGTCCTAGTTTTTTGGTACCTTTTTGGATTTTGATTTGACTACTTTTCAATTTCTGCACCTATTAAGAAACTATGTGTAAATTTTTAAAGAAATTTTTATGTGAAATTTTTTTATTTTTTAAAAAGAAAGAGCTTATAATACTATTTTATATTAAGATTTGAACAAAATAAATTCAAAAAAATTCCTAAAGTTAAAAAAGCTTTTTTTAGCTCTTGATTTCTTTTTTTACATATAAAGTTTTTTTTAAAAAAATTAATTTTGATGTGTCAAATATTAAATTGAAGATTTCTTTGCACTTCAATTTTTGCACTTTCAATTTTGTCCCCTATGTTCAAAAGAATGAATAAATTCTATTTTAAAAGCCAAATTAATTTAAGGTGTGTTTTAAATTGCATTGATTTGGGCACTTCAAACTTGGTTTTTTATTTTAGTTACTAGTAAAAACACTTTAAAAAAGTCAAATTTAAGAAAAATATTAAATTTTTTGGGAAAAAATCTTTATTGAAAAAAAGTGCAGAGATCAAAAAATCCATTGATTTGTAGATTTTGATCTCCACAATTTGACTTTAGGCACTTGCCCTAGGGAAAACATAGGGTAGGTAGGCATTGTTGACTTTCTTGAAGAGTTGTCTATCTTGAATCACAGTATCCTTTGATAAGACCTGAAGAGCCAGTTGAATCTCCTCTGGTTTGGTAATCCAAGAGTCAGGATACCCTATTAACTCGTATAATCAATTGATGTCAGCAGAATGGATGGCCAATATAGGCATTCTAGACAATCCATAAGCATTCTGATGTTGCGCACCAGGAAGGTGTACCACAGTGAAATTATACCCTTGCAAACACAGGGCCCAACGTGACAATTGATCTTCAGGCTCTTTTAGCTGTTGTAGCCATTTAAGGGATGAATGATCAGTGACTATGGTACAGTGGGTCACGTAAATATAGTATCAGAACTGTTTTAATGCATGCAGAACAGCTAGGCATTCTTTTTCAATGATGCAAAATTCTTCTCATGCTTGTTGAGGACTCAGGAAGAATAGGACATGGGACAGTCTACACCCTCATCATCAAACTGGGCCAAGATTGTACCCACAGCTACGCCACTTGTGTTGCTGTATAGAATGAATTCCTTATCATAATCAGGGTAGACTAGGATGGGAGCCTCTTTGAGCTTAGTCTTAAAAGCCTCAAAGGACTGCTGTTGGCTGTCAGTCCATTCAAAGGGTATTTCCCAGTGGACTTGGACAAGGGGTTTGCTTAATTCTGCAAAATCAGGGATGAATTGTTGATAGTACCCCATCATACCAAGAAATACTTGGACCTCTTGTAGACTTGTGGGGGGCTGCATCTTGTCAATGGCTTCCACCTTATTATTCATAGGGTGTATTCCAGTTTGGGTGACCTAGTGGCCCAAAAATTCAAGTCACTCCTTGAAAAAGGAGCATTTAGAGGGTTTGAGTTTCAGGCCTGCCTCCTAAATTTTGAGAAAGACAGCCTTGAGGTGGTCCAAATGGTTGTTAAAGGTAAATCTGAACACATTAATATCATCAAGGTATACAAGGACACAGGAGAGCTTCAGGTCTTGTAGAATAGAGTCAATAGCTTGTTGGAATTCATCTGGGGCATTATAGAGTCCCTGAGGTATTTGGGTGGGGTTTTAGAGACCTTCTGAGGTAATTAGAGCGGCCTTTTCTTGTTCTTCTGGGGAAAAGTCAACTTTCCATATCCTGATTTTAAATCCTTTTGGAGAAGAATTTTGAGCCTCCCAATTGTCTAAAGGCATCATCAATCCTGGGCAAAGGGTATGAGTCTATCTTTGTGAGAGAGTTTAGGCAACAATAGTCCATCATAATACAGTGGTATCCATCCTTTTTTTAAGGATTAACAATGTGGAGGCCCAAAGATTCTGAGAGTGAGACAAGATTCCCTCATCTAATATTTGTTTCAGTACTTTGGAAACCTGGACATATTCTACCCTACTGCAGCAGTAGGAATTAGCACAAAAAGGAGGAGCATCACCTGTATCAATTTGGCAAATCACTCCTTTTTCTAGGCCATAATTGTTGGTCCCAGACACAAATATGTTGCTGAACTGATCCAGTAGTTCAAATACATTTTTTTGTTAGATGGGTGATAGTTGCAGAAAGTAAACGGTGATTAACAGGCAGAGAACTTAAGGGTCTTCTTCCAGTAGGTGAAATTTGCTGAATGATCTAAATGGGTAGAGAGAAGCCACTTGTTTGTCTCTCAATATGTGTTGTCCCACAACTTGGCCTCCAGAAACCTGCATGGGCAAAGAGATCAGGTTATCTAGCAGCAGTTTTACAGGTTCTTTATGAGTCAAATCCAGAATCCCAGGGCATAGCTGAGGCTCTTTGCAACTTAGAGATTCAAGAGAGTATAAATCTAAGAATGATTTTTCAGGTAACTCATACAATATATGAGAGTCAATTATCACCTGAGAGCCAGGAGAGATTGTGAAAGCTGCAGGTGCAAACAAAGGGACACCTTACTACGCTGGGCAAGAAGGAGGGGAACACATATTAGAAGAGTGAGTCCTACAATTGAGGGAGAAGATACCCGTGGGGTACTCAAGCATGCAAGTTTTAATAAGTTTTCCTGGGAGGCGCAATGTTCCTCAAAAATCAAAGGGACCTCATATCCTAAAAGCAAAAGATATCCATCTTGTAAGTTTACAATCATGTTATACTCCTTAAGGAATTGTGTACCAACCAAGAGGTTGTAGCTTTTGTTCTCAAGGACTACAGCGGCAGAAGCAATGAGAAGTTTCATAAATCTCATTGGTAGAGCAGAGTAGGCATCAATATCCTGAGTCTGAGCCATGCCAGCAGTTCCATATGACTGAGTGTAGTTAAGGTTGGGAGCCAGCTTAAGATACTTCATTAACTTGAATGATACAACGTTGACAGGGGAACCTGTGTCCATGATTGCCTTAATTTCAACCTTCTGGATTGATACCTCTACTTGGGTAGTATCTTTCCTAAAGGGTGATAAGATGGCCAGAACGTCTTGTGCTGCTTCTAGCTCCTTTTCCAACTTTTCTAACATGCATTTTAGGACAGGGATCTCCTTATACACAGTATGCAATAGGAGAGATACAGTTACATTTTGGAAGAGAGCTTTGGCTAGCTTGGCTGCTTCCTCAGAATAATCACCCAAGACGGGAGGTCAATGAGCCTGGGCCAGATAGGGACAAGCTACCACGGCCTTGGCTTTGACTGAAGGTACTTAGGAAGTGGTGGTCTTTCCAGAGCAAAGCTTGTACAGGACAGAGATAGTTTCCAGAACAGCCAGGACAGAATAGCTATAACTATCATAGTCTTCAGAGTCTGAATTACTGGAGAGATTGTGGAATAGTTGGGCCAGAGTAAGACGGAGCTTCCTCATCAGAAGGAGGATCAGGGGGAGATGGGGGAGATTGGTCAGCAGAGAGTGTCTCTGTCTCTAAGCTGACCTTTCTTTTCCAGCCTATTCCTTGGGATCACAACCTTCCACTTGAGGATTAGTAAAAGTACACAAGTGGTGCCCTATTTGGCCACAGTTATGACAACCTTGCCGCTTAGTCTGTCCACCTGAACCCAGTATCATAATGTGCGGCGTACAAGAGGTAGTCCCAGCATCACTGGCTTTTTTTTCACGTACCACCGTACCTCCATGGGTCAAATGCATATCTTGCAAGAGCGTCTTAATACTCTTCATGGAAGTGAGTGAAGCTTTGTGTGCCTTAAAGTGTAGGCATAGAAGCTGGTTCACTTTCAAAGCATTTGAACAAGCCGTGTAAGCTTCCTGGAAGGGTTAACTGTCAACTGGTGATTAACTATTGGACTTCAATATAGAAGCAGTCAGCAAACTTAGTCAGAGTTTCTTTGGGTTTGAAGGCAATAGCATAAAAGCATCTTTATTGACCTCTAATATGAGACCTCCTCTGAATTCCTCAATGAGAAGGCGTTTCATATCCTCCCAAGTGACAATGGAAGGGAGTTTGGTATGACAACTTCTTGACAAGTGGGTTATAGACAGGTAAGAATATACTCTTTCTTAAGCTTGTCAGTAGCCCTACACATTGTAGTCTTGTAGATTTTCAGAAAGACGGCAATTGTAGAGGACTTTGGGTCAAATATTTATTTGAATGAGGGTTTATAATTGTGGCAATGAACAACAAGGTAGATTGGCTTTTATCACCCTGATTAAGAACATTAATGTGGGGATTGCCCTCAAACTCAGATTCTGCAGCTGGTTGTCTAGCCCAGAGTAGTTGAAGGCTCTCCTCCAAGGTGTCTAGAGTAGATATGTTTTCTCCACTGATACCCCTGGCAGTAGTGGCAACAGTTCCAAGTTCATCAGCTCATATCTGTTGCACTGCCACAGTGCCCGTAATCCCATTGACATGAGTGGCTAAGGCAAGTACCTGTGCTATCAAAGGGGCCAGCTGTTAATTCATTGTTTCATTCAAGAAAGTAATATTCTGCACCTCTCCTTCTAACATGTCTGTCTGTCCACAACATCATTGGTCACTGCTGCCAAGTGGTCTAAAGCAAGGGCACAATTGACACAAGGTTGCCATTCCAAACCAGGGCAACACCCAAGGTCTGTATGGACTGGGGTATCAAGAACCTCTGTCTCTCTTTCACCATCTGATTCAGAGGATAAATTATCTGGATCAGAAAGGCTTTATTGCAAATACTTGATCTTGCCCTGCAGCTTAGCTACTTGGTCTCTCAATGAAGAAATGCAAGGGTCAGGCAAGGGCTTGGTTGGAGAAGAATTATGAACAGAGGCTTGGTGTTGAGTAGTGGTCTTGTGCTTGTCTATGGCATCCCATACCTTGTCCATAAAGAAAGATGATACCTCAACAGAAGAAGCAAGGGGTCACTTTCATTGAGGTCACCTTGTCATTCAAATAGTTTTGAACCTGACTTAGAGTGTTGACTAGTGCGGCCTTATCTAAACCATATTGTTGGTGCAGATGTTGACCCCAATTGTCAACAAGGTATTCAACCAACTTAAATTTAGAATTGATATGCTCTCAAACTGGTTGAGCTTTTTAACCAAGGTCTCAAAATCCTGACAACATTTCAAGAGAGTCATTTCTATTTGTTCTTACCATGCAACTTGGTATTCATCTAGCTTGCATAGTTGGTCTTTGATGTGCCCAGGGAGCAAGGAACAAAGTGATATCAACAATGAGGTTAAGTATTTCTGGTATGCCAACAAGTTATGTTGGTTGTTAAAATACAGGCAAAGAGGCTATGAGTCCACTCCTGATAGGCCATATTCTGTGCATGGTTATTAGAGACAGCAGTAGCCACAGAAGTCAGGAGTTGATTCTGAGATCATAATGTCAACTAGTGATGAACCAAAGCGGGCTGGATGAATTGGAAAACCAGTATGCCAATAGTTTCTATGAACTCCATTAGAGTGGGGGGAGACCAAAGTCCAGCAGGAAAGAGTACAGATCTTTGGAGGTATAACCAGGTCAGAGGCCAGGAATATTATACATTACCACAGTGCCTGTGTGAAGGAGGGAGTGTGCGGCATTGCAAACTTGTTCATAATTGAGAGAGAAAGCTGGAAGGGGGCCACACAGGCCCAGGAGATAATACCATTACCATTGGAGTGGAGGGGGAGTCTGTGATATCTTCCTCCAGAGGAGGACTAGAGACTTTAGGTTGTTTGGGTACTTCAGAGACAAAAGGAGAAAGACCAGAGAAAGCGCAGGAATGGAGTAACTGAGGGGTCTGCAGCCCCTGTAGTGAGCACCATTTTGTCATGTTTGGCTCATGGGGACAACATCCAGGAGGACACGGCAGAAAATCTATATAACAAAAGATTTGAGATTTAAAGCTAGCCTTGGGTTAGCCTATGGGCAAAATTAAGGACATGTACCTTAATTTCCTGGAATACAAGATGAATCATTCCTTTTGGCACAAAGGAAAAGGAAAAGCTTGAAGAATATTAAAGCCAATGCAAATGTGGATAAACTTGTCTTTATTAGGAGAAATGATCCTAATTAAATAGTAGACAAGGGTCAATGATCACTCATTAGGTAGACAGAGTATCAGAGGGGGTCATGTTGGGTTGAAATCATACCAGGATCAGTCAAAGGCTGGTATGGCAATCCAGAATGGGTGGACTTTGATGACAAATCATTTATAGAAGGCAAGAAAATCCAAAGTCAAAAGCAAAACTGACCAAATCTTTTCACATATCCATTAAAAGGACATATCAAAATAGCATTAATGGCGCAATTTATGACAGATTCTAAACAACAAACCACCATCAGTGCAGTGCTACTGCTCCAAGGAGGTCACCATAAGGTGCCCTGGATCTTTTCTAAACCTTACCAGGGTGAGTTGCCATCCTTCAAGTAGCAGTGCTCTACTTCCAAGGCCTGGTACCTACCTTGGAGTCCAGAAAACTCTGTATCACCTTTCCCACCAGCTTTCTGGCACCTGTCTCACAAATTGTTGCATTGGTCTGTGTTTGCCCCTCTGGAGGTTTGTACGTCTCCTGAAATAAGGTCCCAACCCCCTTGACCAAGAAGTAACTTCCTCTGAAAGTCAGGATCAGCCCTCCAGACTTTCTGGCCCCCTCTTCACCAGGATTTTGGCTTTGTATGAGCCTGCTGCACTGCTGCTGGTACAATGCTTTTTTCCCAACATTAGGGTGAAATGTGAGGAAAGATATGGGTGAGCTTAATAGTATATACTGGGTAGGGTGTGTACAAGTCTTCATTAACTGGGTGGAGATTCCCCTAGAAAACTTCTGAAAACTCAACTTTTTACAAACTTTTGGGGGTCAAGGACAACTTTAGAAGACATTGAAACTGACCCTGCCTGCTCAGGGGGATAAAAAATTGGGCTTATTACCCAAGGGCAAGTTTAAACCTAAGATCTAGTGTTCATAAAAAGCCCCTGGACCCTGTTCAGCCCAAGGGTATTGTGTAGCTTCCCCGTGTCTTAAGCTAAATCACCTTTGGCAGGGGTTCTTGAAAGCTTAAGCTATCTGGGCCCTATCTTCATATAATAGAATAAGCGTCCAACCTTACTGCAACCAGTCCTGTTGCTTTTCCCTGCTCTACCTGAATATATCCTGATAATCTTTAGCTATTTGGCTCATGGAAGATTGTCAATGAAATAAGCTTCATACTTGACTCATCCCATCAACCTTCTTCAGTCCTTAACATCTGAAGTGCCTGGATACCCTTCATGGCTTTTCTGAAACCCAAATAGGCATCAGATGTTTCACTGAGCAGACTGGCAATATTTTCTCCCTGAGTTCCAAAAAAACTTTTTCTGTTTGCTTCAATGTTTTGCTGTGATTGAACTTGCCTCTTTTTATTGGGAAATTACTTTTGGATGTGTTTCCTTGCATCTGCTTCAACATTTTGCTATCAATCTCACTTGAAATATAAACCTGTAGATATCAGTCTCCCAACTTGCCTGGCCTTTTGCTCCTCTGGTGACCCATCCTGGAGAAACCTTGAAGCACCTACACTTGCAGTTTTTCCCTGCCACTCTGCTTCCATCTGCGCCAACCATTGTCATTGGAGAAACTCCAAGACATCTGCCACCACTGTTCTGCTGTACCGTTCTGCTGCCTTCACTGTAACTGACCAGCTTTGGCTGAATCTTGGACCTTTTTTCCAGCATTTCCCTGAACCCCCTTACTCATTTTCACCACCACTAACCCATTTTGGAGAAATGATGAAGCAGTTCCATGAACTGTTGCAAGCTCAATCTCATAGTATGACATCCCACATAGCTATTGAACAACTTCTGGAGCCCTTACAGATGAATTTCATCCTATCATATCTATAATAATAGTCCCTGTGACGGTCCACATGTTTGGTGGTTTGCAGACAGGGCTTATATTGGCCAAGTGGAAGTTTAGTGACTGTTGTTGAAGAAAGCTGGCTGAAGGACCAGAAGATGATGGTGAAGAACTGGTGGTCCAGAGAAATGAGCCAAGATTTTGCCAAATTGATTTGCCAAAGTGAAAAATGGTGAATGTTTTGCCTTAGTTTAGTAGTAAAATCAAGAAGGAATGTGGATAGAAGTGTGGGTAAGATATTTATTTATTAAGTTCCTAGAATAGATGAAGGTATGTTGCTATGAGAGCTGGATACAAAGTTGTTTTGGTGGGATGTTTTCCTTGGATTTTACTATATTTGTAAATATAAAGGGAAACTATTGAATAGGTCCAAAAAGAACAATTTAAATATTAAAATACTATTTAAATTGGTTCAGGTGGAATTACAGGGAAGACTGGTATCAGAATAATGGACTGGTTAATGCTTTGGTGCGTAAAGAGTTGTTGCTTTGAGCAGTTTGAGCTGTGGAAATTGTTTTCCTAGTTGGATCCCTTTGGAACTTCAGAAACAGCCTATTTCTGTGCTCTGCGTTTACTGGTTGAGTTCTGGCAGATTTTCTGATGAAAATGACTGGTTGGAAGCCAAAAGCTTAAAGTATAGGCAAGGAAATAGTGAATTAATACTTTAAGCTTTTGAGAAAGTAAGTATGTAAGCTTAAGTTATTATAGGGAAAAGTGAGCGACAATGGTTTAAGATTCTGAAGAAAGCCATTTTGAAGGGAAAGCCATTGGGAAAAGGACACTATAAGAAGGTGTCTGGCTGGAAAGTTACAGGGTCTTTCTGGGTCTTTGACGGGGTCTTTCCAAGGCCTTTTGAGTTTCTGCCAAGAGGTTTTTGGAAGCCTTTTGATCACCATCAGGAGCTTAATTGGACTGGATCAAGTGGATTACAAAGGCCACAAGAACTACAGAAGAATCCAGAGACTAAGCTAAGGAAGCCTGAGCTGGAACAGACGGCAGGAGCATAAACCCAAAGCGCAGGAACCCAAGACAAAGGTGCAGGAGTCCAAGACCAAGTACAAAGAGTCCAAGATATTGTTGGAGGACTCCAATTATTGGCAAATCTATATTGTTTCCTTGACCCCCTGGGCCATATACCAGAAGGTTTCTAAGGGGATCTTCCTTCTGAGAGTGAATAAAAGCCCATTTTGACCCCTATACAGATTTCTGAGATACATTTTCCCTTACTAGAGAATGACAATCCCTTCCAGCTGGTCCCTGGCTATGATCCAGGACACACTTTGGGGACTGGTGGGCTTGAACCCCACAGTTCTTATCAGTGACATAAACTTTAGGTCATCAGAAGCAAGCATTCCTCAAACATTCCTGCTATTTTTACTCCCTTAAGTGGTTAGCTTGAGCTTTTTAGGAGCAAAGTAACCAGATTGACTTCCCAGAAACCTCCAAATTGTTAAGTTCTGAAGCCGCTTCTCTGGACTGCCATTCAATAATAATTCTGAGCTATCCATGCTTTTCCCAGCAACATTAAGACCTCCTTAAAGCTAGTTTGAAGTTATTTAGAGAGAAACTCTACCTCTATCTTAGGTAGAGCCACTCAAATGGGGCTCTCACTTTGGTTGGTATCAGGATCTTAGTGCTACCTCCCAACATCCATCCCAGGTTAGCTTCAGCTTCTCTACCCTTCCACACCACCATTAAGGGGCCAACTTACTACCTTTTCAAGGCTTCAACCATGTAAGGATTGTAAATCCTTCCAACATAAATCTCTTAATTAAGAATGATTAAAAAGTACAGGACTCTTGGTTATTAGATCATATTTATGAAGTTAGAATAATCTCTTTACCATGGATTAGTCAATTGTTGGAATTTACACTTAGAAATATGGAAATTTACCTAGGAAACAATATCATGTTTAACAAGTATTTTACTTCAAGCACTTGGT
This sequence comes from Entomophthora muscae, assembly GCA_014839935.2. Lineage (NCBI taxonomy): Eukaryota > Fungi > Entomophthoromycota > Entomophthoromycetes > Entomophthorales > Entomophthoraceae > Entomophthora > Entomophthora muscae. The sequence goes on from QTSX02002884.1 coordinate 76,636, forward strand.
TCTAATTCCTTTGGTGAAGTTGATTTAACTTGAGAATTGAACCTGGAACCTTTAGACTGCTTGAAACTGTCTAAATTAAAGAAGGAATTAGTAAATATCAAGAACAATAACTTGCTTTCAAATTTAATAGCAGCAGCAGGCTTTGAAAAGCTTTTGGAAACTAATAAATTGTTGCAACCAAGCTTCCAGACTTGCCTGCTAACGTATCTTACAATACACAGGGGGTGCTTGATGAGTTGCCCCTTGAAGTATCTAGCAACACAAATTAATCTGATGGCAATATCAAATGGCAAGTACTTCATCCTAATTAGGAGTGCTACCAATTCAACTTGCTGATCCCCGCATGAGTTATTCCTTGGCTTCAAACTTTACATGGAACTTCCCACTATGCCACCCCCTTGTGGCCTTGTGGCTTTCCCCATATAGTATATTAATCACAATATTCTACAATAAACAATACCTTATTATTATTATTCTGTCCTTTCTATTGGACTGTTGTCTTCCCCAATTCCAAGTACTGAATCCTCATTGGTTCAGTTGCAACAGTGATAGCAGCAGTAGGTTGACAACCTACCTAAAACAAAATTCCTCCCAAGAAAGGACAGAGTATGGGCCGTATGGCTACTCCCCAACAAGAGACCTGCCTGCCAATCCCCAAGGGGGACATCCCTGACGGGTACGTCATCTATCAAGACCAGCTAGTTCTCACCAGCGTGTAAAATTGGCTCTGCCTTGGGCAGCATGATGCCAGCGTCACCTGCCCCAGTCAGATCTGTCCCAACGCATGCTCAACCTTCAGCTAGAATGCTTTGCTGGTGGCGTCAAAGGGGCCAACATTTTCAGTTGGCTCCAATCTACTGAAACCTGCCTTTGCATCTGTCAGGTCCCTGAGCCCATGTGGCTTGCCACTGCGTCTGGCTGCCTCACAGGGCCCGCCGCTGTGTGGTTCACCAACTGGGCCAGCCAGGAACTTGACATTACCTGGGTGGCATTCCAAGACGCCACCAAGTCCCACTACAGCAAAACCTTCTCCCCCATTGTTGTAGTAACTCCTCTTCTAGCAATCAAACAAACTGGTTCCGTTCCTGAGTACCTTGCTGTCTGGCAACAAGCTCTTGCTGCGCCCTCCAAAGCCGTGACTGACAGAAATGCAATGCTACTCACTCTCATCATCAATGGGTTAAAATCTCATATCTGTAAGTGGGTCCCTGTAGGTTGCTGCACCTCCATTAATGACTGCTATAAGGCCATTGTGGAGGCTAACAATCAGGCCTCAATAGGCTTCCACTGTACCAGTGATGCTCCATCTCAACCATGTACCACACCTGGCAGTAGCCACAATCAAGTAGGCTGCTGCCAGCCCTGTCAGCAGGATAATGAGACTAAACACCCCTGCAAGGGGGGAGCTTCAGCTAGAGCAGATTGAAGATCAGGGAAAAGCCTGAGGATTGTAGCAACAAGAGGCCTTGCAACCCCACCTGACCCATCCTCTCAATCCCTGCTTGCAAAAATCCCTGCAACTACAACATTCACAAAGTCAAAACCCTGGATGTCTTTAAAGTCCACAGTGTCAACCCCATATTGCAAGCAAGCCACTCCTCAAATAAAGTAACACACTTGTCCTATTCCTTCTGTTTCTGTGGGAACACCCACAAATTACTGGTAGATACCAGGGCCAACCACACTATGGTGGACCAGGTGTTTGCCAACTCTCAGCAATTAGACCAAGTGCCCAGCAGGCTCAAAGCAGTACAAATAGCTGACTCTGGCAAATTTGCCATCTCCCACAAGACGGTACCCTTCTTTTTGAGAATGGGGAACGTCCAGGTTAAGCTCTCTGGGCCAATCATGGCAGGGCTCAGCCACAACGTAATTGCTGGTCTCAACTGGCTTTGGCACAACTGTCCCTATATTGATTGGGATACCTCTGTCACTACCCTCAACAGAAATGGGGTGGTGTTCCAGATTTACCCTGTGAAAATGAGCAAGTTACCCCATGATACTGTTTTTATCAGAATAACAGAAACAGGCTCGTATAATTTCAAGGGGGGAACTAGACTTCAATCAATGCTCAGTCAAAGTTATCCGCGCTGAACCACCTGCAGTCCCTTCCCTGACCTCCTCATCACCACCAGCAATTGCTGCACTCCTTGAGGAGTACAAGGATGTATTCAGTGAGACACTTGAAGAACTACCTCCTCCCCAGGAGATCCAGCACGCTCTACAACTTCAGGGGTTGTTACCTAAAGCACAACCATTATACCGTCTCACACCAAAGGAAGAAAAAACCTCTGCCAGCACCTTGTAGACGCGCTCAATAAGGGCTTTATTTGCCCCTTGCTCTCTCCATATGGGATGGTAGTCTTCTTTGTAGCTAAGAAGGACAGGTCCCTTTGCCTGGTCACAGACTACTGTGCCCTAAATGAAGTGACGGTTAAGAACAAGTTTCCTGCCGCTGATTGACAAACTGTTTGATACACTCACAGGTTCAAAGGTCTTTAGCAAGATTGATCTCACTGCAGGGTACAACCAGGTCCACATTGCACCAGGTGATGAGGCAAAAACTGCCTTCTGCACATGCTATGGGTTGTTTGAGTGTTGTGTCATAAACTTTGGGATGACCAACACTCCCTCCACCTTTGCCATGATGATGAACAAAGCGTTTGAGGAACTGATTGGAAAATGTGTGGTTGTGTACATTGATAACACTATTGTCTTCAGTCAAGATCAAAACATATAACTCCAACACCTCTGTGCTGTCCTTGACACCCTTTAGAAAAACCAGCTAAAAGCTAAACCCTCCAAATGCAAGTTTCTCAAGTCAGAGCTGTTATTTCTTGGGCACACCATCTCTGCTCAAGGGATAAAGCCTGACCCTTCCAAAATCAAGGCAATCACCAGCATGCTACCCCCCACTGATGTGGGCCAGGTGCGGACATTCTTAGGCATGGTTGCTTATGTACACAAGTTCATTCATAATTGCGGAGAACTAATTGCACCTCTCAATGATCTCCTCAACAACAAACAGCGCTTCCATTGGACCCCTGTCAGAGGTTGAGCCTTTGAAATGTTGAAACAAAGACTCACAACAGCACCAGTACTGCAGTTTCCCATTCAAAACTGCCAGTACAAACTTGAGATGATGCCTCTGATAGTGCCATAGGGGGTGTGCTAAGGGTAGAAACTGACAATGGGGTCTTCCTCCCCATGGCGTATGAGTCCAGGAAGCTTACCAACTTGGAACAACGCTATCCCATACATGATAAAGAATAGTGCAATTGTGCACTGCGTTAAGAAATGGCGCTGTTACCTGGAAGGTGCTACCTTCCCACCCCGCGTACTGACAGACCACAAGTTGCTCCAGTACTTTAATACACAGTCCCACTTGACACGCCGCCAAGCAGGATGGGTTGAGTGTCTATCCCCTATCAGTTGCACATCAAGTACAAGCCTGGAAAGGAACTTATCACAGCTGACGCTCTTTTGCTTCTCTATGTAGCGTCCATCACTGGGGACAATGGCTTGGACCCAGATTGGCCCATGCTCTAGCTCTTCCCTGAGGCAACTTGCTACAAGGGCCTTAACTTGGTCACCATCTCTAAATTGAAGGACAACAAAAGTCAGTTTACCACTGATGCTGGTAACGTCTGCCGCCAGGCAGAGACAGGTGAGAAGACGCTGTACATTCCCACCACGCAACAAGGGGAAACAATATTATACTACCACCAAACCCTGGGTCACATCAGAGGGTGTAACCTCTTTGAAATCATGAAATGTAAGTTTTAGTGGCCGTGTATGCACAAGACATCTTGGATCTCCTCAAAATGTGTGTGTTGTGCAAAAAGAACACATCCAAACCTGCACCCCCCCAAGTCTGTCCTGCCCATCAAGGCCATGGAACCCTTCAAGCAGTGGGCCCTTGACATTGTGGGGCCACTCCCCAAATACAGACTGGGAAAGAAGAACATCATAACTGCCATTGACTACTTTACCTGTTGGCCAGTAATCTGGGAAACAACAAACCACACTGCCACCACCATCACCCGCTTCATTGGTAAGGAAATTGTGGCCCGCTTTGGGCGGCCCAAACGCCTAATCGCAGATGATGGCCCCAAACTTGTTGGGCAAGTCATGAAGGTGTACTGCGCCAAGAATGCACTCCAATGGATAGTCATGACCCCATACCATCCACAAGCCAATGGACTTATGGAGCGGTTAAATGGCTCACTGGTTCAATTGATTGCCAAGCTCTCACAGGAACACCCCAGTACTGCATGGACTGAACAACTTCCTACCGCTCTACTTATTTTACAAGCAAGGATTAACAGGGGCACCGGGTTCAGCCCCAGAGCCCTGGCCTTTGGAACACCTGACAGTCTGAGAGGGGTTGATCAGGGAAAGCTACAGTCCAAGGTTCCTGACAAGCCTCTCCTAGTAACAACTCCATCCCTATACTAATGGCGTGCCAAAGCCCAGGAAATTGAGCACAAGTGGATTGCAGAAGGGACAAAGCACCTTGAAGCTAGATACGCTGTAGGTGACCCCGTCTACACCCTCAATCCCAATTCTGCCAAGTTGGAACCCAACCACCTAGGGCCCTTCAAGATAACTGCAGTCTATGACAATCACACTTGTCAACTTGAAGATGCTAAAGGAAACACCAAGAAGCTTCACCATGATTGCTTGAGCCCCTTTTGCACCATCTCCACTTAAAAGCTGTTTGTGTGGACCTTCCCAGACCTTCCTCAGACTCTGGTCTTGGTGTCTGATAACAAGAAGGGGGCAAGGGGGGTGTTGAAACCAAGCTTCCAGACTTGCCTGCTAACGTATCTTACAATACACAGGGGGTGCTTGATGAGTTGCCCCTTGACGTATCTAACAACCCAAATTAATCTAATGGCAATATCAAATGGCAGGTACTTCATCCTAATTAAGAGCGCTACCAATTCAACTTGCTGATCCCTGCACAAGTTATCCCTTGGCTTCAAACCTTACACAGAACTTCCCACTATGCCATCCCCTTGTGGCCTTGTGGCTTTCCCCATATAGTATATTAATCACAATATTCAACAATAAACAATACATTATTCTTATTATTCTGTCCTTTCTATTGTACTGTTGTCTTCCTCAATTCCAAGTACTGAATCCTTATTGGTTCAGTTGCAACAAAATCCATGGATGCAAACTCTAGCCACGCAAGCAGTTTGTTAATCAATCAGAAATCACCAGGCCAGGAAAGAACTAATCATAATTCCACAGCAGAGAAGAGGACCCAAGATAATCATGATAATTTCAGAACTCCAAACCACAATCCTGAACAGAATCCTCACATCATCAGCTTGGACTAACCACCAGCTCAAATTTCACAACTTACTGCTTCTTAATCAACTAGCAGGTTTGGCTGCTGCTAGCTGCATCCTGCAAGCTTGCTGGCAGCAGTCTAACCAAAATAACCAAACAGGAATTAAATTAATAGTAAACTATTCCCCTAAGCTGCACCACACATTATTCCACATCCCCAGGCCAAACTTCCCAGTATTTAGTAAGAGGCACTGGGAATTTACTCAGTGCTCTAACAACTTTAATTTCCTGAATCAATAAATTTTGGGCTCTTATATTCTTTACTTGCTAAATTAGTAGTTTCTAAAAAATTAAATTCAGATGGATTGGAAGCAGAAACTTTTTCTGCTTCTCTTCTGCCTCCTCTTCTGGTATCCTGTTGCTGAATGTTGTTAATGTGATTTCAATACCCAGGTCAAGGACATCACCAGGACTTCATCTTGAGATTACCTTTATACCAAGCATCAGATTCTGCCTACTTGTGACAAGGCAACACCTCCTCCTTTGCCTCCTCCTGTGATACGTCCTGGAGCACCTTGGTATGTCTTGACTTATGTTTTGGTATACTTTTGTTTGACTCATTTTTCTCCTTTCTTGGATTTGTATAAATTGTGGGGTTATTTGATAAATACTTTGATGGCTGAAATTCCTGTAGGATCATCCTCTGTGAGTTTCCATCCCACTTCTCTTTTAAATTACTTAGGCTCCCTCCTACCTCAGGAATGGATCCCTGACAAGCCACTGATCTCCACTCACCAGAGCTTGATATATCAATCAACCAGTCAGCATCTACCTGTGGTAGGCAGCTGATCCTTGTTTGGCCGGTATAAAGCCCTCCCCCTTTGACAAAATTTGTTGGATAGTAAGAAGCAGTCTTAACGTAGTGAGGAATCATCACCTAAATCCACATAGAGTTTATTATTAACCACCAACAAAGCTTCAGATACTGTTTTGTGAAAATTCCAAAAGATACACTAGGGTTAAGCAAAATGATTAGCCCTAACCAAAGGAGCCCAAGATAAATAAAATGAGAGAGAATCAATGAGTCTTTGGCATAGAATTCAGGACATTGAGATCTTACAAATGTCTCAGCTTCAGATACAGTGGGGAAAACTCCTAGATTTGTGGGCATTAGATTGACATTTGGCAGAGGCAACAACAAAGTGCCAACAGCGGGGGCCATCTTTCTGTAACAATTTGGCTACAAATTAAATTGTAGGGAATTTAGCGCAGCAGGCCAATTACCAGATGCATTTCAAAACAAAGTTAGGCCAGAAGATATTTTTATTGAGTAAAAGTTTGGGAGGACTCAACTCTTAAGAGTTGAAACAGTGAAAATTATTCAATATATATCAAAATTTGACTAAGCAATACCACCTGAATCCTTGGCTCCTATCCCTTCTGCATTGTCAAGTGAGTATCTAGTCCAGGTTGCAAAGGACCCTTGAGTGACTAGCTTATGATGACCATGCTGATAAATAAGATCATATTATATGGCTCTCATATTATATTGATTTACCAACATCAGCTTGCAAGGGGGAATCAAATACAAATGGCGAGCTGGAGCAGTTGTAACCCATTTTCAATCAACTGTTTGATTTAGATACATCAAATCAATGAATTTTGTTAACAGGTTTCCAGCTTTCTGAGCTTTCTTACTTGGGCATATAATTCCCGGCATTATGGAATCTACTGTGACACACTCATAGAATAGCTCCTCATGGGGATCACCACAGATTAGTCCAATGGATGTTTGGCAAAATGAATAGGTCTGAAAGAAGCACCAGGAGTACAGAACAGGTTCAATGTGGGGTTTGAGGTCTGCAGGTGTGTTGTGAAGTGATTGGTTGTAAACTAGTCATCACTGTAATTGCAAATTGATCCATTAAGCTTGGTGAACTAGAGTACAATGGTACTCTTGTTCTGGATGATAATTAGTCCAACTGATCAACTAAGTTGCACTCTGAGCTCATATTAACTAGCAATCATCTGATAATTAGGTTAATAGTGGGCTAAGTAATAGAGGAAATTAGGCTGTAGACAGAGGATCCTGGCGCTCTGCAGCTCTCATTAATCCCTTCTTTACTATATAACTATCTCCTTGATTTATTAAATAAAGATTGATTTACATAACTTATAACTTATTATACATATTAGGCTGAAGGATTTATCTTAGCTTAATCTTTAATAACACATAAGGTTGTATTTGAGTTAAGAAAAAGTAGTTATCAATCACCCAAAAGCTGAAGTTATGACATTTGGTGCTCACTCTAGCATGCATCTGTCCAATAGTACTTGTTGCCCTGCTAGGGACTTGTCTTTTGTGCAGAAAGGTGATGGAGATAATCTTCTCTATGACTTCCTTTGCCATCTCCAGGACCACCCTAATGGGCTCTTCACAGAGATCAATTGCCTTGCTGGAACAAGGGATGGTCTACCTAACAAATTTGTGACTTTTGCTCAGTTTATGACTGACGTACAGCATCCATGCCAGATAGAGGATCAGTCCTCTCTGCCTCTTAACATCCAGTGCCACTTGAAGTGGACAGAAACGTGGAGCCTACCCAGAAGCAGCTGAAGCAAGCCATTAGTAGCATGGACTAAAGTGTGTACCAAAATGGGGAAGCACACAAGAAGCTTACTGTACTGCCATCTTATGGCATAACAGCTAAAGAGAAATTCCGTAACTTTACAGGAATAACTCCTAACCAGCTTTGGTTGTAGATGAAAACAATTAAAAAAGCCAAGGAGTATATCCATAGCTTTGCACATCCCGCCATTTTCTACAACCAGACCCACTTGGGCTATCAACTGTCCCTTATCTTGCATCAGAAAAACTTGATAAACAATCAGCAGGCTTCCTCTGTTGCCTGTACAATGAACTTATGGGCTCCATGACCAACATCAGTCATCAACTAAATAGCTTGGCTGGCCACCAAAACTTCACTACAAATTGTACAGCATAGCTGGAGGAACACCTGACAAACTATGTGGTCACAATGGTTGGTACCATGCTTGAACACAAAGGGCTGGACAACAATTGGATTGACACAGTCACTCACCACGTAAAAGAGGCAGAAGCCACCTTCTGCTATCTATGCAGCAAGGTCAAGTTGCTCCGCTGCTCTATAAGAATGATTGAGGATGGGGTTTCTTCTAAAGGTAACAAGGAAGCCACTGCCATTGCCCAGAGGAACATGGAGGAGCTGTCCAAACACATCAGTGAGATTGACAAGGGCATTGTCAATCCCTTTCTGACTTCAACCATTTCAACATGAAAGTTCCAAGGCTTTCAAAAATGATTGACCACAACCACAATTGCACAAAAGAAAAGCATGATAATCTGGAAAGATTAAGTAAAAGTCATTGGGCTATGAAAGAAAAGAACAATGTGTTGTTCAAAAACAGGAATCACATATTGAGAAGCTTGAAGATAAACTACACATAGCAAACCGCAAAATAAAGGACCTGGCTTGAGAACTACAATCACAACATAGCAATATTTTGTATCTACAAGGTCAAGTAGAGCAGCTACTTCAGGTGTATGCCAGCCAGATTGTGTCAGAACCAGGACCACAGACAACCACAAGAAGAAGTCAAAGCGTCTTGTTCACCACCAGCCAGACAATGTCAGAAGACTGTTGCCCTTTCCATAGCTATGAGAGCAATGAAGACAACATAGGCTGTACTGTCATGAATGACATTTCAATACTGTATTGAAAACCTGGGAATTGAATCCTGGGTCTCAGGGAAAGCCTTATGTTGACCAGAGTGGACAGGGAATTGCCCAACTGCTAGTTGGGTCAAGCCCTGGACCACCAGAGATAGATGACCTCAAACAGGGGGAACAGAAACCTGCCAGCCTGCCAAGAGTCAATACTGGAGGTTCAAAATCAACATTGGAGACCCTGGAATTGAACCCTGACCCTCCAAAGACTACTCAAGTCACACAAAGTGGACAGGAACCCACTCACCTGTTAAATTGCAAACCCAAGTTGACAAGTTACTCTGAGACCCGCCAGTCTCCCAAGGATAATTCCCCAAATGGTCACCAGATTGCTGCCAACCTTGCACCATCAAAGATATGGCCCTATGTAGAGATTGTAGCTTGCCTTTAGGAGGTTAAAAAACCTACTGTTAACTTTGCCAATGACCACCAGCAGCTGCCAGTCTTCCGTCCAGAAGGGGTAATACAATTGAACTACTCAGGTAATATAGTGAACAGTGGTGGCGGAACAAAGCATTGTCACTTCTATTCACCAGAGCAGGCACAACCTGGATCTGCTGCCCTCAAGACTCTAAGCCAAGATCCATGCCCCTCCAGTGCCTTGTCTTCAAACCTGAACCCTGAGAAAATTGAAGAAGCAAAACCCCATGGTATAAAAGCCCTGGTGGTATGGTGATGACCATATTGTCATTTTCAATAATAAAGTTTTATGAACCTTTGGTTTGAACAAATCTTACCTTATCCAGTCTTAGTGATCTTCCATCTTAACTCCAGCCAAGTAGACCATCAGGCAACTTCCCCCTCTGGAGACCAACCTGCTGACCCTCACCAGGCATTATACTATCCCCTGGGAGCCCCCTTTGAACCTGTGCATTTTACCAAATACCTGCCCAACCCTGCCTACGCGGAGTACAGCTTGGAGACTATCCTCATTGCTGATCCCTTGGCAAGGACTAGAAAAACTGAATACATATGATGTGAAGGAAAGAGGATCAAGATGCCGCCCTTATTGTTCAAAGACAAGTACAATTATCTGCCTGCCTACTTTGTTTCCTTGACTCTGCCCTTAACCCCGCAACCTGACTGCCCAATGGAGACCCCCACCGCGGCTGAGACTACGTCCACCCAACTGTTTGGAGTACTCTACATTACATTGATGGGAACAGTAGACACTATGGTGCCCAATTCAGGGCCCTGGTCTTTGCTTGGGCATTATGTTTCCTATATTATTAAGTTAGCACCCATCCTATGGTGGGCATTACCCTCTGGCCTGGCTGTATTCCAACCCAAGCCAACCAATGCCTCTACTTATGTCTGGCCTCCTGACATGTATAATGAGGAAGGTCTATGTAGCTGAACCGCTTCTGGATAGCAGCAAAACACCTCTTCCTGGGGCCGCTGCTTCAACTTCCAGGACCAGCAACAACACCAGAGATGCAGCTTCTGAAGCACAATTCCACGCCTCATACCAGAGAAATACCTCACCCCTGCCCAGAAGAAGCTATAATTTTAGCACTTCTTCTGTTATCAAGAACTTTAAGTCAACAGATCTTCCAAAGTTTGACAAAAAAGCCAATGTCCACATGTTCCTTTGGTTATATAACAACTCTATGTATAGAGAAGATGACGCCATGAAGAATGTGGCCATTTTTAATTACTTGGATTTGGAGACCCAAACAATAATAATGCCAAGACTTCTAGAACAAGGCTGGACTTACAAGAACATATTAAGGGCCCTTATTGCAGAGTTTGGCAGCAAAGAGGCTTTATTTTTCCAAAAAATGAAGTTTACAGGAGGTAAGATAAAGAAGGGGGAAAGCCTAATGGATTTCTCAGAGCGCTTCTATTTGGAAGCACAGACCCTAGTCTCCATGGGAGCTGCCACTTTTATTGATGTAAAAGGAGCACTCCTAAACTATGTACGTCCCAATGGAGAACTATCCATTGCGCTCAAATCAGGAATCTATGGTGCAAGAATGGTCCCTAAACTTATGCATCACTTGGGATCCTTTAATGAGCAGTTTGAGGTTCCTTTCCCTGACCATAAGAAAGCCACTTTGTTTTCTTCTACAGATTCCAAGGGCAAGACTTGGGAGAAGAACCCATCAAATAAGTTAACAACTCTTTCTACACCCCCAATCAACAACACTGCAAATAATCACACAATTTACAAGTGTAGGCAGTTGGGACATCTATCTTGGGATTGCAAGCAACACAAGGCTAATGTCTGCCACTTGGGCCAGGAAGACAGCAAAGATGAGCTAGGAGACAAAGACAAAGACAAGGACAGAGAAGAAGATGGTGAGGAGTCAAAAAACTGCTAAGCAGTCAGGTTAAGGAGAAACCCCTGACTGCTAGTAGTAACCAACCCTCTCCACCTATCAACCCAGACCCCAACATTCCTGATTGCAACAGCTGCCTGCTGGACCAAGAAGCCTGCCCCAAGAGATACTTTCCTGATAAAGAAGAAATAAACAAGACTTGCTCCATATAGTTTTAGCCATCAACACAGTCACAAGGAAGCAGGAATTTTGTACAGAAAGTCTACCTTTCAAAGAAGTTGTTGATACTGTCATGACATCTTTGATTACCCCCTCTTGGGGAATTAACACCCCAAGTAAATCACCAAGCAGCTCATCAAATGGCTCACTGCCCAACCAATAAACTTTGGCACCATTATCAGTTAACTATCTATGACGGGGATCACTCAATCCAGGTCCTAAATGGAACACAACTTGATTAAGCCTTGTGACTCAAGAGGAACATTACTCAGATAAGCCCCATGACCCCCATGACGTACATGAACAGTATGTGGCTTCTCATGATACTATAAATTATTCTATATTCATATTCAATAAAGTATCATTCTCTTCTTAATATTCCCCTTTATTTTATTTATTATACTTCCCAGAAGTATAAACTTAACAATACCATCTCTATACCTTACAATGAACAACTTTCCATACTATACACTGAGGTCACCCATGAGAGCAAAAGTGTTAAAAATTTGTCTCAACTGTTGAGGTCAGTACAAGTATCCACAAACTTAGATACCCTGAAATCTGTGAATCCCAATCTAACAACTGCGCTAGAGTCATTTCTTGCTCAGTTTAAGGGTTTAGACATTCACAAGGTTACTAAAATTATCTCTCCTCATTATGGGTAACAACACAACTGCACATAAATTGAACTAGTGGCTCATAAACTTTGGGTAAGAGCAATTCTGGACTCTGGAGCTCCTGAGAACATTGTGTCAACCAGGCTAGTCAAGAAGCTGAAACTTACGCCTAACCTGGACTATAACAAGGGAATCAGAACTGCAGGACCTGAAAAGACAAAGGCATTGGGAGCCTATTCATTCTTACCGCTTTGTTCTGGTAAATTGGTGGTAACAGCCCCAGCAATAGTGCTTTGCAATAAAAGCTATGATATCTTAATTGTAACAAGCTTCATGGCAACCTATGGGACTATCATCAACCATCAGGATAGTACCTTCAGCATTTTAGGCCACTCCATACCAATGTTTTACCATGGCAACAGACTAAGAGACCTCCCTAAAAAAAGTTCCATTATATTAATATGGAATATGCCAATGGAGATATGCTAGTAGCTTACACCTTGCGTCAGCGCAAAATCAAGGTTTTACCTCTGGCCACTAAAGAGTACAAAGGGATTCCTTTATATTCCTCTAGCAAATTCTCCATCCCAATTGGTTCTCAAGTGATACATAATACAGGCTTAAGCCTCAGTTTCTCTAAAGGAATGCATGGTGAAGTATCTGGACTTCACAATAGTTCACAATTGGAATCATGGATTCTACCTGGGATTGTCATGCCATCTTTGGAAGAGATTCTGGTACTTTTGGGAAATCTTTCCAATAAATCATTGAAGGTGAAGAAACATCAGCTGCTGGGCTACATGAAGTTGGAGGAAAACTCTAGCCTTATTGATGTCACCCCTTTTGGCAAATTTAGCAAATTTGCGCTACCATGTGACCAACCAAGCGTTCTGTTGCTAATTCCGTGTGATTCCCTAAATGAACTAATGGAAGACCAGAAGGATCAAGCCATATGCCTCTTCAGGAAATATATGGACGTCTTTGCAGAGAATTACCAGGACCTAGGGAAAGCTCTTGGGGTTGAACATGTATTAGATACGCAAGGTACTTCCCCTATACACTCTAGGCTGATAAGATGCAGCTTGTCCAACCAAGCCATTGTTAATGAAGAGCTACAGAAGCTACTTGCATCTTGCCTTTTAGCTCCCAAAAAGAGTCCTTGGCCCTCACCACTTTTGATTGTAAAGAAAAAGGACAGGTCTAATCATGTAGTAATGGGCTACTGCAAGTTGAACTCCATCACAAAAAAGGATTCTTACCTGTTGCCACGCATTGATGACACATTGGACAAGTTGGGTGGCGCAAAGTACTTCAGTGCAATGGATCTTATCAGTGAATACTGGTAATTTGACCTTCCAGTGACAGATCAGGAAAAGTGCGCCATCATTACAGAAAAAGGGCTTTTCCAGCCTACTAGGATGCCACAAGGACTTGCAAACACTCCCGCAACTTTCCAAAAAGCCATGGATTCTTTGATGGGAGACCTTAAGTTGACTTGTGTCCTGGTTTACCTTGACAACATTAATGTCTTTTCACAAACTTTTGGTCAACACTTGAACCACCTGGAGGCTGTGTTTCAACGTCTTATTACTTCCAACCTCAAGCTAAAACCAAGGAAGTGTACCTTCTTTAAGGAACATTTGGAATTCCTTGGTTATATCATCAGCAAAGATGGTTTACGTCCTGTTCCTGTCAAAAATTGAAGCTATCACACACATGCAAACGCCTTCCAACAAAAGAGATGTTCAGGTGTTTTTATGAATGATTGGTTACTATAGACAGTTTATACCAAACTTTGCAGGTCTAGTAGGACCACTATTCCACTAGTTGAAAAATGATGTTGAGTTCTCATGGACTGAAGGATGCCTGAAAGCCTTTGAGGACTTGAAGACCACTCTAGTGACAGAGCCAGTACTTTCCTACCCTAACTTTAATTTTCTTTTCATTGTGCACACAGACACCAGTTTGACAGTAATTGGTGCTGTTCTTTCCCAGTTGGACAACAACAACAACCAAGACTATCATGTAGGGTATTGTTCCTGTACACTCAATAGTCATGAACAGAATTACACAGTCACTGAGAGGGAATGCCTGGCAGTCATCTATGCCTGTCAAAAATTTAGAGTGTACCTCCACAGAGTACACCTTACGGTGGTAACTGATCATGCCTCACTCAAATGGTTGAAACCCCTGAAGGACCCTGAAGAACAACTGGCACAATGGGCTATTAAGCTACAAACTTATGACTATAATATAATCCATTGCGCTGGCACTATGCATCAGAATGCAGATTGTCTTTCACGCCTCCCTACCATAGCCTTGGTTTCCTCAGCAGCAGACAAACTTTACAATAAACTGATGCTGACCCCTTCTATGTGGGGGGAGAAGCCGCTCAAGATTCAGAAAATTCTGAAGGCTCTTGTGGTGGACACCTGTGTCAAAGATAATCAGCTTTTTAAGTTGTATAAAGAGAAGTGGTTACCATATATTTGTCCATCCTTACGTACAGATACAGTAGTATCAGCACATTTTACTGTGGGCCATGGCGGTATTAATAAGACCCTCAACCTTCTACAGCAGCATTGCTACTGGGAAGGTATGCACTTGGATGTAGCGGAAACCCTGGCTGCTTGCCATGATTGTACAATAGAGCAACCAAAGGTCTTGCACTATCAACACCAATTAATCCAACCTGGCTTTATGCGCCAAACTGTTGCTATAGATGTAGTAGGTCCCCTTCCACTGACTGCTAGCAACAACAAGCTCGTAATTGTAGCAGTGGATCAGCTTACAAAATGGGTAGAAACAAAAGCAATTCCTAATCAGTCGGCGCTTACCACAGCCAAGTTCATTCTAGAGAACATACTATACAAACATGGCTGCCCCCAGACATTGCTAATGGATAATGAGACCAATTTCACAGGATATATGATACCCAGACTGAACAAACTTATGGGTATTTGTGGTACACTGTCAACACCATATCATCCCCAAACAAATGGAATGGTAGAGAGAACAAATGGAAGTCATGTACAGATATTAAGGAAGCTTAGCCATCAGCTCAAAACGGAATGGGATACATATCTTCTGGCAGCTACCTTTGCGTACAACATAGGATTCCACAGGATACGGGAAAAAGCCCTTTCCAGCTTCTTTATGGTTGACAACTAAGTCTCCTGCCACATCTCTACAGTTTAGTTAAAACCAACAACCCCCTCACCCCCAATGCTTATTTTAAGAGACTATCACAGTGTGACAGAAATCACTGGATAATATGAAGCCAATTGATTATTAACCACCAACGCGGCTTCAGATATTTTTTTGTGAAATTTCCAATTGTAACTCCAGGATTAAGTATAACCAGTAGTCCTAACCAGAGTAAACCAAGATAAATGACCTGGGAAAGCATCAATGCATCTTCAGCATAGAATTCTGGGCATTGAGAAGGGACACAATTTTCAGTTTCAAGAATGGGGGGAGGAGCTACAAAATTGGCTGGCATGAAATTGATATTTGGAGGCACCAACAACAAAGCTCCAGATGCTGGGCCCCATCTTCCTGAAATGATTTGGTTCAGAATCAGATTGTACAGGATATACTGTAAAAGCCCAATCACAGGATGCATTTTTAAAATTTGAAATTTAGAACTTTGGATAATTGATTTTTATTTAGTAAATTTAGGAGGACTCAACTCTTAGAGTTGAAACAGGGAAAACTATTCAATATATATCAGAAAAATTGACTAAGCAATACCACCTGAGTCTTGACCTCCTATTCTTTCTATGTTGCTAAGTAAGTATCTAGTCCAGGTTGCAAAGAACCCTTGTGTGACTAGTCTCTGATGGCCATACTGATTAACAAGCTCATATTGGGTGACCCTCATATTACGTTGATTTATCAACGTCAGTTTGAAATGGGGAGCTGGTTTCAGCTGGCAGACTGGAGCAGCTGTGACCCATTTTCAATCAACTGTTTGGTTTAAATCCGTTAACTTGGTCAATTTTGATACAGGTTTTCTGGCCTTCCAAGCCTTCTTACTTGGACAGACAATACCTGGTATTATGGAATCTACCATGACACACAGACGCTAATCAAGCTACAGTCTGAGGCATACTCTACCAATTTGGCAACAAAAGAGAAAGATATGGATTTTGCAGCAAAAACTCAGCCAGCCCTCCCTGCATACAAGATAGGAAGTTTGGTATACTTCTACAGCAACCAAGGGTACAGTTGCAAAAGTAAACTTGCCTCACTATGGCAAGGACCAGTCAAGGTAGTCCAGAAATTGGGAGTAGATAGCTACACTCTCAAGGATCTGGAAATTGGCCAACTGATCACTTGAGTCCACGCACAATATATTTGCAAGGCTCCAAGTGATCAAGCATAAGCCCCTTTATGGATAACAATTCAGAAAAAAACCTAATGAAAACAGTCCATTGGTGGTTTCCTTTTTGCATCAAGAAGAGATAAAGATTATAGTAAGAGGGGAATGGACAGGTCAGGCAAACAGCGCTTTATTAAGTTGCAATTGCCTCTAGACCCAGACACAGCTGAATGAGGACCTTGGCAACTGCTGCGTAGATTATCCAGACATTAGGTAGCCAGCAGAATGCAAATGGAAGAAAAGGATAATCATCTACGGGAAGGAAATTGACATGGTTCACACCAATAGAATACAGAAAAGCAAGCCCAATCAAGACACATTCCCAGAGAAGACTTTCTTGCTGGGCATATTCCTTGGGTGTTTTACCTCCTACTGATTACATGACTCCAAGAAGCCACTTAATATACTCGGGCATGTGGTGCAGTCTCTGATGATAAACAAACTTGGAGCCGCTAAGCACCAAGTTTCCAATCAACGTCATGGACTATCAACTCCCTGCTCAACTATAACTAAGGAGCTCTAGGGTAGTACCCATAGCTTATCACAATCAATATTCATGACTATCTGAACCATGCCACAAGGGCACAGGGCCAACAGCAGACCAAGGATTAGACCACGCTGCAAAAACCAGCTCAAAAAGTTTGAGAGCATGAGAGATCTGATGTCTGTTAAGTATACCCCATCAAAGGAGAAGTCCTGTAGTCACAACTGAGCATATCTTACAAGTTTCACCTTAGGTATTTGCCAATGAATGTTATTTCTTATTTTGAGCCTTTTTGTGGAGATCACGTAAAAATTTTCCAGAGCTAGCATAAAGGTTGACCACATAACTACTGTTCCGCGGAATTGTAGAGTGGGAATTCTCTCCCAACAAAGAAAGGTAATCATTTCAATGTAAGAACCTTGAATATCTTCTTGGACTACCACAGAAGTAGAGCCCACCTCACCTTTGTTCTTATCTTGGAGAAGATTGGTCAAGTTTGGTACAGGTTCATTGGTCTTATCAGTAGTAGCGGTTGTAGGAGCCTTGCTCTTGTGAGTATGGTTCCTTTTCTTGCCAATTGTGTAAAGTTGGCTAAATGTAGGCATATCAGAGTCTTGCACTACAGAACTACTCAAAGGTGTATTTGGTTTATAAGAGGCATTACTAAACAAACTATAGAAAGCTGCTTCTATTTTGTCACCTAGAATCTTGGTGAATTCAGCTTCTTCTGAGACTAAAACAGGTGAGTGAACATGTACATTCCCAACCGGGATTTTGGATATTCCCCTTTGGGATTTGTTGGTTTTCTGTTCTGGAACATTGGTGTATTGTACAACTGGCTTCCTATTCCTTTTTGGGCGGTTTACTATACTGAAAGAGGTTAATAGACTTTTACAATAACATCTAGCTTAGTGGGGGAAATGTTGTGAAGTGATTGGTTGTAAACTAGCCGTCACTGTAATCACACATTGATCCATTAAGCTTGGTGGGCAAGGAAGCAATGATACTTTTGCAATGGATGATAGGTAGTCCTATTGATCAACTAAGTTGCACTCTGAGCTCATATTAACTAACAATCATCTGATCATTAGGTTAATAGTGGGCTAAGTAATAGAGGAAACTAGGCTGTAGACAGAGGATCCTGGCGCTCTGCGGCTCTCATTAATCACTTCCTTACTATATAACTCCCTCCTTTATTTATTAAATAAAGATTGATTTACATAACTTATAACTTATTATACACATTGGGTTAAAGAACTTATCTTAGCTTATTCTTTAATAACAACCAAGGTCATATTTGAGTTAAGTGAATACAGCTATCAACCAGCCAACAGCTGAAGTTACAACAAGGTGTGAAGGACAGAGCAGCAGAGCCTGGGGGTTTTCCCAGAAAGTGAAAGAGGGCAAGTGTTAAGCTGTGTGTTCCTATTTGAACCAAAGGTCCATGGCAGCTCTGCTGCTCAAGATATCCATGGGGCTGACGTACACCCAGCAAGATATAAGTACGACCTACCAGGATTCCATCTTCAGATCATAGTCTGGAAGCTTGGGCAGTGAGGAAAGAGACTTTGGAGGAGCAAGGTGATATCTGGTACGGGTGGGTTTACTGGATGGTGCTAAGGTATAGATGGTTAACCCCTTCAGTTCACCTGCCCGGTCAAGAGGAGTGGGCCCATGCTCTAGCTTCAGAGCTCTAGGAAATCCCTTCAGAGTTTTTATTGGCAGGATAGCATAATTCTTCATGGAGTTTGTGAGGGTGATCTGCTTGTGATTTCTGGTCCTAGTTGCAAGGACTTCCCCATAGGTCAATTCTCATCCAAATCACCCTCAGATCCAAGCCCAGAAAAATGTGGGCAGCCAGGCCATCTGGGCTGGCAGGCCGCGGGAGGGGGGTTGGGGTTCAACTCTTGTCTTGGAATTTGCTTGATGCTCAATAGCAAACTGTCATTTGTCACACAGGTAGATAACTGAATCTGCTTGATTAAGGGACTCAGCTTTATAGTGTCAAGAAGATCACAGATGCTGTGAAGGTTGTCAAGTGAGCTTTCTTTCAAAATCCAACCCTCAAGGTTTGACCCCTGCTGGGTTGCAAAGTAATGTGGGCAGCTGGGCTGGCCTCAGTTTTGCTCTATATGATATAAGGCTGAAGTTTATTGTTTGGTTCCCTTCTGGACTTAGGATGAAGTGTATTCTATTCCTCTAAATCTATTCCTCTTATTTAAATTATATCAGTTAGAGAAAATGATGATAGGATTGCCATACAGTATAAATCCCTACAGTAAAACATAGAGACACAGCTATGAACCTTTATCTGGAAGTAGAAGAATGTCACATTGCATCTGGGACGTGGGCCCAGTAAGACTTGTTACTTCATATGACTACAAAAGAATCTCCTGGGATACTGATATGCCAAATTCATGAGTTCTCCTGTACTTCCTGATGTTGGAATACTTGGGATGGCACCCCGGTGGATGATAAATTACCTCAACCCACGGTTTTCTTTCACTTTTATGCAGTCCTCTTTTTTATCTGTTAACTGCTTTTGAGTGGATTTTATGGATTTTTAATTTTTGTGAAAGGTAGATCGGTAAATAATTTTACCCGTTTCCTCCGGTAACATTAAAAGGATTCCTAAAGCTGACATAGGTAGGCAAAGCGTTATGTGGGAAATAAAATGATTTTTTATAAACCTTGAGTAAATTGATGTATATATAAATAAAGGGTAATTTATGTTACTGCCTACTTTATGCAGTAAATCTGGTTAAAGTTTATTAGATTGCCTAACTTGATTAAGATAGAAAAGCAATCGGCTAGCACCACTCCGCGGCATCTAGATAACTTTTTATTTGACAAGGCATTAAATAAGGATAATTATCATAGGCTTTAATGTAACATTGGAAGCAGATATTTAAAATAAAGTAGTGCTTATCAACATGTTAAACATATCCCTTTTATTTCCGAGTAATTGTGAAGAATAAGTTAGGGTCGAGTGGATAATCTCGACTTTGCCGGTCCGGAATCGCTGCGTTGCTTGAAGAGATTATCTCAGAGTTGATAAACATCCAAATATTTTTATTCGATTGGTTTTACCTGGCCACCAAATCTGGATGCTTGGTTTCAGTTGAACTATTCTTTGGATCCGGGAAAAGAAAATGGTTAGAGTTGGCTTTAGGTTCATAAATTTAGCATTTTTCGGGTTTGACAAAGTCTCAGTCTGACCAAGGATTGCTATTTAGAAAAGTACATTTAAAGCTTGTCATTCATACACTCGTGCACTCAAAGAATCCGATTAGATGAACAGTCGAAAGGATCTTTTGTTTAAAAATTGTTAAGCAATCAATTGATTCATCAGTTTAGTTTGATTGGATGGACTTTTGATAAATGTTAAAGTATACATAAAATACAATGCTTTTTATTAAATATTATGAAATAGTAACACTTGATGATGTAGAATTATAAAGCCAGTAGCATAACTTGGACTCCTCCGCCATACCGAATCGAACAAGGTATGCTTTACTTGTTATAAATTGGTTTGGTCAAAGCCAACTTTTTCATGACAAATTTCCTCATCTTTGTTGCAGTAGCAGCTGGGCAGCTCCATAACCTGTACCCCGCAAAAGCTGCAGTCTTCCGCCATGATAGTCCACTTAGATTCCTTGCCAAGATCAAGATGAGGGGAAGCACCATCTGCAGTGGTGCCATGTATCGGGAGAATGTCGTGATCACGACGGCAACTCACCTGCAGCAGCCCAGGAAGCTCTATAAAGTCAATGTCCCAAAATTCACCGACTCCCTCCGCTACCTCAGCTATAATGTCTTGGATATCCATATCCACAGCAACTTCTCCTTCTCGTCTAAGCCCAAGAGCAACCTCACCATTGTCATCTTGAAGCGCACCGAACGCATGATGACTGGGATGAGGCTTGATGCGGAGTTTGGGTATGAAGTTGGATTCCCAGCCCACATGGTGGGATGGGGAGAAGTGTCCAAACGAAATACCTTCCACGAAGCCTCTCTGGAGATCAACCTTCCCATCTTTGATCCCATCGAATGCAACTATATCCACCGTGGTAGTGTCAACCCAAAGCTAGATATGTGTGCCGGCCACAGCATTGGCAACCACGATGCCAACTTCTTCTTGGATGCCAGTCCCATATTCTTCAGCTACAAGGGCCACCAATACCTTATGGGTTTGTTTTCTTGGGCAGACACTTATGATTTCGAGTACCACCCAATCGTATACACCCGCGTCTCTACTTTTATCTCCTGGATCAATGCCCATGCTTAAACAATCACCATTACTTTGGCCAGTTACCCCTCTTCATTTTTAATAAATTTCCAAACATAAAACAATTTACTCTTTCCTTTAAATAAAACTAATTATTTAAATAGGAAAGGGATACCGAGTTGCTTGTTGTGAAGTATCCTATGAATTGCACTTGGAAGTTTTTGGCACTATATTTCTGGCACAGCGTTAGCCGCCCCATTATAATCTGCCTGCCCTATGCTATAGGACACTGCAGAAAAACCTGTAGAACAGAACCTTTATAAAACATTTTTATTTCTTGGTTACAATCTATTCAGCAACTATACCCAACTCAAGGAGAATATAACCAAGACCTTAGTACCAGGCTTCAGGGCGACTGTCTTGTATATTTCCTACAGGATCCTCTGCCCTAACCATTTACATAGCCCTTGGTAGCTACTTGTACAGGTGTTCCTGTTCTTTCTACAGTAGTTTTCAAATCTATGGTGCTAAGCAAAAATACCCCCATCTTTAAACAAAATAAGCTCAGGTGCAAATTAAATTAAAGACCAATGGATTGATATCAATTTACAATATATTTGGGTTCATTTTTATTCTGTTATGAGGTGGGGTGATTTTGTTTACATATGAGCTATTCTAATTTAAATCTCAGTTGTTTTTGCTTAATATTGATCTATTTGCCTAGCGCTATACCTCTGAAAGCTACTGGATCTTTATTGGGCAACAGCTGCTAAGCACTTAGCATACTGATAGAGTAATCACAATATATATTGCCTAATATGTCTTCATATAACATCTTTATAAGTTAAACAAGCCCAGTAACACTTGAAATGGCACACAAGGAAAAAACCAACTCCTGTAGATAGGTTTATAGGGCAACTGTGGTGAAATTGACTCCCTGCTAGTTGAGTTCCTGGTAGTTAACTATTAAACAAAGTGAGAATCTGGTTTTTTGTCTGATTGGCTCCTGGAAGTTGACACTTTCTTATCAATAGTACTTGATGTGCTGAATAATTTTAACATAAAAATCAAACTATTGAACTATAGTTACTAAAGTGATCCCATAGAGCAAAAAATGAAATGAAGATAATATCTTGTGTCAGAAAATTGTGGACCATGGTATTTTATCATCTGTCAGATGATATCCTAAGTCTTCTAACATTAGGAAGGTACAGGGAACCTGTGACTTTGGCATAACCTTTGACCCAGAATATTTTGTTGTTGCCAGAAGTAGTAAATCTGACAAGGCCTAAGACCTGGAGGATCTGGGACAGTTCTTCCCACTTCTGGATATAGGTTCATAGTTTGTTTCTATATTTTACTACAGATAATCATACTGTATATTGACATTATATTCTTCTGCTCCACTAATAATAGCCTAAGAGAGGATCACGTTAAGGAAATAAGACTTGGATCAATCATCAAGTCAATAAGGAGTCATCAGTCTTTTATTTTAATGGACTGGCTTTAAGGTGGCCTGCCTGCACATGTGCTATCTGAGTTGGCTCACAATGCTAGATTAGAATGAATTAGCATTAGGGCAACACAGCAGGAGTGTCAGTATTGACAATTCTTCCCCTCTGGAACCCCAGGCCCAAGAGCGGGAATTGAACCCAGAACCTGGATCCCCGGGCTGCTGGGCTTATGGACCGCAGGACTGCCTGCCCGCATTTTTCTGGGATTGAGCCCCTGAAAGCTGACACTGAAGATGATGGCCCATGCAGTGAAACAGACCACGCCGAGGAAATTATTGCACCAAGTGGAATGCCAATCACAGCACCTAATGGAGGTACCAAAGCGACAACCATTAGCTTCATGAGTTTGAAGTCTGCACCAGCAACCAATCAAGAGCTGACCCAAGGAAGAGGCACGGGCCTGCAACCTGGCCCCATGACCACAACGCTAGAGCAAGATAATCAGGTAGCCAAATTGGGAGTCTTGACCAATGAAAGAACTCCCAGGCCAAGTACCATTTTGCTGCCTTTAGATCCAAGTACCCAATTCCCCCAGCCCTGCCCTTCCCAATGCCCTGATGAACCCCCCATAGAAAATGTTAAGTTTGGAGGTGGGGTGCTATATAGACCCAAGGACCTTGCGCTCCAAACTTATTGCCATTTTTGAATAAAGGTTATGTTACTCTGGCTTATACAGCTTTTGCCATATTTTTTATTTGCCGTCTATCAATTCAGTTTGAGATCTCCTGGCCCTTCTGCCCCACTGCCTGCAGTTTTCTGCCCACCTGGTGCACCCTTTGGGCCCATTCATTTCACTGATTATCCCTTGAAGCCCAAATACAAGAACTATACACCAGAGAAGATCCTCAAACTTGACCCGCTAGCCTGCATCCAATCTGCTATTAGATACAACCTCCAAGGCCCGTGGATATTCTCTACACCAAAACTATTTAGGGGGAAATTCAATTATCTCCCAGCCTACAATATCTACATGGAGCCACCTGCAACACCCAAACCAATGCCAGCCTCTTCACCCAACCTTCCAACCAACTATACCAGCAAGATTTTTGGTATATTGTACATCACCCTCACAGGGGGGATGGACACCATCATACCAGCTGCCGGCCCGTGGTTGTGGGTGGGAAAGTCTGCTTCCTACCTTCCAAAGTTAGCTCCTCTCTTGTGGTGGACATTGCCCGCAAAAACCCCAGCCCAAGTTACCCCTGAAAACAATGGGCCGGCTGCCCAAGACTGGATCCCTGACAAGGAGGTCCAGCCTTTTCAGGTTGGTTTTGACAGAAGCTTGCTTGACATCTTCCACAGATTGGTATCCTTTCTGTCTACCTGGGCTACTTCCAGGGCTAGCTAGCCAGTGGTTGGCTACTAGTTCACAGAGATGATTTTTTCACTTAATCAGAGCTACTCTAATACAATAGGCTTGAAGCATTTTTATCTTAGAGTGTTTGGCCTGACGGCCCAGCCCATTTTGGACTCTTCTAGAAGTGTTTCAAATGATAGCCCATGCAATGGCCCTTGTTCTAGGATACAATTAAAGTTTAGAATAGCAATTATTAATAGAAGCATGTTTGAGGTGGTTGTTGAGGTGGACTGATTAATGAGCAGCAATTGCATGCTCGGTTAATTAATTGCATGTATCAATTTGTTAATGCTGGGATATGCTTTGGTCATTGATTCATTGATCACGCAACCCGCAGCCTGCATCATTCTATTGAACCCATTCCTAATAGTGATTTTTTTAGGCACCCACCCACTTGGAAGTAAATTCCAAGATGGTGAATGATTGCAGAGGGATTTAGACCAGTTACCAGTGAACCCACGGGCAAGGACACCATACCAAGGTGAAATAGTTCTCCAAACAGGTGATACTGGCCTAAAAGCAGATTGAATTTTCCAAGGAAGAAGTCCGCTCCTAAATAGCACAAGAGGAAGGCAGAGGCCAATGGGCAGAAGACCTGTGGTTCTGCAGGTTTGTTTAAAAACTGGTGATTCTGAGGTTCTTCTTTCCAAGGTGGGTTGTGGGACAAGGGGGTAGCAGTATATCAAACTCCTAGTATTACCTGGCGCCAGGAACTATCTAAGAATTGAGCTTTGGGGGAGGTACCAGAGTCTGCATGCAAACCTAACAAAATGCTGGTCAGTACAGCCTCCAAAAAGATCATCCAGTAGATCCATTTATACCCTAGAGACTCCATAATCAAAGTCTTGGGTAATCTAATGATTAGGATTAAGAGAGGTTTAAGTCAAGCTAAAATAGACAATAATTCACTTAGGGTAAATGTAGACTTTAATGATTGAACAAGGAGTAAGATATAGCTTACCAGCTTTATATAGCATGGTAGCTGGAAAATTCTGGGGACAAAATTGGAAAATCTGGAGGAGAAACTGGGGATTTTGGGGCAGTTGGAACTTAAACTTGAGCTTTCCTTTGCAATCGAATTCATAATAATGACCTCAGAACATAAAAAACAATATTAGTCTTAAAATGGTTGCCTACCGGGCAGGATAAGCACTGGAAATGCCCTGATTTTCCCCACATGTAAGCTGAGCAACAGGAGAAGGACTTTCAATGTAATCAGAGTTTTTTAAACTAGGAATAGAGAAAACTGCATCAAATACAGTGTGAACGTCACCATTAATGGTTCAGAAGGGTTTCAAAGTTGATTTGGAGTTAAATGATTGGCTGCAGCCTACTGTTGAAGGTAATGATTGGTCAATATTAAATTCAACACTAACATTTGAATCTAGTCAACCAACTAAGTCCAGGGCAGTTGTGGGTTTGATCCCTGTTCTTGAATTAATCAAACAATTAGTCTCATCCAGACTTATATTAAAAGTTAATAATGAACAAATACTACTAAATAATTAACTTTCCCAGCTTTTCCTATGGAACTGGTTTGCAGAACCCTTCTGAGCTTGGCATTTCAAATGTTTTGTTGACAGGAATTTCATCAGGAAGATTTGGTGCAATACGCCATCTAGAAAGACACCATTTAGAAAAAAATTGCAATAGGGTCAGAATTACACTGGCAAATTTAAAAAAATCATTAAATAGTTATTTTTACATATTAGTTTCTAATATGCCATCTAGAAAAACAGCATCTAGAAAACGCTATCACAAATTGAAATAAAAAGAGTGCTATCCAAATAAGATTTTTTTGAATATAAAAACACTTAATAAATACCCTAAAATATGCCATCTAAAAATATGGCATCTAGAAAGACAGCATCTGGAATCAAATAATAAATCATACTTTGATGTGATAAATCCAAGCCTTTTCCTTATTAACTGGAATAAACTGATATTAATTTATGACCACATATAATATATCAACTCAAATTAACTCACCTTTGATAGTACTATCTCCCTGTAACATAGCCATTAAAAACCACTTTTGATATACTGATTTTATTCCTTATCATAAAAGGATCTGTAATATTTGGTTTTCAGCTTTAAAATGCTTCATTAATGATTTTATATATGCAAGGGTAGTGTCTCCATTAATTGGAACTGTAATAATCAGGTTAAGGACAGTGTAACTAAGACCACCTCATCACTTTAAGGTTGGTACAATCAATTTTTTTCCTGGTTAAGATAAAGAAGCCCAGATTCATTGTGATTATCAAAAAGCTGAAGATCTGGTATATCCATGGGGACCAGCTTTACCCTCAGGCCATCAAAAGCAAAGTCATTTTATCCAAGCATGCAGATCAGCAGGTCAAGTTTGCAAGTGCTACCAAGGAGTTTTTGACCTATTACACCAGAGAAGGCCGCCTTACCCATCTTAAAGGCATTGCAAAGACTTTTGGGACGGAAGCCTGATCAAGTTACTCTTCCATTAAATACTTTACTTCCAAATATTTAATTTTTACTTAATTTTTAGTACAATGATACAAACATAGGAGCAAATTTCAATATGGAAATATCACAGTTTTGGGGTGTGTTGACTTTGGAGATTTGCACACTAAAGTTGGTACTAGATGATCCCACATTATTATTGCAGATTTGAAATCTTTGGATTGTTTTGAGTCTAGCCATATGTTTTTCTTACTATTCTGAAATTCTTGGGGTTTTTATTCATTTTTAAGTTATTTGACACAGTTCTGCCAGAAATTTGACATAGGATTTCTAGATGGCGCCTTTCTAGATGGTGTTTTCTAGATAACATTTTCTAGATGGTGTCTTTCTATATAGTGTATCCCACCAAAGATTCCTGACAGATTGACAGCTGGCAGCAATAATTGGTTGAAACTGTTAATTAGTCAGCATCCCGAAATCCTGACACCTTGATTAGTAAAAGTAAGGAGAAATAAGCTATCCTTCCTCACTTTACTATGTGATTTACACTCTTTAAATAAAAACATCTTTACTACCATAAAAACTAGAGTTCAAATGGGACAGAAATAAAGAAATTTAAGCCTGTATAAGCTTTACAAAATATACCAAAAATTATGCAAACTATCTGTTATACTCCATATAGGCACAACTGGGAATACCTTATGTTTTACTAGTTCACCAGCAAAAATTAAGATTTTCCATCCACCTTCAACTATAAACATTCATCTGAAATTTACCATCTATACCTAAAAATCAGTACTATCAAAGAGAATTTGAAAATGAAGAATTTGAAGCTAAAAAGTTAAAAGTTAAAAGCAAAAGGCATAGAAGCAAGTGAGTTTATTCCTCACTCTTCTTCATTTTGGCCCCTTCTAGGAGGGCAGTTGCAATGAGCTCAAGCTGTTGCTTGATCTCTGAGGTCTTGTATTTATGCTTGGCCGCGTTTTGAATAGCCTTGGTGAATAGGGTGGAACGGGTTGTGGGCTTGGTGGGGGAGACGCAGTTTGCCAAGTCACACAGCTTGGAGATGGTTTTCTCCTGCTTGTGCTGCAGAAGGGAGAAAAACTTATTGAATTTTGGGTGGATCCCAAAGTTGGCATTGAGGTATTTGTGATAAGCCTCTAGTGCTGAGGTGGTCTTGAGCTCACCATTCACTGCCGCTTGGTACATGTTCCACAAGGCCTTGGCTCTGGCCTTGCCTCTGAGGGACAACCTTGCCAATCCACTGGGGCTCAAAGTGCTCCAGGAAAGCCCTGAACTCTTTGTGCTTCACTATATAGGGATCCTTGGAGAGTACCCCAAACCCCTGTGCAGTGTGCTCTGGCTTTAATAACACCCAGGCCTGGATTTTGCCAGCACAAATTTTTAGGGGTCCAAGGTATCCCTGCGGCTCAACCTATATAGCTCAACATTGGCTTGCACATTTTGAGATACTGCTTGACAAAAATGGAAGTGGCACCCCTGCACTTCCCCATAATCAGCTGCTCAGATGCATTGAACTGAGCAGGCTCAAAGTCCATAATGCACATGTGAGGCCCCAGAGCTCACAGCCTTATCTTTTCCTCTAAGCCCAGGGTGGCCTGGTCTTTATCAGAGTCAGAAGGGTTGGCGCAGGTGTGGGGATGGGTCTTCTTGGCATTGGGGGGAATGTGGGAAAGCTCTTGGTGAATTATGGTGAAAGTTCAGATGTAGATGGCCTCAGTGGTCCCAGGAAGAAGGAAAAACATGGGTGGAATCACCTGGATATCTATATGGGCATGGATTACCCTGAGCTGGTAGAACATCTGGGTGGCATGTGGCAACAGTTCCATCAACTATCCAGGTTGACGCCATTTTTAACTCCATCAGGCTCTTCTTAATTGAGTAGTCAATTGTGTGGTCCTTGACAGATGGCCTATCATTGTCCAGGAGTAAGTTCTCTCCACTTGGGAGTTGTTTAAGCTCATGTGTGGGTGTGGGCTCTGGGAGGATTTCTGAAGCCTTGGGGGTGCAGATTGGTAGCAATAAACTTGTTGCTGATAAACTTAACCAGCTGTTTCTTATTGGACACCCACCTGAGATTGTTGGGCTTGAGATGCCGCAGGGCCTTGATGGCCAGATTAGAAGCGCAGAGGTGGGCAGAGGTAGGGATTACTTGAACAAGGTACCACTTCAGCATCCTCATGATCAGACAATTAGGGGGCTCATATGTGTGTTCCCCCTTATCAGCAGTAACCCTTTCTCAGCCCTTGGTGTTCATGTGGGCCTTACAAGACTTATCCTTGCAAACAAAGTGCTTGCTTTTGGTCTGGCGCTTTTGATGACTACAATTAAAGATATAATTATCCACCACATAGCCAGGGACACCTTTAATCAATATTAAGGGGAAGTAGCAGGGGAGTGCTTGGGGACTTTGAGCTCCCCATCCATATTAAAAATGTTATGGATAAACAGTTGATCCCAAGCCATGTGTCCAGTGGCTTTGAACTTCTTTGAGTAGTCCTCAGGCCCCTCCTGGGGGTCAGAGAAAGTAAAGGGAAAAGAGCCTTCAGGGGAGGAGGGGAGGGGTTCCTTGAGACCTGCTTAGAGGCCTTCTTCTCCTTATCAGAAGATTTAGGCTCTTTTGCAGCCTTTTTCTTATTAACATGTTGTTCCTTAGAGGGCTCAGAGTCAGCCTCAGAATAATATTATGAATATTAGTGAGATCATTGTCAGCTTTATTGTTGGAAGAGTTATAGGGGATGATGATGATAGAGGGGGGATGGGAGAGTCTTGGCCTTAGAGGCCTTCTTGACTTGCTTGAAGGTGGTATCAGGGGCCTTAAAGTTAAAAGAGGATGAGTTCTGGGTCTTCTTGGTGAGTTTGTTTGATCTTGGCTAACATAAAAGCTAGCATTGTAAATAAAATAATAGGGAAGATATAAACCAATAATGAAGTAAAGCAAAGCAAAAAAGTAGATGTAAAGCTTAATGATATATAAAAATAGATTTTATGTGGTGATGCCTCAAAGATGTTAGTTTCAGCATAACATCTTAGGGCTAAATCATTGAAAAAAGATATTTAAAAATAAAATAAATGAAAGAAGTATAGTGGGAGTAGTAGGGAGGTTAATAGAACATATTTGAAAAAAAATGAGTTATTATGTGGGATCTTTTATTAGGGGTTTAACACCCAAAATTTAGCAAATTGTCAAGTTTGGCACTGCTGACCAGCTAAAAAGACCCCTAATTCACACTGTTGAGTGAAAATAAAGCTTACTTTTAACTATCAACTTTCTCAGAGGTGACCAAAAACGTTAAATCAATATGTTGTTTACATATAAACCTTGCTTAATTTAAAACCAGGCTCAAAATTTAGCCCAAAAGCAAGGCAGTTTTGAATATGCAAAAAAATAAAATAACTAAAACAAAAGTTAAACATTTTAATGAGTGGGAAGGTGTTTATTAGGGGTAAGAGTGCACAGGGAGGTGCTGGGACTGGGTTATTTACCATAGTGAGTGTTAAAATGTTAAAAAACTCTCTTCACTAATCACCCTGATAAGGTGGTAATTTGGTGGGTGTTGACAAGCACTCATAGTGTGGCACTTATTAATTTAAGCTTAAATATGAGCCTCTGATATGTTAAATTTCAAGCTGCATATGTGGAAAGTGAATAGTGTCAAACAGGGGGGAGTCAAGTTTTGTTTTTTTATAAATTACATATGAAATCTCTTAATAAATTGGGCTTAATTTATGTGGCACCACTTAACCCATAAACCTGGAAATGACATAATATAAAACAAGTGGGGTATTTGCTTAATGCTATACCACTAAATTCATTATAGTGGTGCTTGATATCCTAATTTACAGCTGTAGATACTAATAGTAAATATGTAAAGGTAAATAATAAAAAATGTCTAAGTGTGGATGTGTTTTTATTAATAAAATTAGGACTTGACTTAAAAAGTGTCAACTTGGCCACTTT
Source organism: Entomophthora muscae (assembly GCA_014839935.2). Lineage (NCBI taxonomy): Eukaryota > Fungi > Entomophthoromycota > Entomophthoromycetes > Entomophthorales > Entomophthoraceae > Entomophthora > Entomophthora muscae. Next base: position 107,209 of record QTSX02002884.1, read on the forward strand.
TACTTTTATAGAGTTGATCACTGGTGGTTTTGATTTTTGGTTTTGCACCCCCAAATCACTAGCAAAAATTAGTTTCAATTTCTTAAGCAAAAACCACTGATGGACTTACATATCTGGTAGTCAACTCCCTGGTATTCATCAATCTGTCAACTACCAGGGAGTCAATTTTACCACAGTTGCCAAACAAGCACACACCTTCCAACATTCCCCTCCTCCAAGGCTTCTGGTATTATTTTTGGAGCTGGAGCTCACTCCTGAGCTAAAAAAGACTCCAACTGGGGAGCTCTTCATCTCTCATAGTACTGGGTCAAAGTTCAAGGACAAAATCATCTGCCATTTGAAATAGTAGAGCCTGAATGTGCTAAAAAAGGTATCCATCTAGCCAGTTGACAGTGCTTTTGCCACCTGCCCCCAGATGTTCAACCAACTCTGGATAATTCATGCCCAGATGGATATCCAGGCTATCTCTAATGCCTTCTTCTTATACCCCAGGGGCCACTTAGACCATCTATACCAGGGCTTTTGATATCCTGTGCTGCTCTTTAGATGCCTTGCCATTTGAGGAGGATGACTAAGATCCCTACCATACCCATACTAACCCCCTAGATGCTAACAAGGACATTCCTATCCTAGAAGCCAATAAAAATGTAAGTCTCATTGATCTTAATTCACAGATATGCATGCTGGTTGTTTAGCCTGCTCAGTTCAACCCATATGAGCAACTGTATGATGAGGAAGTTCAGGGGTTCCACTACCATCTCCATAAAATTTTGTTCAAAATGTACATATCACCACAAAGCTAGGTAGGTTAAGCTGCAGGGAGACAATGGATACCTTCAAATCTGTGCTGACAAGATTCAGTTTGCTGAATCTTTTACAGCCTGCAAATGCTGCACAGGGATTTGGGGTTTGTTCAAAGGACCCCTCTATAGGCAAGCATAAGGAGTTTTAGCCCTTTATGAAGTAATTTGAGATACAGAAGATATTTAAGGATTTTAGCAAACAATGTGAAGAGGCTAGGGTCAAGGCTGGCTGGAATTTCCTATATTTGTCCACCAACAAGGAGTATAAGACAAAATCAGAAATTGTGAAATACTACAGATACCTTAAGATCAATTTTGGGTCCACCCCAAGTGCAGCAAGCTCTTTGCAATGCTTTAGCATGAGTAGTAGAAGGCCTTCTCTGGGCTGCAGGTTCTTGCCAACTGGGGCCCAGTAATTGAGACTATTAAACACTCTGATGTATTACTAAGGCTCTAAGATGTCACAAAGATACTAAATGGCCTCTGGAATCAAGAGAAAGCTTGAAGTAATTACAATAACCCTACTGGAAGGGCTGAGATGAGGAAGGCTAACAAGTCTGAATAATAAACCTTGATTTTCTTTGGTTAACATATTTTTATAATCATATTTTTGTTCTTTAGATTTCACTAATTTTTTGAATATGGTTTTCACGGTTTAGAGCAACTTTATGGTTGGAAGTTTATGGAATATTGTATGGCTTATTATTTCACTAGTAAATTGTAAGATATTCTTGGTTGTGGATTTGTTTAATTTATAAGAAATGGATTTCACCATCTACTCATCTTTTGTTTATGGTATCTTATTTAGCTTTATTTATTAAGTTTGGATTTTATTTCTATAGAAAATTAAAATATTTTTATGGTGAAAGGTGCAATCTACAGAGTGAAATTAGATTGATTGCTTTTTATTTCTATTGTTATTGGCTAAGGTATATTTTGTTGCATTTTTAGCCGTTTGGTGTCAATTTAGTATAATATAGCATTATAGGATATTTTAATATCTTAAGGTTTCAGTACAGCAAGTGCTGTTAGTTAAAAAAGTGACAACTTTCCGGAAACCCAAAATCCCAATTTACTAATAGTTGACTACCAGGGAGTTGTCTTCACCACAGTTGCTGTGATAGTAGTTCTGCATTGTATACTAAGACAGTTGGAGCTCTGAACTAGTAATGTGATTATTTTCAAATGTTTTTATGGAAGCTCGAGTTTATAAGGTAGAAGAAGGCATTGATTTGAGAATTTAACGCTTTGTAAGCTTCACGTTTAAGCTATTATTAAGAGATAAAGTTAAAGTGCTCTAGGGCGGTAGAAGTTATCTGACAAGCCAGATGATCACACCAATTATGATAGCTCCGCCCAAAATAGCGAGAAGAATCCAGAGCCAGAGCAAGTCATGAAGCAGGTTTGGTGCATCCCCTTGAGCTTCACTTGAGCTACCACTGCTGTTGACATGTGATTCACTGTTTGATTTGCTTCCTGGATCTGTGTTTATGGTCTCAATTTTGGGTGGAGGAGGAGTTATGATTGGATTTTCAATTGGTTTGGGATTGGATTGGGATGGATGCGTGACATCGCTGGTTGACACTGAAGTCACATAGGCCTCTTCTCCAGGAGATACATCGACGGTGTATCCCTCATAGTTTGGGTCTATACTTGATTTGAAGTTGGATTGGAATGAAGTCATATAGCCATCTTGACCAGGCGGATTGACAATGTAGCCACCAGAGTTTGAAGTAGCGACTGGTTCTTTTATTTGAGAAGCAGTTTCAGTAATATATGTGCTACCATGACTAAGGCTGTTTAATTCCGTGCTAGTGCTTGAAACTGTTGGTTTGAGTTAGTATAGTAGAAATAATTTGCATTTATATAAGTTAATAACTTACTATAGTCTGTTGTGTATCTGCGCACAAGCGCCAAAGGATTATCGCCATGTGATTTACCTTGGATATCGGCAGGAGCAGAATGTACCCCAGCGGTAAAAATAAAATAGGTGGCGATTGAAAGGGTCGATACAAGCTTCATGGGAAGGAATGAGGTCGCTGTATGCAGTCCTTTTAACTGCAATCCATATTTTCCAGGGGCAATTATGACATTGATTACTCGAATTATTATCGTAATTAGTGGTACAGGAATAAATAAATGGCTGGTGGTCAGTGCCATCCTCTACTGCTAGCTTTTTTAAAATTTAAATCCAACCTCCCTCCCTTAGAACCAAAGCTTGTTTTCAACTCAATTAAGTTGTAGTTAATCGTCACATATTTATTTAAAAATATTGAAACTAGCTACAGATGGTAATTCCTGATCAAAGGACTAGGATCTGAAATCAAGTTTAATTGGAGGGAAAATATATTCTTTTTTGATAAGATATTTATATTAAATTATTCAAGCGGTGTCACGCTCTATTTATAGCTACAAGTAACCCCACCTCGTAGCTATTTTAAATTGGTTGAAAAAAATGGTCATCAAGCATGGATCTAAAATTAGAAGTTTAAAGAGATCTTGCAATAACAATGGTACTCGAACCCGTTTCTTGATTTACTTAACATAAACAACATTTTCATCTGAATAATATGGACTAGACGTCGCCAACGATGCTGGAGGATTTCCTATCTATGGCCTTTGAACTTTTCTGAGTGAATTTAGTGCGCTTCTTCCAGAGTTTGCCCCTGACTAGTGTGATGTTACTTTACGATTATTAGATACTAGGTGGTTGCCCCATCCAAGGACAGATATAAAATCGAATTTAATAAATCAATTCAATATACTTTATTGTATTTTTAAGCTGGGGTTACCTATGCTTGTAACATCTACAATTACTCTCTCTCAGGGAAGTAATTCTCAGAGTGATTCCCCAGCTAATCATTAAGTTGGTAGCACTCTTATCAATCACCATCTAGTACAGGGATCAACCCTTTTGAGTCCTAAATAGAACACTACTTGGACAAGCCACATGACTACCATGACATCCATGAACAGCACGACAACCAGAGGGGCTCCCCCCAAAAAAAGGGGGAAAAACCCCCTTTTCAGTATGTGGTTTCTCATGATACTATATAATACTCTAAACTTATATCCAATAAAGCATCATTATCTTCTTAATTTTCCTATTTATTTTGTTTACTGTACTTCTCAGAAGTATATACACAGCAGTAGTAGCATAGGTAGGTTGTCTACACCTACACAACTTGAAGAAAAAACTCCTTCAAAGAAAAAAGACCAGCATATGACCCTCCCCACCAGCTGGCAAAGATATGAAGAAGGTCATGACATCCCCACAGGATATACTGCCTTCAACAACATCCTTGTACCAACCAAGAAGTACATCTTCCTCAGCACGCAAGGAGTCCTGAACTCATCCCTAACCCAGGACATGCCTGAAAGACCCAACATTGTATTTAAGCGCCTCTTTTCAGAATGAATTGGAACATTCTCAGGACTACACTGTGAAAATGACAACCTCTTGATTCAAAGCACCCAAAACAAATTTATACAAGTTGGCTACCCCCAAAGACTCTGGGCAAGTGAAATTGCCTTACAAGTTACTGGGGGCCCCTCTTGCTTTGTGAGTGACTGGTTCAAACAGCATCCTGATCACAATGAATATTGGAGCATGTTCCAAAGTGCCCTCTCAGAAACGTTTCCATAAAGGACTCTAATGTTGTGATCATGACAGAGCTCAGAACCTTTATAATGACAGGAATCATTGAGGAGTATATTGCGGCATACAAAGACATTTGTGATTGAGCTCCTGACACCATCAACTTTGATGAGGCTGGACCATGTCTGGACTTCTACAATGGCCTTCCCACACATACCAGACACCAGTTTGATATGAGCCATTGCAAGAAAATCCCCAGGATATATTCTTGAAAGGAAGGCAAGCTGCTCAGAAGTCTGACAATCTTCATGCAACCAACAAGCAGAAAGAGAGTCTCTACAGCCAACAAGGATCATTGACCCAATAAACAAGCCAACCAAACCAATAACCCTCACCATTAAGGTAGAAATTGTACAACTCAGGTAAACCAGATGAGTACTAATAATGCACCTGAGGAGGGGAAAGACTAAGGGGTGCTTAGGCAATCTGACCTCCCCCACTTTGCAAGACATTTACAGGGATCAAGACATTGACTCAATTATCATGATCCAAATACCCTCCAGCAATCTTATACTGTTTGCCTCCCACAGTGGAAATTAACTCCTTACCTATCCTTTCTTCTTTTTGCAGATATCAGGGCACATCACTATTTGACACTGGAGCAGACCAATCTCTCATTGGAAAAAAATTGCCAACCTCATGAAACTACCCACAACCAGGAGTAACGTCAAAAGAGCTATCATGGCAGAGAACAGGAGCACCCCCATTCAGCAAGGTGGTAAAACCTTTCTAGGCACAAATAGGGGATGTAAAAACTACCCTTAGTGGCCCCAACATTCCAATACTCTAATATATGGTGTAGCTATGGTTTAAATTGGATGGGAAAGACAAACCCTCACATTGACTGAGATAGCTCTCACACTTACCATACAACAAGGGGAAGTACACCACCACATCTAGCTAACATAACTTGACGCCCTTGTAAGAGACCATGTATTTGTAGAGATTACTGGAACAGAAAAATAGGCAGACACTAGTAAAATTTAATGGAACACCTGTACATATGAGATCGTATATTTTAAGAGTGTGAAAGTCTTGCATGAACAGGACCCAATATGCCAACAACTTTTCCAATAATTCCCTTTGGTATTCCAGGAGGATCTACCAGGCTTGCCACCTGACAGAGGCATCCAACAAAAAATTGACCTAAAGGGAAGTGTACCCAATGCCTACCCCATCTATCAGTTAACACCGCAAGAAGATTTGCAATCCATTAAAAAAATACCTAGATGTAGCCCTGGAAAAGGGACTCATTCGATTATAAAAGTCTCCCTTTGGTGAAGCAGTCTTCTTTGTGGCCAAGAAAAATGAAGGCTTGCGCCTTGTCACCAATTACAGAGCACTCAATGAAGTCACAATTAATAACAGTTATCCCCTGCCCCTGATTGATAGCCTCTTCAATACTTTAGGAGGATCACAGCTCTTAAAAAAGATTGACTTAACAGCAGTATATCATCAAAACTGTGTTAAGCCTGAAGATATTCCAAAATCAGCATCCAGAACCAAATACAGATCATCCGAATGTTTAGTGCTCAACTTTGGTATTATAAACACCCCCAGTACCTTTGTAACCTTCATGAATAAGGTGTTCAAGGACCACATTGAAAAAAGAGTCATATTCTACCTAGATGATATAATCATCTATAGCCCCAACAAAGAACAACACTGTAAAGACATTAGCATGGTACTCAATACACTCCAAGACACCCAACTAGTACCCAAACCCTCTAAGTGCAGATTCTTCTCAAAAAAACTCCTGATCCTATGACACATCATTAGTAAAGATGGGATTAAGCCTGATCCAGAAAAGTTAAGGGCTATCACAGACATGCCAGCACCATGTAACAGGAGTAACTCTGCACCTTCTTGGGCATGGTTGCCTATTTAAGAAAATTTATCCCTGACTGGGGAGCCTTAACTGCTCCCTTATCCGCAATCATGGGTAAAATAACAAAATTTGTGCAGACGCCATTAATAGAACAATATATCCGACAATTAAAAGAACAAATGGTCACATCGTCTAGCTTACACTACCCTAATTGTGAAGGAGTGTAAAAATTAGAAACTGACGCCTCTGACTTTACAATAGGAGGAGTACAACAGATCCAAACTGCAGAAAAAGACTTCCTCACTGTAGCATATAAAGCAAGAAAGCTGTCTGACAGTGAGCAAAGATACCCAATACATGACAAGGAACTGATAGTCATTGTCCACTGTCTAATGAAGTGGTGATTTTATCTGGAAGATGCACATATATTCAAAGTGCTAAACAACCATAAGTCATTGGTGTTTTTTAAGACTCAACAACACCTATCTAGACAACAAGCTGAATGGATGAATCTCATACAGAGATACCCTATGAAAATTAAGTACAAGCCAGGCAAGGAAATTGTTGCAACTGAACAAATCAGGATTCAGTATTTAGAATTGGGGAAGACAACAGTCTAATAGAAAGGACAGGAATAATAAAAATAGGGTATTGTTTATTGTAGAATATTGTGATTAATATACCATATGGGGAAAGCCACACGGCCACAAGGGGGATGGCATGGTGGCTTTTTCCATATAAGGATTTGAGCCAAGGAATAACTCATGCGGGGATCAGCAGGTCAAATTGGTAGCGCTCCTAATTAGGAGGAAGTGCCCACAATTTGATATTGCCATCAGATTGGCCCATGTTGTTAGATACGTCAAGGGGAAACTCATTGAGCGCCCCCTGTGTATTGTAAAATATGTTGGCAGGTGAGTCTGGAAATTTGTTTGCAACACTCCCCCTTGCCCCCTGCTTGTTACGTCAGACACCAGGATCAGAGTCTGTGGGAGATCTGGGAAGGTCCGCACAAACAATCTTTGTGTGGGAATGGTGCAACAGGGGCGCAAGCAATTGTGGTGGAGTGTCTTGGTGTTCCCTTGGGAATCTTCAAGCTGATAGGTGTGATTATCATAGACCACAGCTACCTTGAAGGGCCCCAAGTGGTTGGGCTCCAATTTAGCAAAATTGGGGTTGAGGGTATAGACGGGGTCACCTACAGTGTATCTGGCTTCAAGGTGCTTTGTCCCTCCTTCAATTTTTTTGTGCTCAATTTCTCAGGCTTTGGCACACCATTGGTTTAGGGATGGAGTCACCAACAGGGGGGGCTTTCTGGGAACTGTGGATTGTAATTTCCTTTGTTCTACTCCTGCCAAACCATCAGGTGTCCCAAAGGCCAAGGTGCTGGGGCTGAACCTAGTGCCCCTGTTGATTCTTGCTAATAAGATGAGCAGTGCAGTGGGCAGATGTTCAGTCCACACAGTATTAGGATGTTCCTGTGAGAGTTTGGTGATCAGGTGGACCAGTGAGCCATTCAATTGCTTTACGCGCCCATTGGCTTGCAGATGGTATGGAGTTGTGACTATTTGTTGTAGGGCATTTTTGGTGCAGTACACTTTCATGGCATGTCCAATGAGCTCAGGACCCCCATCTGTAATGAGGTGTTTGGATTGTCCAAAAAAGGCCACAATTTCTTTGCCAATGAAGCAAGTGATGATGGTGGTGGTGTGGTTAGTGGTTGCCCACGCTACAGGCCAACAGGTGAAGTAGTCTATGACTGTGATTATGTATCTCTTCCCAAGTCTGCCTTTGGGGAGGGGTCCAACAACGTCAAGGGCCCACTGTTCAAAGGATTCCATGGCCTTAATGGGCAGGACATACTTGGGAGGTGCAGATTTAGACGTGTTCTTTTCACAAAACACACACATTTTGAGGAGATCCAAGATGCCTTGATGCATACACAGCCACCAAAACTTACATTTCATGATTTCAAAGAGGTTGCGTCCTCTGATGTTACCCAATGTGCAGTGGTAATACAATATTTTGTTGCCTCATTGTGTGGAGGAAGTGTAAGGCGTCTTCTCACCTATCTCTGCGCAGCAGCAGACATTGCCTGAATTGTTGGTGAACTGACTTTTGTTATCCTTCAGCTTGGAGATGAATACTGAGTTAAGGCCTTTATAACAAGTTGCCTCAGGACAGAGTTAAAGCATTTGCCAGTCTGGGTCCAAACCATCATCCCTGGTGATGGACGCTACATAGAGTTTTGAGAGGGCATCTGCTGTGACAATTTCCTTCCCAGGCTTGTATTTGATACGCAAAAGGTAAGGGGATAGGCACTCAACCCAGCCTGCCTGGCGGCGTGTCAAGTGGGACTGTGTATTAAAGTATTGGAGGGACTTGTGGTCTATCAAGATTTGTGGTGGGAAGGTGGCTCCTTCCAGATAACAGTGCCATTTCTCAACGCAGTGTAAAATTGCCACCAACTCTTTATCATGTATAGGATAACATTGTTCTGAGTCAGTGAGCTTCCTGGACTCATATGCCACGGGGAGAAAGATGCCTTTGTCAGTTTCTACCCATAGTATGCCCCCTATGAGCCTAGTCAGAGGCGTCAGTCTCAAGTTTGTACTGATGGTTTCAATTGGGGAGCTGCAGTACAGGTGCAGTTGTGAGCCTTTGCTTCAACATCTCAAAGGCTCAGTCTCTGACGCGTGTCCAATGAAAGCACTGTTTAGTGTTCAGGAGCTTAGTGAGAGGTGCAATAAGTTCCCCACAGTTGGGGATGAATTTAAGCACATAAGCAACCATGCCTAAGAATGTCCACACCTGGCCAACATCAGTGGGAGGCAGCATACTGGTGATTGCCTTGATTTTGGCAGGGTCAGGCTTTATCCCTTGAGCAGAGATGGTGTGCCCAAGGAACAGCAGCTCCAACTTAAGGAACTCACATTTGGGGGGTTTAGCTTTTAGCTGGTTTTTCTGAAGGGTGTCAAGGACAGCACAGGGGTGTTAGAGATGCATGGTTTGATCTTGACTTAAGACAATAATGTTGCCAAGGTACACCACCACACATTTCCCAATCAATTCCTCAAATGCTTTGTTCATCAATATAGAGAAGGTGGAAGGAGCATTGGTCATCCCAAAGTTCATGACCCAATACTCAAAAAACCCATAGCATGTGCAAAAGGCAGTTTTTGCCTCATCCCCTGGTGCAATGTGGACCAGGTTGTACCCTACAGTTAAACAAATCTTGCTAAAGACCTTTGCACCCGCAAGTGTGTCAAAAAGGTTGTCAATCAATGGCAGGAGGTACCTGTTCTTAAAAGTCACCTCATTTAGGGCGCGGTAATCTGTGACCAGGCAAAGGGACCCGTCCTTCTTTGCTACAAAGAAGACAGCCACCCCATATGAATAGAGCAAGGGGCAAATGAAGCCCTTGTCAAGAGCGTCCACAAGGTGCTGGCGGAGGGTCTCATCTTCTTTTGGTGTGAGACAGTATAAGGGACGTGCTTTAGGTAACAACCCTTGGAGTTGTACAGTGTGCTGGATCTCCCTGGGAGGAGGTAGTTGTTTGATTGTCTCACTGAACATGTCCTTATATTCCTTGAGGAGGGTGGCAAGCGCTGGTGAAGGTAAGGTGGTCAGGGGAGGTGCTGCAGGTGGTTCAGCGTGGATAACTTTGACTGAGCATTGATTGAAGTCTAGTTTTCTCCCCTTGAAATTATACGAGCCTGTTTCTGTTATTCTGACAAACATGGTATTGTAAGGAGCTTGCTCATTTCAACAGGATAGATCTGAAAGCCCACCCCATTTCTATTGAGGGTGATGACAGATGTATCCCAGTCAATGTAGGGGCAATTGTGACGGAGCCAGTCAAGACCAGCAATGACGTTGTGGCTGAGTCCTGCCATGATTGGCCAAGAGAGCTTAACCTGGATGTTCCCCATTCTCACGGAGAAGGGAACTGTCTTGTGGGTAATTGCCACTCTGCAGGAGTCAGCCACTTGTACTGCCTTGAATCTGCTGGGTACATGGTCTAACTGTTGCAAATCAGCAAATGCCTGGTCCACCATAGTGTGGTCAGCCCTAGTGTCTACCAACAATTTGTGGGTGTTCTCACAAAAATGGAAGGGATAGGCTAAGTGGGTGACTTTATTTGAAGAGTGGCTTGCTTGAAGTACGGGGTCAGCACTATGGACCTGGAAGACGTCAAGGGTTTTGACCTTGTGTACACTGTAGTCACAGGGGTTCTTGGCAAGCAGGGATTGAGAGGAAGGGTCACATGGGGTTGTAGGGCCTCTCATTGCTACAACCCCCAGGCTTTTCCCTGTTCCTCAATCTGTGCTAGCTGGAGCTCCCCCTTGTGGGGGTGTTTGCTCCCATTCTCCTGCTGACATGGCTGGCAGCAGCCTACTTGATTGTGGGTGCTGCCAGGTGTTGCACAAGGTTGAGGTGGAGCATCATTTGTACGGCGGAAGCCCATTGAAGCCTGGTTGTTGCCCTCCACAATGGCTTTATAGCAGGCATTGATGGAGGTGCTGCAACCTACGGGGACCCACTTACAGATATGAGGCTTAAGCCCATTGACTATCAGGGTCAGAAGCATGGTGTTCCTGTTGTTCACAGCTTCTGGGGCAGCGGCAAGAGCTTGTTGCCAGGTGATAAGGTATTTGGGAACGGATCCAGTCTGTTTGATTGCTAGAAGGTGGGTTCCCACCACAATAGGAGAGAAGGTTTTGCTGTAGCAGGATCTCGCAACATCCCTGAATGCTGGCTAGGTGACTTCAATTTCCTGACTGGCCCAGTTGGTAAACCACACCGCGGCAGGCCCCATGAGGCGCCCTGACGCAGTAGCAGCTCACATGGGCTCAGGTACTTGGAAGATACAAAGGCGGGTCTTGGTGGGGTGAAGCCAACTAACAATGTCAGCTCCTTCAACCCCACCTGCAAAGGATTCCAGCTGGAGGTTGAGCATGCGCTGTGAAAGATCCAACTGAGGCAGGGTGACACTGGCATCACGCTGTCCAAGGCGGAGTCAATTGTACACACTCATAAGAACTAACTGGTCTTGATAAATAACGTATCCGTTGGGTATGTCCCCCTCAGGGATTGGCAGGAAGGTCTCTTGATGGGAAGTAGCCATATGGCCCATACTCTGTCCTTTCTTAGGGGGTATTTTTTTCTTTAGGTAGGTTGTCAACCTACCTCTGCTACCACTTTTGCAACTGAACCAATAAGGGTTCAGTATTTAGAATTGGGAAAGACAACAGTCCAATAGAAAGGACAGGAATAATAAGAATAAGGTATCATTTATTGTAGAATATTGTGATTAATATACCATATGGGGAAAGCCATACGGCCACAAGGGGGTGGCATGGTGGCTTGTTCACATGTAAGGATTTGAGCCAAGGAATAACTTGTGCAGGGATCAGCAGGTCAAATTGGTAGTGCTCCTAATTAGGAGGAAGTGCCCGCAATTTGATATTGCCATCAGATTGGCCCATGTTGTTAGATATGTCAAGGGGAAACTCATTGAGCGCCCCCTGTGTATTATAAGATACATTGGCAGGCAAGTCTGGAAACTTGGTTGCAATAAAATGCTTACTGCAGATGCCCTGTCAAGGCTATACAATAAACATGTTCTACGCACTGATGGGAACCCCAATTGGCCCATGTTAATCATGGGAAATCTCCAAGAGGGGTTCCCACCTGGCACTCCTATGGACGTCCAAGAGAAGGTCCTTACAAATAAACACCTATTCAAAAACTTACATGGTACACTACACCGCATACTACCAAGTGGTTATAATGTACCCTACGTCCCATCAACACAAAAGATTGATACAATCATTTGATACCACAGAGATCTGGGACACACCTGTAGCAGGAACTTGCATGAATACCTCAAGGCACACTACTGGTGGCCCAACATGCTGGACAACATCAAGGAAGTACTAGACCAATGCAAAGTCTGTGAAAAGTACACCCTCTCCAAGGGACCTCCCAAATCAATAATACCAGTGTCAATCACACAACCTTTAAAAGTGTGGTCACTGGATATTGTGGGACCAATGCCCGGCAATAACAAAGGCAAAAAGTACATCATCACAGCTATCAACTATGCAACTAGATGGCCTGTAGCACAAGCTATAAAAGAACACAATGGAAATGAGGTAAGACGGTTTATTGGCAAGGAAATTATAGTGTCAAAACAGCAGGCTTAACCCGCCAGCAAGGTTCTAACCAAGCAGGTTTGTGACCCACAATCCAATTACCCGGCCACTTGAAGCCAGACTAGGAAGTCAACTCAAATTGCCAAATCCAACAACATGAACAAATGATGATCCCTTATGGTGGATACCTTGTTTTGGAACTTGACTTATTACCAGGATCAAGCCACCCCCTTCACCATCCAACTGTGTGATCAACACAATCATGTTCCTGTTATCCTTGATTCACAATGACTATATAATCACTATCTCTCAATAAAGATTATTATCTAGTTTCTAAATATTTTTCCCTTTGTAACTCTGCTAAAACAGCACATTTGCCACAATAGCTAAGTTTGGGAACCCTGAACTCATAATCACAGACAGAGGAACCAAATTTAAAGCCATTGATACCAACATCTACCTCACCAAAAACGGAATAAACATACCATAGCCATCTCCTAATACCCACAAGCCAACAGAATATTTGAAAGGCTAAACAGTTCTCTTGTAGAGGCCCTCAGTAAGTTATCTGCCAACAATCTGAAAGCCTGGGTCAACATGCTTCCAACTGCACTTATGGTGTGCAGAACACAATTTAATTGCAATACAGGCAAAAGCCCATATGAGCTTGTCTATAGTCATAAACCCACCATTGTCAGTAATAAGTTAGGACCACAATTAAATCTGCCTAATAAGGTGCCAGACAACAATGATCCTGACGTACAACTCATCAGGAAAGACCAAGAGGACAAGGAAAAAGAAAGGTTTGATAGAGAAGCAATCCCACTACAACATGAACGCTTCCAAGTGGGGGCAAAATCTGGGTTGTTAATCACAACATACACAAATTGGAACCAGGGTTACGAGGACCAGGAATTGTCATGGAAGTCAAACCAAACAACACCTACCTCATCAAAGGAATAGGTGCTTAAACAAAACTCAAATGTATGCACCATGACTGGCTCTTTCTGTGAAAAGCAAGTACAGCACAATGTAACTCCCAACTTCCTGTACCCAATGACAAACTGGATTAATATCAAGCCCAAATTCCTGGAACTCTCAATAAAATTCCCAAGGTTCCAACTTCCAGCACCCCAGGGGGAGATGTTGCAACATCTTTTATTACTCTCTCTTGGGAAAGCAATTCCTCAAGTGACTCTCTGAATGATTCCCTGACTAATTATTAAGTTTGTGGTACCCCTATTATTTGCCCATCTATTATGGGGATCAACTATTTTTGAGTCCTAAGAGGAACACTGCTTGGACAAGCCCCATGACTGCCATAACGTACATGAATGACATGTGGCTTCTCATGATACTATATGATACTCTAAACTCATATCAAATAAAGTATCATTTTCTTCTTATTTTCCCCTTTATCTTGTTTATTATACTTCTCAGAAGTATATACTCAACTTATCAAAATTTAAATAAGATAGATACCAGATGTAGATAATATTATTTTCTATGCTTTAAATTTTTATGTTGCATTAAACTGATCATTGAGAGGTGTTGATAGCCTCCTTATGGGATAACAAGTGATTCAACCCTGTTATTGACCTGGTATGCAAACATATCTACATTGGCTTATCAGAGTACTTATGGGGCTTTATAGGGGACTGTTCTAACCTTAGTGGGAGATATAACCTGGTATCAGATATTATTATATTTATAGATACAGTTATATAATAACATCTTTATTATCTCCTTTCAGGGAATCATTTCTCTAAGAAATTACTTGGCTATCAAGTAGAAGGTGGCCCACAAGGCCTAATTAAAATACTCTAATAGTACCAATCCCTTATTTTTCATATGGATCCCTCTTTCCAAGCTATATAGTCTATTCTGATACTATAAGAAATATTTTTGGCTTTAAAAGTCTTTCTTCTTATTAAATTAAGGATATTAAACTCATCTAAATTCCCACCTTTCTTTTATTATATACTTTTGGATGTAGATTATCAACATTTACATGGTTTTCGTATCATATTTCTCTCGGGGTTTAAAATATTACGATTGGATTCAAGGAAGGAGCTTCCATTTGATAGATTTGGATATTGGGGGCTTTTAAATGCTTGAGCTCAAGAGAGCGTTTATAAAGATAGCAATTCATTTGGTGGGGCAGCTTTGTTGATCAGGCTCGCAATGAAGTGACAATATTTATTGGAAATTAATTAGATTTTTGTCTATAACGGAGTATGGTTGTGATTTAAAATATGTTAAAGCATTTTCATCTAAGACTCTAAAGCTTTTAAAAAGGGTTGGATATTGATTTAAGGAAGCTTTACATAACCAACTGCTCTACAAGCATTTATTTTAGGAGAGCTATGCAAGTTTGAAACCGTATTTTGCCGCCAACCTCCATAGCAACCAAGGCCATAACATGATTTGTTATATCGGTGGATCGTAAATAGTATGATTGCATAAATTGGGTATTCTCCGCTGGGTACGTTTTGAGCTTTCTTGTAGTGTTGCAGTCTTAAAATTTTGGCCGCAACTCGGTGGTTAGGGGAGTTTCGCTTAAAAAGTGGGTCGAATCTGGACGGTTTTAAGGGACCTTTGGACCAGTTTAACGTTCTGAGAACTTCTGCGGAAAAGAGTAGCAGTCTTTAGGACCAGATGTACTTTAAACAGAATCTATTTTTTAGTCTGCATTGGTAATTCTAGTGCGGGTTGCATTTATTTTATTTGTTTTTACTTATTAAAAAGTCCACTTTATGTGATGCCGGTTTATTCAGATGTTTACATATGGGAAGGAGGGTTTAAACATGGCCTTGCTTTCCTTGCGGTAAATAATCCATACAGCAATGAGCGGCAGAGCGAGAAGGATTGCTAAGAGGATCCAGAGCCAGATGAAACTGAAAGCTTCAGGGGTAGAATCCACGTTCTCCTCTTCAGGCTCCGTACTTTCTTCTGAGGAAACCCTGTCATCAACTATGCTCGCATCATCCTTATCACTGGATGGCATACCCTCTGGCTCAGCACCCCTTGAGCTGGCGACACTTTTTACGTTCTCCTCTTCAGGCTCCGGACTTTGTTTTAAGGAAACCCTGTCATCAACTATGCTCGTATCATCTTTAACACTGGATGTCATACCCTCTGGCTCAGTACCCCTTGAGCTGGCGACACTCTTTACGACGGGTGTCGCAAAGGACGTGCAAAGGAGGAGAGTGACAATCAAAAGATTCAGCGCATTGTATAACTTCATGGCTCCAAAGATTGATCACCCTGGATTTTATACCTTTCCATGGCTTGAGTAGGACGACTGCTATCGTTATTTAAAGAGTGGATTTGTTTTAGATATATAAAGTGATTTAAACTAGGATTCCTACTCTATCCACTTAGCCTGCGTCAGCCTAGCTCCATTTCTGGCTCTGAGCCGTCGTAGCCAAAGCGGTGTTTTTATATTTAACTATATAAAATAAATTTTTGATTGGCGGCTCAGACCCCTAATCTAGCCAGAGCTTGAGCAACGTAGCCCAAGTCAAGTTTACCACGATTTATTATGACCCACCAAACCTGCAGGACCCAAACTATATATTCATTTGCTTTAGCGACTCTGGCTAATCGTTTAAAGCCAACGATCCGTCCTCAGCCAAGGCTTCTGATTTTCACCGCCCGATTCAAAAAGGGCATTTTATTTTAAAATTTTTAAAGGTAGTAAAAGTAAGAAGCCCTCCCATACATAACGTGGAGATTTCACTTGATTTGATAAAGCAATGTAACTATTGGATTGACTTTTGCTTATAACAAATGTAGTGCATATATTGGTTTATTGGGTAGGGAGCATCGAATAAGCGAAGCACTAGTGGCAATTTCACCCGCAGGATAGTGGTGTAATGCTCATTTAGTGCTCCTGAGAGGTTGAAGCTCGTGTTAATTATTTGTTGAACGGGAACGGCAAAGTTTCAATAGCCGTGAATCCATCAAAACCTCCAATCTCTCTTGCAGCTGTATCTGCCATCGATATTGATGTCTGATTGATTGTCGAGATCTGTTATACATCATTTACACGCAGAGGTGAATATGGGGTTTAACGTATATTTATAGCTTGGAATGATGAATTTGGAATATAAATTGCAATTTAATGTTTTTTTATCGATAGCTCAGCCCTTACTGGATCCATAAGCTGGTTCTGACTAATTGGCAGCATATATTTCAATCCGAAATTCAGTTAGGAAATTGAAATCTCGGTTTAAAGCTCAATTTTTCCCGATGGGGAACCAAACAAAATGAGAAGCCTTCTATATACTTATTCTTCCTGATGAGGATGGATCCTTTTAAGTTAACCAAGTTTCTTGCTTTTCTGAAAAGATAACAGTTGGAAGCCTCATTTGATTTCCCACCATCCAATTCAATCATATCCCAACTACTCAAAAAGACTGGGGGGTGAAGCACTTATACATTCGATCAACCAAACTCTTCAGATAAAATACGATATTAAAGCAGCCATAAGTTGCTATAAAAGCAATGATTTAATTTTTAAAATTTAGGAGACTCCCCTGGTAATTCTCTTGGCTATGAGTATAATCCAGAGCTCCATGACTCCTGTCAGGATTTTGGGATATTGACTAATTAACATATTCAACCAGTAATTGTAGGGCATACTTAAAGCCTAATAATGGCTTTAACAAAAAACACAGGCAACCAGGCCACAAGATAGATAAGTCAATTGCCAAACTTACATCCTGGCACTAACAAAATTATTGTTCCTAATTAATGAATGGATCATAAAGATATTGTGCAAATAATCAGTTCCCCTCAAAAGTCTCTCACATAAGCATTTGATAATAATTACTATTATAAGCTTTAATCATGCCCTATAACAGGAGGGCTTACATATGAACTGTCACCTGGATAGCACCTAGTAGAGTCCACCATAGATTGGGCTGCCAGGTCAACCACTCTAAGATAAAAGGCCCATAAGCCTATTGTATTAGAGTAGCTCTGATTAAATGAAACAATCACCTTCACCAACTAGTAGCCATCTGCTGGCTGGCTAGCCCTGGGTAGTAGCCCAGGTAGACAGCTGTATCTGCTCAATTGAGGGACTCAACTGTACAGCATTTCAAGAAGAACACAGATACTGTGGAAGTTACCAAACAAGCTTCCTTTCAAAATCCACCCCCAAGGCTGCACCCCCTGCCACATTGCAGAAATAATGCAGGCAGCTGGACCAGCCTCAATAACAGTCTATGTGAATAAAGACTGGTGTTTATTATTATATTCCCCTTTGGATTTAACAATAAAGTGTAGTCCTTTCCCATAATCCTTTTTCTAACAGCAACCTTATTGTTTTAAGAGAAGAAAATGATACTACTGTCATATAGTATTATTTCACTATGTCATAATATAGACACAGCTATGAACCTTTATCCAGAAGCAAGAAGAGCATAACATCTTCTCTGTGATGCAGGCCCAGTCAGACTTCTTGCTTCCGATGGCAACAAAATATTCCCATGAGCTTCAGGTTACCCCAAAGTCACAGGTTCTCCTGTAGCTCCCTAATGTTAGAATACTTTATATATCATCTTGGTGGATGATAGAATAGCTTGTAATACACATTTCTGATAGCTCCCACTGATTTTATTCAGAGAAGTGAGCTTTGGTTTAATATTTATGCTTGGTGGGGTGAAATGTGTAAGCCCCTAGAAATACTTCAAAGGCAAACAGCTGAAGCATTGCCCTGCCCTTTTAAAAGAAAAAACTTAAAAGTTCATAGGGACTAAGAATTATAAATGGTTGAATGAAATGAAATTTTAACCCTTATCCAATGATCATAACTTTAATATCATCCTATGCATGGAGTTCAGTCAATATTAAAATTACAGGGCACCCCTTTAGCTGTTTATTTTGAAGTTATTCTAGGGATTTACAACTTTCCCCCCATCAAGTATAAATACTAGCCTAAATGAATTTCACTTCCTTGAATAAATTCAATGGATATCTGATGGGATGCGCCATCTAGAAAGACGCCATCTAGAACCCCTATCCCAAATCTCTGGCTAAGCTGTGCCTGATAACTTTAAACCTATATCAAGGCCCAACCCTAGTTTCAAAAAAAATATAAAAATACATGACTAGACTTGAAATCATCCAAGAGTTTCAAGTCTGTAATAAAACAAGGGGGTCAGCTAGTGGCAACTATAGTGTGCAACGCTTGAAGCATACACTTGAAAAGATTGTGACCATTTTATATCCAGATTTAGCCCTATATTAAACACCTATATACTCCTATTACCAATTAAATAAATATTAATTGACTCAGGATTACCCAAAAATCCCAACTCTGTAATAAAAAGGTGGGGTCAGCTTGTAGCAACTATAGCAGGTAAAGCTCCAAATCCAGTAAACCAAAATTGTGATATTTCTTTACTGTAAATTCAGACCCTAAACGTAAAAAATGGGTATTGTCAAATCCTTGGTCCAAATTTCAAATCACTTTTGCAGGCAACGCAGCTGAGTGAAAATTAAAATATTTAATAGAATCACCAATTTAATTTGTTTTTTTGATTGATTTAAATTGGCAAATTTTAAATCCCTTGAGCAGATAACTCAACTAACTAAAGACAAAACACAGCAAACAAATGCAGGATACATGAATCAGAAATGTGGGGTTCTAATGTACAATTTGAGATTTCCTGTATATCAAACAAATCATAGCTATTATGTAAAAATTTACAGATCTGAAATTGCGGGATTGTCAAATCCAAGAACCAAATTTCAAATCAAAAATGAGGTGAATTTGAAATAAATGTAATTTATGGGTGTCTCAAAAAGGATGCTAAAGGATCTAGAGTGGATCTGTGCTAATTCTTTTGGGAATCATAGGCATTCTCAAAAATCACCCAATTCCATTTTAGGATGGCTAAAATTTAGATGTTTACTATTAACTAAATTAGAAAATGCTAATAAAGTAGAATGATATATTACAATCTATTTTTATCAAGTTGCTCTTCCTTGTTGTGATGATTGTTACTTTGTTGTTGATAAAGTGCTTGCATTTAATTAGATAGTTTCACCATCAGCTGCCTTGGCAATAGGAAATCAAGTTGCCTCCCCAAGGCCAGCTGTGGTTGCAGGGGAGACTTGATTTCCTATCACCAAGGCAACTAAAGGTGAAAATATCCAACTAAATGCAAGCACATTATCAACAACAAATTAACAATCACCACAACAAGGAAAAGCAACTTGATAAAAATAGATTGTAATATATCATTCTACTTTATTAGCATTTTCTAATTCAGTTAATATTAAGCATCTAATAGCAATACATAAAAACATAGTGTAGTAAACTGATGGTTTATCTTTCTCACCTCTCCTTCCTTCCTCAAAAAGAAGTTTGTTTGTCTCCTGGCTACGCCAGGGGCCAAAAACTCTTAAAAAATTCTGTGTTGTCAGGAAGTTGGCTCATATATCATTATATAGGTTTTTGGTTGCTATATAAGTGATTTGGAGTGCATAATATTGTATCATTTCCATGTTTAGACAATTTTACATCTCACTTAATTTTCATGTCTAAACATGGCTATCAAGATTGAATTTTTCATTTTATTTTATCTATAGTGGAGCTTCTTGATTTGGACTGATTTCCTAGCTTCTTACTGTACATTAATTTTGGATTCCAGATCCCACAATTAATATTTGAGTTTGCTAGTGGCACTCATTTATGATTTGAAATTTGGTTCTTGGATTTGACAATCCCGCAATTCCAAAAAACATAGTAAACTTAATGAAAATGGTTGATGGATTTGAACACTTCAAATCTGATTCCAGTTTATTCATTTTGTCCATAGGAAATATGCAGTTTGCCTTGAACTTTACAAAGTGTCTATGAGTTCCCGCATTTTAAAAAATCCAAATAAAAATACAAAGAATTCAATTTAATTTTAAAAAGCCTATCCCGGAAATGTGATTCAACATTTGGACCAAGGATTGACAATCTTGCATTTTTATGTTTAGGTTCTGAATTTACAGTATTTTGACTTTGGACTTTAAAAATATTGGTATTAATATACTAAAGCTAAAGTAAAAATTAACTATTTTCAAGAAAAAAGTCTTTATTAGAAAAAAAGATTATCAGGTTATAGCTCCAAGAGTCTTGTCAATGCCTTTAATATGAGCAAGGTGGTCTTCTTTGGAATAATAAGCTAAAACATCTTTGGCGGCATTTGCAAACTTGACCTGCTGGTCAGCATGCTTAGGGACAACAGCCTTGTTTTTGATGGCTTGGGTTAAAGTTGGTCATGTGTGCGTTCTGGATCTTTAGCTTGCTGATAATAACATTGAACCTGGGCTTCTTTACCCTAACTAGGCAAGATAATTGGCTATTTCAACCTTCAAATGAAGAGTTAGGCTTTTTATGCCTTCCTAACCTACTTGTAGCAGTTCTAGTTGATGGAGTCCCCACCCTTTCAGATGTGGTGCTGCCCCTGGAACACACCCACCCACTGGTGCTCAAAGTATTGAATGAAGGAGAGAAAGGCTTCCTAATTGTCAACAATGAACTTCTCCTTATGAAGCTTGTCATAACAGGAGCTCACTTCTTCTTTTCTGACCATGGCCAAGGCATAAAAGCAATCAAAAATTCTCTTAGCCTCCTTTGTGCCCTCTTTTAATACCAGCTTGTTTAGAGCTGGGTTTTATCATGTCCTTTTGTATATCCTGGTGATAATAAAATAAGCAACCTTGGTGGCTGCTCTTGAATACTTTGATAAAAGCATTAGCCTGAGAAGCCTCAAAATCAACCATTAATTTGGTATGTTAAGGGAGTGATTCAGTAGCCTTCTTAGGCACAGTTGGCTATTCCAGGGATGCTTTCTAGATGGCCTTCTTCTTTTTTGTGGCCCCTCTTCTTAGTTGGTTTGTCATCAAGAATATGAAAGATGCCATCCAGTTTTTGCTTGAGGATGATAAAGGTTTGAATATAAGTTTCCTCCCTTTTATTAGGGAGGAAGAAGATGGAAAAGGGAGAAGTATGAGCATTTAATTGGCCCTTAATGGACCAAATCTAGTAAAACAGCTTTAGGCAGGATGAGAAAGTCTCATCTTCAAACCAGGTGTCACATTTGAGTAGGTGTGTGAGATCCTCTTGGGCTGAAAAGCATAAAATGGGGTTTGGTGCCCCTTGGCCATCATAATGCAATAGAAAGGGCTTTCCAAGCATGATTTCATTTTGATTCTCACTCAGCACAGTCTTAGCAATGATCCTGCTGCTAACATCAAGATTTACTTCAATTGAACGCTGTTCAGTAACATGACACTGAGGCTTGACCTTATCACCAAAGTCCTCTCTCCAGTTTTCATTCATATAAAGAAAGGCATGAGTGACCAGATCAGATGAATTCTTTTCCTTATTAAGAGAGATAAATTGGCGCAGAAACCAATTCATTAGATAATAGAGTGTCTTTTAAGAGCCCAAATAGTCATTCTCAATAGTGAGCTCTTTAACCTGTGTGAAGCCAATAGTAGTTAATCTGGCAAGACAGCCAGAACTATCACAGCAGTAATGATGATAAGAAATATTCTTCTTCTGGTTATTGTAAGCTAACAGGAAGCTGTCTTTGAAAAAAAACAGCAGCACCCCTTTCTTGGTCATAATGGTTAATGAGTCTGGGAAGATATATGGGACTTTGAATTGCCCATTTGTGAGAGAGGGGGTCTAAACTAACTAAGTTTGGCTCCCAACCTGGTGAGAAAAACCACCAATATGCCGCCTAGTGAATCACTGGGACAGCCACTCTAAAAGGGGACCAAAAGAAGGACACAGGGGATAGCTGGGGAAAGTAGGTGTTCAGCTCCATCAATCCCAGGCCTGTAAGCAGCTAGGGAGTACATGTAAGAGCGTGCTCCAGGACAACAGGTGGCCCCTAAGGGCAGACATTGCCTCTTCTTATGAAGGAGGGGAAGACACAACAATTTCCACAACTGGTGAGTCAAATGTACCAAGATCTGGAGAGTACAAGTCAATGCCATTGCAGGTAATAATTTTGACCAAGATCTCTCCAGTGGAGAGCAGGTCATTAGCCCTGGCTGGTAAATTGCCAAGCAGGTACAGGAGCCTAGAAGTTTCAGGGAATTCCCTCCTGACTAAATTAATCATATCCACACCATAGTAGCAGATCACAATACACAACAACAAAGTATTTTGACACAGCCTTAAATCTGGCTTTGAACCCAGCAGGAATCAAACCCGGAACCCTATTAATGTGACCAACGTTAATCATAGTTCACACTGCCAACTTACTTTACCTATTTATGTTTATTTCATTGATTTGGTTTGGTTTCTGCTTCTGCTCCCAAGTTTAAAGAGTTTAAAGTTAATACTGACACTGAAAGCGTCTTTTATCGCTTGTAGCATGATTGGCTATCCTCCAAGCAGGTTTTGCTTTTAAACCAGGTTACTAAGTGGCAGGTTTATTCCTGTATTATCAGTTTAATTTGCTGAAAACTCCTCTTCTTCTTACCCAGAATTATCAGAAGTGGTTCTGTTTCTCTTGTTGTTTCTTTTTCTTCTTTTCCTTGGAGGTATGCACCAATCATGTAAACAAACTAATGATGGGAAATCTCTTAAAGGTTTCTTCATGAAAGAAACTTGGGTTCTTTTACCTTCTATCTTATTTTTACCCTCTACTTCATCTTTTCACCCTCTACTTTATTTTCAGCTTCCTCAAGCGATGTTTAATCCAGCTTGCTTTCTCTATTATCCTTTCTCCAAAAATAAAGCCATTATCTCTATTCTAAGTTTTTACTACACTTTTTCTCTTGCACCCTCCTTATTTGAAACCATGAAGGGAATCCAATTCCTGTTCTGGTTTCTAGTTCTTTGCCCTCCTGTGGTATTGGCCCTCAACAATCCAACTCCCACCACAGATTGGCACAATTCTTCTCTGGATGACTCTCACCAGAAGGAGTCCCTGGCAAACAGTTGGTTCAAATATCCCTCAGGTCACTGGGGAAGAAAGTTCTAGTATGGCTGTTCCAAAACTCCACCTCCACCTGCCAAACCTTCCTTGGTTAGACCAAACGCCTCTTTCTACCTGCTGACCTATCTGGTTGGATACTATTTACTGGGAAGATTCAGTTCAATGATGGGACAGTTTGCACTTCTGGGACACTTTGGTCACCCTGCTATGGTTACAGTTCCTATTGGTTTGATTATTGCAGGGCTTAACCTAGGGGCTTTGGCTCACAAGATTGGGGACTTGTTCCCTCTCAAGTGGGTCCCTGAAAGAAGAATTCTCACTTTTATGATGGGCAGAAGAGGAGAAGCGCCCCCAAAGATCTGGAGAAGTAGACCATATAAACAGCAACATGGGGGCCAGGGAAAACGCAAAAACTTGGGGACAGGGAACAGCATTTTCAGAATCTCTGAAAGTTTTGAGAGCCTAATAGGGGATTTCCAGGGCTCAGACAGTAAATTTGGTGCTTTCTAGGTTAGCTGGGAGGAAAACTAATTGAACAGTTGTTCTTGAACTTGGGGGCAACTTGGGGATGGCCACAAGAGACTTTACTGTTGATATAAGCAAAGTTGGGTTAAAATAGAGTAAAAACAAGAATAAGTCAAGATTAAATTAAGTTTTATACTAGTTTTTAACTTAAATTTCAAGTTCAAACACAGCTTTTAAAAGCAAATGAGTTTAATTAAATAACTTTACACTGGTATTAACTCCAATAGCTTAGAGAACCCAGCCAGAAGCAATGGGAGCACCGTAAAGGTAATAACAGGAAAGTATCCTACTAACTGTTCAACCAGAGGACTCCTAAAAGTCCAAAAGAAAACTAAACAAGTTGCAACAAACAAAAATTTATTCAAATACAATAATGAGCAAGAAGGGGACCAAAAGCTCCCTTGCTTGGTTTAAGGGATGGGATTTAGGTTTGGATGGTCACCTGACATATCCATGTCATCTAATTGTTGGGAAAGAAATTTTGCAGAGCAAGTTCAGGGGAACTGGAAGGTTTCCCACTAATTTCCTTTCTGCCTTCTTATTGGCTAGCTTCCTTTGTTGAATTTGAGATCACATTTTCCTCAGATGAATTTAAGTTTGTGAACATTGATGTGGCCTTTTTGATTGGTTATCACTGATTGCTTTTAAAAGCAGGCAACACCAGGCTATCAAATAGTCCACACTTATCAGTGTTTCTTCCCATGGAGGGTCAGTAGACGAAGGAGGATCAGCTGGGTATACCAATAAAAATCTCTTGTCTACAGTGTGTGCCAAATTCCCAACAGAATGGAGCAGTTTGGCAGTAATTTTTAGGGGATTTCTTAACTTAACAGAGAACTATTGTTTGGTCCAAGGCCAAAGGGGGAGTAACATTACACCATTGATGCTGCAGATATTAGAGATATTATGAAAGTCCCACTCTAAGATGAGCTTCTCCTCCAATACAGATAATTAATGCTCATCAGAGATGTGTTCAGAGCCTCCTTCATTCTCTTCTTTATCATTGGAATGGAACTGTTGCTCCTGTTTATCTGATGGTGAGTGAACAAATGGAGAGTAGGGAGGGCTTCAGCCTCAGGCTCAGGGGAAGGTGTGTGGGTCTTGTCAGGAATTTCTCTTCAGAAGACTGCTTCTTGGAGGTAGCCTTGGCCTTTCTGGCCCTAGTGAGAGTAAACTTGTCCTTGGAAACCTTAGAAGTATTGTTGGTATTTGTCAGGATTGACAATTTTTCCTCTCTGGAAATCTGGGCCCAGGAGCAGGAATCAAACCCTGACCCTGGACCCCCCCTGGGCTGCCAGGCCTGTGGACCGCAGGACTGCGCCTTTCTGGGATTGAGCCTCTACAAGCTGATACCAAGAATGTTGGCCCATGCAGTGAAAAAAGCCAAACCAAAGAAATTATTACACCAAATAGAAGACTAATCACAGCGCCTAATGGAGGTACTGATTTAGCAACTATTAGCTTCATGAACTTGAAGTCTACACCAGCAATCAATCAGAAGCCAACCCAGGAAAGAGGCACAGGCCGCGGCCTGGTCCCATAACCACAACACTAAATCAAGATAATCAGGTAGCCAAATCAAGATTCTTGACCAATGAAAGAACTCCTGGGCCAAGTGCCATTTTGCTACTTTTGGACCCAAGCACCCAGTTCCCCCGGCCCTGGCCTTCCCAATGCCCTGATGAACCCCCCCCCCATGGAAAATGTTAAGTTTGGAGGTGGGGTACTATATAGACCAAAGGACCCTGTGCTCCAAACTTATTGCCATTTTTGAATAAAGGTTATGTTATTTTGGCTCACACAGCTATTGCCTTATTTTGTATTTGCTGTCTACCAATTCAGTTTAAGATCTCCTGCCCCGCCTGCCCACACCTTCTGTTTTCTGTCCTCCTGGTGTACTCTTTGGACCCGTTCATTTTACTGACTACCCTCTGAAATCTGAATACAAGGAATACACCCCAGAAAAGATACTCAAACTCAATCCTTTGGCCCGCATACAATCTGCAATTAGATACAAATGACAAGGCCTGTGGATATTTTCAACACCCAAGTTGTTCAGAGGGAAATTCAACTATCTTCCTGCTTACAACCTGTCCATGGAATTGCCTGTGACCCCAAAACCTATGCCTGCTTCCTCACCTGACCTCCTGATCAACCATTCTGGCAAGCTGTTTGGGATTGCGTACATCACCCTCACAGGGGTGATTGACACTAAAACTCTGGCTGCCAGCCCGTGGTCCTGGGTGGGAAAGTCCACCTCCTACCTTTTAAAGTTAGCTCCCCTCTTGTAGTGGGCATTGCCTGCAAAAACCCTGGCCCATGTTACCCCTGAAAACAACAGGCTGGCCGCTCAAGACTGGATCCCTGACAGTAATAGACTTGGGAGGCAACTAGGTTGAATCAGTATCAAAAGAAAGCTCAAATTTGGGGGCAACTTTTAAAGTGAAAAATAAACAATATTAAACATCAAAATATGTAATACTTTTAAATTTCCTTGTAAAAATCTTAAAATATATGCTATCAAAAAAGAAAATCTTTTTTTCTAAAAAAATTTTTATTAATAGTAAAAGTATGCAAATCTTTAGGTTTTTTGGCAGTAAATGAGTTTCTAGATGCCGTATTTGAGATGCTGTTGGGCAAAAGCATAGGGGTTCTGCATATTTTTATTTTAATTTAATATAACCATAGTGAAACTACCACAACCAGGCCAAAGAGTAAATCATGAATTCCTTAAAAACTATTTTATACTGTAAATTCAGAACCTGAACATAAAAATGCGGGATTGTCAAATCCTTGGTCCAAATTTCAAATCACTTTTGCAGGCAACTCAGCTGAGTGAAAATTAAAATATTTAATAAAATCAACTATTTAATTTGGCTTTTTTGGTTTATTTAAATTGACAAATTTCAAATCCCTTGAGCAGATAACGCAACTAACAAAAGACAAAACTCAGCAAACAAATGTGGGATACATGAATCAGAAATGCGGGATTCTAATGTACAATTTGAGATTTCCTGTATGTCAAAAAAATCATAGACATCATATAAAAATTAATGAATCTGAGATTGTGGGATTGTCAAATCCAAGAACCAAATTTCAAATCAAAAATGAGGTGAATTTGAAATAAATATAATTTATGGGTGTCTCAAAAAGGATGCTAAATGATCTAGAGTGGATTTGTGCTAATTCTTTTAGGGATCATAGGCATTCTCAAAAATCACCCAATTCCATTTTAGGATGGCTAAAATTTAGATGTTTACTATTAACTGAAAAAGAAAATGCTAATAAAGTAGAATTATATATTACAATCTATTTTTATCAAGTTTCTTTTTCCTTGTTGTGGTTATTGTTACTTTGTTGTTGATAAAGTGCTTGCATTTAATTAGATAGTTTCACCTTCAGTTGCCTTGGCAATAGGAAATCAAGTTGCCTCTGCAACCACAGCTGGTCTTGAGGAGGCAACTTGTTTTCCTATTACCAAGGCAATTGAAGGTGAAATTATCCAATTAATTGCAAGCACATTATCAACAGCAAATGAACTATCAACACATCAAGGAAAATACAATATGATAAGATAGATTGTAATATATAATTCTATTTTATTATTAGTGTTTTTTAAATCAGCTGTAATCAAGTATCCTTAATACAATACATGAATACATAGTGTAGTAAACTGATGGTTTCTCTTTTTCCCTCCTTCCTTTTGAAAAGAATTTTGTTTGTCTCCTGGCTACGTCAGGGCCAAAAACCTTTTAAAAAAATTCTGCATCATCAGGAGGATAGCTCATATATCCTTATATGGTTTTATGGTTGCTATCGATTAGTGATTTAGAGTGCAGAATATTGCATCATTTCCAGTTTAGACAATTTTACATTTCACTCAATTTCATGTCTAAGCATGGCTATCAAGATTGAATTTTTCATTTGATTTTATCTATAGTGGAGCTTCTTGATTTGTACAGATTTGTCCTAGCTTCTTACTGTACATTAATTTTGGATTCCAGATCCTGCAATTATTATTTGAGTTTGCTAGTGGCATTCATTTATGATTTTAAATTTGGTTCTTGGATTTGACAATCCTGCAATTCCAAAAAGCATAGTAAACTTAATGAAAATGGTTGATGGATTTGAACACTTCAAATCCGATTCCAGTTTATTCATTTTGTCCATAAGAAATATGCAGTTTGCCTTGAACTTTACAAAGTTTCTATGAGTTCCCGCATTTTTAAAAATCCAAATAAAAATACAAAGAATTCAATTTAATTAAAAAAAGGCTATCCCGCAAAAGTGATTCAAAATTTGGACCAAGGATTTGACAATCCTGTATTTTTACGTTCAGGTTCTGAATTTACAGTGCAACTGGGGTTAAAAAGTATCCAGCTGCTTAGAAGAGATCAAAAAAGACATATATGCAAATTTTCAGTGAATTTCTTGCATTTTTTATTATATCTGGAAATAAGAGTAATCAGTGAATTTGAAAAGTGGAAAAAGTCAATTTTTGATAGTGTTTTAGATGGTGCTCTATGACGCCATGTGTTGTGAATGCCGCCATTCACCATGTTTTGATTTTGCTTTTGTTGGGTTATTTAAAAGATGAATCCCTCTCTTTTGCTTTTGCCTTCAAAATGAGGCTGGCTCCAAATTGGGAAATACAATTGTTTTGTTTCCTGATTCTGAGCAACTCACTTGCCCCACTCATGCTGGTGTCAAGTGATCCTACTATCCTGGTAGTGTTTTGTGGTATTCCTAACCACTATATAATTCCAATTTATATTCACCAATAAAATCTAAGTTCTATTCACATTTTTGTCTTTGTGTCTTCGTGTACTTCCGTGTCTCTCTCTATCCACAACTAGTAGGGATTATTCATTCTGGGGCTGCAAGGTAAACACATAGCCTTCCCTGTCATTCTAACCAAGACTTATTATGAATCCAATCCTAAGGTTAGGATTTCCTGTTGTGACTCTGTTCCATGCCTCAGATCATGACACCATGTGTAAAAACAGGTTAGTTCTTGATGCTGCATTGGGGGGCATCACTCCTATTGGATGCTTAGAAGCCTAGAGAATTTTGTAATGATGTGTTTTACAATAGCGTAAACACACCATTTCATATATAAAATCATTATTAAAAACATTTTATTGTTGAAACCCAAATATTAAAGCTCCTTCTAAAATAAGAAATAAAACCAATATATAAAAAGTGGTTTTTTAATGGCTGTGTTACAGGGGGATAGTACTACCAATTTTTTTGATGTACCTTCTTTATTAGGAAAAAAATTTCATAATGTGGAAGTGTTATGGGGGACATCTTGCAACTTGCCCAGAAATAAAGTGCTCCAGTTATAGGTTGTGGGCTCACTGTATGTTTGACCATCATTTAGGAATGATCCAGGACAATAATTGGTCTCTGACAATGTATTTTAACGTTGCCAATATGTTATCTCTGACAGACTGCTTCCCAGGGATGAGGTTACCAAATTTACTGATCCTCTCTAATGTTTTGGTTTATCTCTCCCTTCCATTGTGACACCATGGTTTCCACTTTTATTGCCTCCTGGTCTATGGCAAATGCTCTTCAAGCAAAGTGGATCTGGTGAATTTCCAGTTGGTAGTACATGGTTTGTAGGATGAGGGGTGCTTCTTGCATGCTTGTTGCAAAGAACATGTCCTTTCCTGGCTTCATCAGAAGCTTTCTTGGTGCCCATATTTCTTCTTGGGTTCTTCTCCAGAAGGATGTGCTGGCCGGGCACTCAAAGTCCCTGTGGGATATGCCTGCTACTGGAATGCCACATATTGTACATTCTTTATAGGGGTAGTTGTCACCACTATGTGTCCCTG
The DNA here is from genome assembly GCA_014839935.2 of Entomophthora muscae. Taxonomy (NCBI): domain Eukaryota; kingdom Fungi; phylum Entomophthoromycota; class Entomophthoromycetes; order Entomophthorales; family Entomophthoraceae; genus Entomophthora; species Entomophthora muscae. The sequence goes on from QTSX02002884.1 coordinate 136,985, forward strand.
ATTTGTACGCCCTGTTCAGGACGCGCCATATCACTGTTCTGATCTTCACTGGTATCAGTTTACAGTTCATGTTATGACTAATTTCCTTAGGCTTCATCTTGGGTTGGTACCCTTCCAATATCCAATTGCTTATGAGTCAAGGGAATTGGGGGAAGGGTTTTTATTTTTGAACTTTTGTGTATGACTCTGAGCTTACCATCTGGTCTTTGTATTTCACCGGGTGGACTTTGTTTGCTATTTTTACTGATAATATGCTTTTTTCTTTGTCTGTCTTACACTCTGCCCATAGTCTTTGTTGTACTAGGAGGAAGAGGAGTGGTTCAGGGTTAATTAAGCTCAGGTCTCCAATTGTCCATTCCAATACTTTGAGTGCACACATGCATTCTCTCCAGTATTGTGGTGTGTTTTTTGGGCCAATCTTTTTGGGGTATCTTTTGATATTCTCCTTTAGTGAGTTTGTGTGGATTAGTTTGCCCTTAATAAGTATTGTTGCCCAGTTAGTTGCTCTTGCCAGAGCCAGGCTTCAGTGGGCTGTCTCCATACAGTTTAGGAATGTTTTGCCCCATAAGTTTTTTGCATTGGTTGCAAATGGGAGTAGTCCTAGACCTCCCTCCTTTGTGTATTGTGATATTGCTTCTAGTGTGATTGCTGCTGCATTTGGTTTTCCCCACAAGAAGGTTCTTGTTAGTGTGGCCACTTTCTTTTCAAATGTTTTTGAGAATGGTAGTATGTGAGCCACATACCAAAGTTTTGAGTATAAGAGTATATTCAGAGCTTGGGCTTTGGAGGTAAGATCCAGTTTCTTATATTTCCAGCAGTCTATTCCATCTACAAGGTCCAAGGGTAGACTCTGTTCCATCTGTTCAGATGCCAGGTCTGTAGATGTGAAATATATCCCTATATGGCAGAACGGTGTGTCCTTGTCAATAGTGTACATGCCTGTTGGGGGTGAAAACATCAGTGGCCCTATCTTTACTGTCACTGTTTTATCCATGTTGAGTTTTTCCTTAGAGGCTTTCTGGTACCAGTCTGTAATGCGCAGAAATCTAGAATTGTCTTTTTCATCTGTGATACCACACACCATGTTGTCAGCAAATGTGAAGGTCTTCATTGGCCATTGACCCAGAGGTTTAATTCCTGTCAGTGCTTCTTGACATGCAGTTAATTATATGTTGAACACAAAGTTAAACAGTATGGGAGACATTGGGTTGCCTTGTCTTAACCCCTTTTTGACTTAGAAGCTATTGGTGAGTTTACTGTTTACTATTACTTTTGCTTCTAGATTAGAGTAAAGCGTTGTGATCCATTGGCTAAACTTTTCCGGGAATCCCACTTCCTTTATAGCTCTAAGGAGGAACAGCCATGCCACTCTATAGTAGGCTTTTTCAATATCCAGGAATAACAGGTATCCCTGTGCTTATTTTATTTGATCTTGGATCAAGTTTTGTACTGTCTCAATATTTTCCCATATAGATCTGTTTTTTACAAAGCCAAACTAGGAGGGATGTAGGATCCTGTCTGCTATTTTTATCATGCGGTTGGATAGTACTCTGGTCAGTACTTTGTAGTCTGCATTTGGCAAGCTAATAGGTCTCCAATTCTTCAATTGTTGTTGGTATCCTTTCTTTAACAGCATGCAGATCTTGACTTTGTTGCCCCCATGGAGTTGGGTTTTATTGTCAAGACACCAGTTGAGCATCTTTACCATCATTGGACCTACTACTGCTTTCAGATTGTTATATACTTCTGCTGGTATATTGTCTGGGCCTGGGGATTTCCCTTTGGGTGATTCTTTGAGCGCTGTGCAGACTTCCTTATCTTTGATTGGTCTGAACAGTTCTCCTGCTTCACTCTTGGTGCATTTATTGAGAGCCAAGTGTGCCATCTGGATTATCTTATCCCCTGCCTCCTCATCTACCTCCATATAGGTGTACAGCTTGCTATAGAATTTATGTGTTTCTTCCTTTATCTTGGCTGGGTCCCTTATGATGGTCCCTTTAGTGGTTTCCACTTCCGTAAGGGCTGTACAGCATTTTATGAATTTTAGGTGTTCCAGTGCTTTCCAGGAAGAAGTCCCCATCATGCATTGGAATTTATACATTGCATTTGTTCTTACTCTATTATCTTCCTTCCTTTGGATTTCTTTAATATCTTTTTGTATTTTATTAAATGCTTCTTGTTTGTTTTTGGCATTTCACCTTTGTTTATTTTCTCTATGGCTTTTTCTAGCTCATCTTTCTTTTGAATTTCTTTAGTTTTTTTAGTCTTTTTGTATTCTTTACTAATAATCATTATTTTATCTTTTATTCCTTTCCAAACTTGGCAGGGATCACGTCCCTTTGCCTCCATGGATACTATTATGTACCTTAGTCTTTTATATATTATTTTCCCATATGGGGTTGTGGAGTGTGATTGGACTAATTGTTTATTATTTTGGTGGTTTCTTTACCTTGTCAATATGTGTTTTGACCAGCATATGGTCACTTATTCTAGATACTATAACTCTAGATCTTGATGCCGCTTCCGCCAGTGGTCCTGCTACCAGAATGAAGTCCAGGCAAAAGCCTTTTATTGTGTTACCTTGTTCATTGTATACCCATTGTGTGAGCATACCTGGGCTTTCTGATTCTTCATCCAGTGTAAACGCCAATCCTTTAGCAGCCATGAACACAAGCATGTGGTCCCCTCTGCAATGTTTCTTCTTGTGTGGAGGGAAGGTATCTCTGATGGGGTCTGTCCATGTGTTGAAGTTGCCTGAAACAATTGTATTTTCAGTAATTTTAAGTTGTTTCAGCTCTGTCCATTGATGGTGGCTGGGTGTGGTTTGGGGATAGGTACACTCCTATGATTTTATATATCTTATTGTCTTTTTTATTGGTTGCTTCTACTTCTATGATCCTTTTGTCAGCTTACGTTCCAAGGAGTCTTATATCTATGTCTTTCAAGGTCGCCACTATTGCTACATACTTTCCCCAGAAGGCTTGGATGCCCGCTTGGATGGAGAAAGGGTGGTTAAATGGGTCTGGGTCAATTGGGGGTGGGGTTTTAAGATTAATATTAGGGTTATTAAGTTGGGTTTCAGTTATTATAATTATGTCTAGATTAAATTTTTTCAAGTGGTGCATCTTACTTGTCCTTGTATGCCGGTTTTGAACACCTCAGGTGTTTATGGTTCCAATATGCATTATAACAGATTGCCTAACCCACAGGTATGAGGACTTTTTTGTATGTTTGTTGTCTTTGTGTGGTTATGATTGGGGTTCCAGAAGCTCCCTTGGATGCCAGGTACCCCCAATTGGAAGTATGCAAACTCTTTCAGAGAGAAGTCTGTATCCATTTCTTTTTCTTTACAAGCCCCTGGAATTGGGATGGTATTACCTTGTCTTCTTTTTGGGGGTTGGCTTTGTTTTTTTATAGTTGGGGTGAATTCCTCTGTTTTCATGAGAGTTTGTGGGGGTGAATTCCTCTGTTTTCATGAGAGTTTGTGGGGGTGGTGTTTGTTGTCTCTTTAGTGGGGTGTTTTTATTGGTTTTCTTAAATTTCTGCACTGGTGTTGGTTTTTGTTTCTTGTGCACTTCTCTCCATTCCTCCTTGCTAGGGTGGCATGAGAATGGGTTAGGTGGAACTTCCACATCTATTTTTTCCTCTTCTGGTACTGTAGGATCAAAATGGGCTGTGATTTCAAAGTCCTGGTTTCTTGCCTCTTCCCTTGCTCTATCTTTTCTGTGTTGTTGAGCTAGTTGGTTCTGAATTGAAATCATTTCTATTGGTTCAACTATGTGTTCTGGTAGCCAGAGTTCCGGGCAGGGTCTCATGAATACCTTCTCCCTTACCTTTGTGATACCTCTCACTGTATTTTATTTTTATTCCCTTGGGTGGCAGTACTTTTGGTGGTTACACTGGGGGAGAGTGTGGCCTGGTTGGTAGCAGAACCTGAACACCTGGTGTTTGATTTCAGGCTCTACATACACCACATGACAGTTGCATCCTGGTAATGCTATAAACCTTGGGATCTGATGTCCTCTTGATTTTAGTGTTGGGGCCAATTCCACTAGGAGATGTACTGCATTTGGAAGCATGATCCTTGATTTATTTCCTCCCTCCTCTCTTGCTTCTAGTACTTCTCCATATTAAGATAGTCCAGTCACTAGATCTTCTATGGTCCATTGGATACTCTTATCCATGGGGAGGTTTATAAATGTGATCCATTTAGCTGTAGTATTTTTGTATTGGGTTGTTTCTGTAATTAGAGTACAATCTTGGTATGTGAAGTCTATGGTTAGTGCTTCATCTTTTAGTTCCTCTGTGAGAAATCCAATGTCTAGGATACCCTGGTCTGCTGTCCACATTTGACCCACTCTGATAGTAGGGAATGTGTCATCCAGTTTATTGTATATATATTGTATGCATTCCAATATTATTCCTTTTCTAAGGTTCTCCACATAGACCCTCATTGTGTGGTTTACCTGGGACCTAGGGATCAACTTAAATGGGCTACCTTGAGATATGTGTTCTTGGAGAAATTCTTTGAACAGGACAGTGCCTCTATCTGTGAGGCCTAGGTGGATACCTTTCTTGATTTTCTTGCTGTACAACATGTTTCCTCTCTTTCTCTTAGGAGATGGGGCCTTGTCAAGTGGGATACCTTTGAAGAGGAGCAGAATTGCTTCATCTATAGTGTATCCCATATAAAGGAATTCCATCACCTGTTCTGGTGAGATCCTTGCGCTAGCCAGTGTGGTTGCCAATGGAATTTCTATTGCTAGTTCCATCCATTGGCATGCATGTTCTGGTTGAAATTTTGAGTTTATCCATTCCAGTATTTTGACCAGGGATGTTGAGAAATGAATGTAATTTTTGAATTTATTGCTGTTTATGTTGTTATTGTATAACCATTCTTTGGATTTTTTGTGACTCCATCCTCCTTTGTCAAAGTAGTGTGCCTCTGTTGCTGCAATGCCACTTTTGCACCACTTTGCCGCTTCTGTGGGTGTTATACCTCTTGTATGGTATGTACTTGCATTACATGTGTTTGGGATGGCTGCCCTCCAGATTATAATCTGTGGGTCCTCAAACCCTGCGTGGAGCCATTCCCTTGCTTCCACAGGGGTAATGTTACCTTTTAATATCTTTTCCTGCATGGGTAGCCCCCTATATTTTTTCCATATTTATGCTTGTTCTTTATTAAAGCCCAGTCTGGTCCAGTCTGCTGCTTCTATAATGTGGGTGGTGTCCTCTCATTCCCCCCCATTGTTCTGCCGTGATTGGGGTTTCCCCCATTGCCCTGTGGGATTCTAGATGTGACGCCCATTCTGGCCCACTCTTCATGGCGTCCTTGAGACTTACCTCTTTATATTTCTAGTACTTCATTTCTTGTGCCTTAAAACCCTCCTGCTATCCATTAGGTTGCCTCTTCAGGGCTTCACTTCTTGAATGGTCCCCACTGGCCTGCCATTGTGGGGTTCCAGTTGTTTTTCTTTAGGATTGCCGCGTTGTCTGGCTCAATACCAGTGTAACTCCTGATTGTGTGAATTTGGGCTTGACTTTTGGAGGTTAACATCTATAGTGCTAGTTTGGAGAGTATGGTTTCAGGCAAACACAAAAAACAAGCTAAAGATCTGAAGTATTTACCCTTAAATCTAAGGTAACAACTAAGTAGAGGTAAAAGAAGTAAATAAGTGTGAAAGTGTAAAAGAGTGTTTATTTTAGAAAGAAGGAATTCCATATACTATACTGGCTGCACAATGAATGCAGGAGGATTAACACCGAACTATGTCAGGAACATACAGGATCTCTGTGTCCACCAGGCCTCATCCATGTTCTTTCTATTTGGGATGATCCAGACAACCAACAGAGAATAGTGGATGCCAACCCCAGAGTGGCTGCACCACTACCCAACAAAGCTCTTTCAGTTTCCAAACTTGATCCAACTAGATGTAACAGGTCAGCTGAATCATTGTAACATCCAAGATACAATTAGAATTGCAAATCTGTCAGATCCTACAGATTTGGGTGCAAATCAATTAGCTTTGACTACCATGATTAACTCCACTAATACCTTGACCATTTTAATATGCACCTAATTTACATCAATGCTCTTGCTTCCTCATGGGAGAACGTAGCCTTGATCCAAGGTCCCGCTTCTTGGGGGGAGAAATCTATGTTAGACCATAATTTAGCTACCTTTGGGTGATTCCGCATTTCACCCATTCCATTGCCACTTTGCCAATTTGAAACAAGTCAAAAAACTCTGAAAGTACTTCTGCCTGCATCCCCAGTGCTTTTATGGAGGACAAGAACATGCTTGGGACTGAGGCCATATGATATTCTACTGCCTCATAGATACTCAGACCTCCTTGGATCCATTCAAGTGATGCTTCAGGAGAGATCTTGTTTTTAAGTGTGTATTGGATCCCTCTTATATTGAGCTGTGTTGATCTCCACAGTGCTGCTTTTTTAATTGACAGGCTGTTTTCTTTGAAGAATACTGCCCAGCTTACTGTGCACTGGATTGCTTTCCATTGTCTTGCTTTTCTTGCTGAAAAGCCTTCTTGATTCCACAGTGCTGCTTTGGCAGGGCAAAAGCCTTCTTTATGCCATCTATTGATCTGTTCACATGACAGATCCATTTCTTCCAATCTCTGGAGGTCTGCCTCTGCTATTCCTCTGGTCAGGAGAATGTCTCTTGTGATATGAGATGTACATTGGTGTCTTGTTTGTCCCTCTCTTTTGGGGCTTGCTGATTTTGCTCTTCTATGGTCATCTGAGGATTCCTCTTCACTGGTGGTGTCCAATTCCAATTGGTCTTTATTGGGTGACATGTTTTAATTGGTGGGTGATTTTTCTGGATGAGATTTTTTGGTCCCCATTGATTGGTTGGTTTGGGTTAATTCCTCATCCTCTGGGATGAGTTTGGCCACGTCCTTCCATTCAGGGTGGGTCTGGGGGGAAGGTGTTACTGTGGGTTCCTCTTCCATGGCTGTGGGGTTTTTGTTCACTGCCGTATTGTGGGTGGTCTTAGCCACCTTAGGTGGCTGACCTCTGGTTTTTGCTTTCTCTGCCATTGTTTCTCTTCTTACCTTGAATAATTCTGCCAAAAATTGAGAAAAATAATAAATTTATAAAAGGGATGCTTGCAAGTCAAAGATTCAGGGGGATAGTACTACCAAAGTGGCATTAATTTGGGTTGATTCATTATGAGGAGTCTCAAAATAGTACCATACTTTATTCTCAGCTAATAAAGGAAAGGCTCAGATCTATCATAAAAAAGTAAAAAATGATGGATTCCAGATGGCGTCTTTCTAGATGGTGTTTTTTGTGATGTGTATTTTAGGGCATTTACTAAGTGATTTCATACTTAAAACCTTACTTGGATAATACCCTTTTAATTTTGATTTGTGATAGTATTTTTGTGATATGGTTTGTTGAGATGCTGTATTAGAAACCAATAAGAAAATCAACTATTTAATAATTTTTATTAAGCTTTTTTTACTTTTGCTAAAGTAAATCCCAACTCTATTACAAAAAACTTTCAAGTTGGCGCCTTTCAATATGGCGTTTTTGAGATGGTGCTTTTCACCCTTTTTAATAACAGCATTTAAAGGCTCCCACCAGAATTGATATTTCTACCTCTGGTAATCACTATACTGCTGCCTAAAGAAGTTTCTAGCACTCAATTACCTTGTAAATACTGAAAACAGAAATAATTTAAAAGAAGCTTTCAAATAATTTCTATGTGTTGCTTTTTAAAAATAAGGGGTTATCTTATCTACTGTACTTCTTCACTATTTTTATGCCACAGACAATTATTCTACTTTCAGATCTTTCATTAATCACTTTAAATTTCAGTTGATTGAAGACTTACAGAGTATGTGGCAGATCAAGAAATTTATATAATCTGTAAACTGGAACTTATATATTCAATTTAAATTTGAGCTGATTGAGATAAATTATTTTTTTAAGTGTTGCATAGCCAGTTTTCCATCAGAATGAGGGTCAAAAAGTCCATACTCACTATATATTTCACATTGTAATGTCAATAATATACTTCTGGGAAGTATAATAAACAAAATTAAAGGAGAAATTAAGAAGATAATCATACTTTATTGATATAAATATTGGGGATTATATAGAATCACAGGAATGTACATGCTGTCAGTGTATGTCATGATATTCCCCCCCCCCCCCCACATGGGACTTATCCAGGTAATATTACATTTAGGGCTCAAAATTTTTGATCCCTGTATAAGACAGGTGGTTAATAAGAGTGCTACTAACTTAATTATTAATCTGGGAATCACTCAGGGAATCACTTCCCCAAAAGGGAGTAATTTCAGATGTTGCAACATTAATATCTGGAAGTAAATATCTGTGTTTTTTAATACAGGGATAAATAATAAAAACTCCTTTAAGAACACTAAGGATACAATCAAGTATAAGATACATATTCAAAATAGTACTGGATTATTATCCCAATGATAGTGTAAGGTCTGAGGATTTGGGGTAAGTCATTATAAAATAGAGCCTTTAAACCAAGGATATTGATATTGGTCATGTAGAGGAAGGTGGTTAAAGTTTGTAATAGTAACTGGATTAAAGCTCCTAAAAACTTATAAGAGGTAAAGCAAGAGCTAAGACAATTAATCAATCCTAAGAAAATAAAATAAAGTCCAGTCTTAATGATAGAGGATTGAGTTAAAAACTCTATTTTTATATCAGGATATTGATCACCACTAACTAGTTGATTAAAGCTATCTACTATTAAGGTTTGGATGCCACTGAAAATTTTGTCTAACTGATAGTAAAAGCAGTCAAAGGGAATCATAAATAAGCCTAAGATTTCAAATATAAGAATGAAAGATGAAAAGATTCAAGAAAAGACAAGAAGAAAACACAAGCCACAAAACCTAACAAGTACTGTTTTGGGGTGCAAGTCAAACAATCTCAACTTAAAGTTGAGACTGAAGAAACTCAAGTCTTTTTATTAACTTTAAGAAAATTAGGTGCAAAGAGAAAGTAATAATTTAATCAGTACTGGTTAAGTAGCAAGTATTGATAATCAAACATCAGTAGTTGCTTTTTAACTTATAAAGTTAAAAGGGGAGGAAAGAGCAAGAGCAGCAACGTAGCTGCTAGGAGTAAGAGCAATCAAAAAGAGCCAAAAAACCCCATTCCAAAGAAGAATTGCTTAACCACAGAGAGAGCAAAAAAGGTAACAGGTTTGGACTTTAAATATTAACTTTAAAACTTAAGATTCCAATTTCAAACCCTTTTGGTTAAGATTGAGGTAAATTCAGAAAGACCACTAACTTAATTTTAGGTAGCAGTAAGAATGGAAAATGAACCAGAAGTAAAGGATTGTTGTTCCTGGAACTAGGGTGTAGATAGCAGAAAGAAATGAGAAGATTGAATAATAGCAGATGAGAAAAAAGTATAATCCTGATAGATAGAAGACTTGAGTACCTCTATTTTATCTCAACAACTCTGCATCTAATATCTGGCTTATTCTTCCTCAATAAGTTAATATTTTTAAAATAAATCCCAGTCTTTTAATAGTCTTTTAGCTTTATTTTTATATTAATTAATTTTATAAGGCATTTTCAGGGCCCAATATGCCTCTTTAATTTATTAGCCAACATTGCTTTAGTACCATCCAAAGAATGAAAACCCTACAACAATGTACACTCACATAAAAATCCTCTCCTCAGCAACACCAAATGGCCCAGAATTTGCAAGGCCCACATGCCACAAACCCTAGAAGCTAGCACTATAAGTAAAATTGTAACATAACCATATTAGTAAATAGTAAATTGTGAAAGCAATTGATTAATTTCATGATTAGACAATTGAATTGTTGCAGTCTTTAATAGTTGCTATGGAACCTCTGCATACAAAAGCCAAACTTGCTGTGGAGAATTGTTGACCAGGGACTGTGGAAAGCCTAATTCATTAGAAAGTTAATGAAAAATTGATAAGGGCTGATCATTTACCCTTTCAGAAATTAGTGTCATTAAAATTACATTAAAAAATGTGCAATTAGTGGCCTGTGATGTTACCACCAATGATTAATCATACCACATTGCCGCCACCCTAATAATTGAGTGCAAGGACACCAACAACACCCAAAATATGTGCCACAGTGCCAACATTAATTATCCCTAGCGCAAGATTGCTGCTACAGTTTACAACAAGCGCCAGGACACCAGCACAAATAATTGCAAGCGCCAGAGCACTGCAATAATTAACATCAAGCGCCAAGACACCAGCTTTGAGATGGAATAACACCAAGGCAACAAGTTCAATTTGAGTGATTGATTCAACTTCCATATCAAGTAGGGTCCAAAAATAGAAGTTTCTGTATACCAAATAAGATTGCCATCTGGTGAGCTAGAAAAGGGCATCCTTGTGCTAGGTGCCACAGCATTGCAGGATTTTGCCCTAAAATGGGAAGTTGTCCCTTTTTCTGCCAACCCAACCAAGGCTCTACAGTGCGCTGGAATGTCCTAGAAGACATTGCCAGTGACTGATGATTAATAATATGAGAATACCCCTATATAAGGCATTGGTAGTAAATGCTAGGTTTAGATTTTTCCTACTTGTATAGGGTAAAATAAATTTATTCATTATAAGAAATAAGTTGATCAATGTCTTCTGAATCCTCACATTCAAAGGCATACAGCAAGTATGTGCCCCTGTCTCTTAATTCTTCTGTTGAATCTATTGATTTACACCAATTTTCAACACCTGGCACAGCATGGCAGCAACCAATGTGCTGTTCCCTGTGTGCAAAAGCCTGCAGTATTCCAAAATAGAGATTATTGACACTATGAATGATTTCATCAGCTAGATAGTGGCACAAGAAATTAATATCCATTTAGTAAGTATAAAATATGAGGGAAAAAAGCCTTCCTCATCAGTGACATAATCATTAATAAAGTGCTATGCAATGTGGGCACCTTTGGTTTGCAGGAACTCACTATATTGCTGGGAATTTATATATTTTATTTGTCTCCTTACAAAAATCTCAATGGCAATATTCTTCTCCCACCTATTGCTGCCAGGATCTATTCTATCCCTCCTGGTTACCTCAGCTCACATCCCAGACTATCAGGATTGACAATTTTCTTCCCCTCAAAACCCAGGGCTAAGAGCAAGATTTGAACCTTGAACCTGACCACCTACAGGACCCCAGCCCTGAGGACCAAAGAGCCAGCTGCCTACATTTTTCTGGGATCAAGTCCCCTCAAGATGAGGCTGGGCCTAATTCCTGGAATGAGAACACTAAGAAAACTTAAGATCTACAGCATCCAAGGAAGGGCCCAACAACTTTCCTAATGGAGGAAGAGAAATTCCTACTTTTAACTTCATGATCATTAAGTCTATACAAGTAGCCAACCAAGACCCAAAACCAGAGGAAAACACAGGCTTAAGGCCTGTCCTCATGACCATGGCTCAAGAACAGAAGGTCCAAGCAAAACTTCCTGAGATTTCAAAAAATGAGCAGGGCCCTAGCAGCAGTGCCATTTTGCTGCTCCAGAACCCAAGTGCCCTGGCCACTCAGCCTCATATTTCCCAATCTTATGATGAACCCTAAATGGAAAAATGTAAGTTTTGCAGCAGAGCACTATATAGACCCAGAGACCCTGCGCTAAGACTTTATTGCCATTTTCAAATAAAAGGTTATGAGTCTTTGATTTCCCCATTTATTACTCTATTATATTCTTGCCATTTATCATTTCATCTAAAGATCTTCCAGACCTCCTGCCCCTCTGCCTGCAGTTTATTGTCTGCCTGGTGCTCCCTTTGGTCCCATCCACTTTACAGAATACCCTTTAAAGCCTGAATCCAAGGAATTTACGCTTGATAATATACTTGAGAAAGATCCCCTGGCCCAGTCGAAATTGCAATTAAGATACAACAGACAAGGCCCTTGGCATTACATCAAGCCCCACCTATTCAGAGACAAGTACAACTTGCTGTCTGCACATCAACTGGAGATGGAACTGCCAATCACCCCAAAGCCAATGCCCATGTCTTCACCCAAACTTCCCCTGGGCCACAAAAAATAAGCTGTTTGGAATTGTGTATATCACCCTCACTGAGGTGATTGACACTAAAATTCTAGCTGCTGGCCTATGGTCCTGGGTTGGGAAGACAGTCTCATACCTTATTAAGTTATCTCCAATCTTGTGGTGGGCCCTGCCTGCAAAACCTGTGGCCTGCGTAATCCCAGAAAATGACAGGCTGGCCGCCCAAGAATGAATCCCTGACACAGACCCAGAGTTCTATCACCCCCATCACTTGGACTTTCCCCTGGCCACCTATCTATCAACTCAGGAGATCAGCTTCCAACATCAATGATGGGAATTCATACTGTTCCTCCTTGCCAGTGGCTCATCCTGTCCCAGGCTTCATTAAACTGGGATTTTTCTATGTAACAATGTTGGCTTAGCCAATCAGGCTATACCTTCACATTGGTAGTTGGCATCCCTGGGCCTCTGCTGTTAATTACCTGGTCATAATTTCCCATATTATCTATATGGTCTTTCAGTACTGGCCTTCCTTTCCTGTAGAAGTCCAGCCAGAAACCAATTTGTACTTTGATAGGTGTAAAATACTATAAAAATAATATACCTTAATTTGCCATGTTGAGATCATTCAAATTCAGGGCTTTTATACACTAGTTGTTGTTAATTATATTACAACATCTACAATTACTCCCTCTTTGGAAAAAAAAACCCAAGAAACACCCTGATTAATGAATAATTTTTGGCACTCTTATCAGAAGCTCATACTTTACAGGGATCAAATATTTTAAATCCTAAGCAGAAAAATACCTGGACGAGCCCTATAGCTGGGATGCTGTACATGAACAATATGTGATTTGCCATGATATTATATAATATCATTATTCAATATCAAATAAAGTATCATTCTCTTCTCAATCTTCCCATTTATTTCATTTCATATACTTCTAAGAAGTTTATGCCTGGAAATCAAAACATGTGTTATTGAATATTTGGATTACTGAGGTCTTTTTTAGCCTATCTATATGCTTTATTTTATTTTATGAGTTTTTTAAAGGAAAATTAATTCATGCTAAAAATGCATGTGTCAAGATTCTACATCTTGGGAAAATAAGTTTTATTGTTATTATACATTTATGGTTTGAGAGGGGATTGTATGAGGACAATCCTAAGCTATCAATTAGGTTGTTGTAAAGCAAGCAAGTTTCTTGTTGTCCAACCTGGGGGGAGATAACTATTTTCACCAAGTATTGACAAAGCTTTGCCCAATACTTGGATACTCTGACTACTAACAGTCTTAGTGGTGATATGCTGCAATAAAGGATATATTGTCTCTATTACACTAAGTTTATTCTGCTCAATCTCCAATTAGGAGAGCACCTTATATAGGGTGAATAAGCCCTCTTGCCAGGATTAGCATCTGGTGCTTCTAACTCTTATTTTCCAGTCCATTGTTCCCCAGACTTGCAATTATAACCCCCAGAGCTAGGCATCCATTCTGTGCTGGCATGAGATCACAATTAATTGCCAGACCTCATGTATATTCAACAGGGTCCCAGCGGCATCACATCCAATATTCATGCAACCTTGAGTAATCAGTTACTCTTTTGAATGGTACTTGCATTCTGTATCAACAGATATTTGACTTTCTAAAAAAAGGTGATTTCCTAGAATCTTTCCTAGATGCAGGAAGGTTTGGCAGTGGCGCATCCCATGTGAATATTCTGTCATTTCCCCAAATCCTCAATCTGTTTAGCTTGACATCAACCAGTCAGATCATTTGCGCTTGTATATAGATTGGCAACTATGGTAATTTTGACTCCCTGGTACTTGACACTTTGTTGAGTACCATGGAGTTGAGTGCCACATATGTGAATCTATTAGTATTTTTGGCTTAACTAAATTAAGCTAATTTTTACTAGTGATTTAGGGGTTTGAAACCAAAAACCAAGTTTAAATTCACTTGAATTTGACTTTGTTTAATAATTTGAGTAGCTAAAATACCAATTTAAGGTGCATTTTATAAGTAAATTTACTAATAGAAATGAAAAAACCTGTGTTCAATACTCTAAAACAAAAAGGGACCAGTTTAACACTTTTTAGGCCAAATTTTAATTTTATTAATAAAATACATATGGGCTTAGATGAAATTTGTTATTTACTATTATATTTTTATTATTAGTGTCCATAGTTGTCAATTAGGCTCCCAGGTACCACTATACTAGATTTAGTGGTATAAACATTAATCAAATATACCACTTGTTTTACATTATGTCATTCCCAGGTTTGTGGATTAAGTGGGGCCACATAAATTAAGCCTGATTTATTAAGAGATTTCATAAGTACTTTATAAAAAACAGAAACTTGACTCCCCCTCTGTTTGACTCTATCCACTTGCCACCCAATTGGTTTTGGATTTAACTAATCAAAGGCTTGGAATTAAGGCTAAATTAATATGTGACACACTATAAGCGCCACTTGATACTCATCCACTTGACACTTTAACTTGGGGATTAGTACAGAGAGCTTCTTAACGTTTTAACCAACAATATGGTAAATAAGTCACTCCCAGCTCCTCACAGCATAAATTAAACACTAATAAACACCTTCCTACTCATTTACTGTTTTAACTTATGTTGTATTTTTTATTTTTGAGTATATAAAACTGCCTTGCTTTTGGGTTAACTTTTGAACCTGTTTCAAATTTAAGCAAGTTTTATATGTAAAAAACATAGTGATTTAACGTTTTTGGTCAGCTCTGGGAAAGATGACAGTGAAAATTCAGCTTTTTTTCACTTGAAAGTGAGAATTCAGCTTTTCCCAGCTAATCAACAGTGGCAAACTTGACACTTTACTATGTCTTGAATTTTTAACTCCCAATAAAAAAATCCACATAATATATATATTTTGCAATTATAATTTACTACTCTTCCTGCTACTCTCTATATAACTTTTATACACTTTTTTTGATTTTTAGTTATACTTTTACATTGATTTAGCACTAAGATGTTATTCTAAGCCTAACATCTTTGATGCTTCATCATTTATTCACTTATTTTCTATGTTTTAACCTTTATATCTATACTTTGAGTTTCTATTTTGCTTCTATTTACTTTGTTATGTTTTTTTCTTGATAAATAAAGCTTTATTTGCATAATTTTTATTTAACTTTTACTTTTCTTTACCTCTGTGTTTATATATTTCATACTATTTTATTTATAAAACTAAACTTTTCTTTGGCCAAAATCAACTAAATCCAACAAGCCTACCAAGCGCCAAGCCTCAAAGGGCTCAAAAGAAACTGCCTCCACCCCCAAACGTGTCAAGAAGCCTGCAAAGGAAAAGCCTCCAACTCCATCTCCCCCCACCCTATCTCCTCTCACTCCTCCCCCCCCCCCCTCATCTTCAACTTCCCCCCAATTCCTCAAATAAAAGTGATGACTCCCTCACTGATCACTCTTTTTACAAGTCATAGGCCAACTCTAAACCCACCAAGGAGCGCTGTACCAAGAAGTCAAAGGCTGCCAAGGAGCCCACTTCTTCTTCTGGTAAGAAAAAGGAGGCTTCCAAGCAGGCCTTGAAGAACCCTTCCCCTCCTCCTCCTGATGGCTCTTCCCCCCTCCCTCATCTGACCCCCAGGATGAGCCTGAGGAATATTCCAAGAAGTTCAAAGCTTCTGGTCACGTGGCTTGGGATCCACTGGCCATCCACAATATCTGCAATGTGGACAGAGAGTTCAAAGACCCCAAGCGCTTCCCCTGTTTTCCCCTATCATTTCAGTAAAGGGCAGCCCTGGCTACAATTGCAGATAATTACATTTTCAACTGTAATAATCAAAAGCGCGCCACCAAGAGCAAGCACTTTGTATGTGAGGTTAAGACTTTTGGGGGCCAGCTGAACACCAAGGGTTGGGAGCAGGTTACTGCTGAGAAGGGGGAGCACACCTGTGAGCTTCCCCAATCACCTAATCAATTGCATGCTGAAGTGGTACCTTGTTCAAGTGATCCCCACCTCTGCCAACCTCCGTGCTTCAGATCTGGCCATCAAGGCCCTTTAACACCTGAAGCCCAACAATCTTAATTTGGTGCCCACCCAGGAGCAACTTATTAAGTTCATCAGCAACAAGAGAATTGCTGCCAATCCCCCTCCTCTCAATGCTTCTAATGTCCTCTCTGAGCTTATGCTCACCCACAAGCTCAAGCAGCATCCAAGTGGGGAGTGCTTCCTCCTTCACAACAATGGCCCTGGCAGCAATGACCGCATAATCTGCTATGCCACTCAGCAAAGAACCTTCTGGAGTTAAAAAGAGCTTCAGCCTGGCTAGTTGATGGTACCTTTGCCACTTGCCCCCAGATTTTCAAAAAGCTCTGGATGATCCATGCCCATTTGACATCCAGATGATTCCACTTGCTTTCTTCCTTCTCCCTGGGGCCACCAAGGCCATCTATCACCTGTGTTTTATACATCCTTTGCCAAGCACTTTCCCTCCTTCCTGACAACAACAACAATGCCAAGAAGACCCCCCCTACACCTGCACAAACCCTCCTGCCGCTGACAAGGACCAGGCCACCCTGGACTTGGAGAAAAAGGTAAGGCTGAGAGCTCTGGGGCCTCACCTTTGAATCATGGACTTTGAGCCTGGTCAGTTCAATGCATTTGAGCAGCTGTTCAGCAGGGAAGTTCAGGGGTGCCACTTTCACTTCTGCCAAGCAGCTGCTTGGAATGTGCAGGTCCATGCCAAGCTTAGTAGGTTGAGCCGGAGGGACACTTTAGACACCTGCAAATTTGTGCTTGCACAAATTAGTGCCTTGGCTTTTTAAAAGCCAGAGCACACTGCGCAGAGATTTGGGGTCCTCTACAAGGATCCCTATATAGTAAAGCACTTGTAGTTTAAGCCTTTATTTGAGTACTTTGAGCCCCAGTGGATTGGGAAGGTTGTCATACAGAGGCAAGGCAAGGCCTGCGCCAAGGCCAGTTGGAACGTTTACCAGGCGGCCATCAACAGGGAGCTCAAGACCACTTCAGCACTAGAGGCTTATCACCAGGCATCTTAAGGCCAACTTTGGGCTTCATCTGAAGCTCAATAAGTTCTTCTCCCTCCTGCATCATGAGCAAGAGAAAACCATCTCCAAGCTCAGAGATCTTGCCAACTGTGTCCCCCACCAAGCCTACAACCCGCTCCACCCTCTTCACCAAGGTCATCCAGGGTGCAGCCAAGCACAAGTATAAGGCATCTGAGCTTATTGCCACTGCCCTCCTGGAAGCGGCTAAAATGAAAATGGGAAAAAAGGATTAAGAGTAAAATTGCTTGCTTGCTCAGTTATATGATTTTTACTTTTAAATTTTTAGCTTTAATTTTTACTTTTTAGTTTTGATCATTCAGTTTTTAGTTTTAATTTTTTTATTTTTTTAATTTAATTATATAGCATTGATTATTTTATGTATACATGGTAAGTTTGAGATGAATGTTTATAGTTGAAAGTAAGTGAAATATCTAAATTTTTGTTAATTTACTAGTAAAACATAATATATTCACATTTATACTTATATAAAGTATATCAAATAAATATATCTATTTCTTTATAGTTTGCATATCTTTTATTATTGTGTTTATAATTATTTTTGTTTCATTGTAATTTTAATTTTTATGGAAATAAAAAATATTTTTATAATGAAGAGTGTAAATTACATAGTAAAATGAGAAATATCTGCTTATTTCTCCTTATTTTTATTAATTAATGTACACTTTTTGTTGCATTTTTGAGCTTTCTAGAGTCACTTTAGTATACCATAGTTTTAAGGCTTAATTTTTATATTAAAAGTTTTCAGTACATTAAGATCCGTTAATTAAAAAAGTGTCAATTTCCAGTTGTTGATCAGGGAAAAAGCTGAATTCTCACTTTACTATATTGTCAAGCACCAGGGAGTCAAACTTACCACAGTTGCCTATAGCTCAGGATTTAGAGTGATGGTTACACTCCAATTAATCAAATGTATCAGTTGGATCACATCAGTACTTTAATAAGCTTTGGTGGCAGAATGGCACTTAGCTGATGGCAGCCTATGAGCCAGAGGAATGATGGTTCAATCTACCATATGGCTCAGAATTTCTGAAAGCATGATTAGTTATTTTCATTAAACTTTTTGATGCTATAAGTTGAGATTTCATAAATTATTATATCATAAATAAATATTGTATTTTTCATGATTATGACTTATCAATTTTGATTTTTCACACATATTGAGTATATAATTTTGAGAAGTATAATAAATGAGAGAAAGGGGAAATTAAGAAGAGAATGATACTTTATTTGATATGAGTTTAGAGTATTATATAGTATCATGGAAAACCTCATGCTGTCTATGTACATTATGGCAGTCACAAGGCTTGTTGAAGTAGTGTTCTGCCTAGGACTCAAAAGGTGTGATCCCTGTAATAGATGGGCAATTGATAAGAGTGCCACCAACTCAATAATTAGTTGAGGAATCACTTGGTGAATTACTTTTCTGAGAGGGAGTAATTGAAGATGTTGTGAAATACATCAAATTGTATTTTAATAAATCCATTATATTATTAATGCTATTATGTTTATATCTAACTTGTTATAAAAAATAAGCCAAATTTTAATTTATTAGGCTATTGATATAAATATCTAACATTTGTGTTATTTCACTTACTTAATATATAACTTATGGTCTTAAGACATTAATATATAAACTATCAAATTTTAAATATTTAGATATCACTAGCAGGAAGAGCAATCAATTGGCTCAAAAATGAAGCTACTTGTACAAAATAATGACTGCAGAAAAATCAAATCAATCACTATCCACCAAGGTGGCCAGGGAATTTTAAACTTTTCTGTAGCCAAGAGCAAAATCAGGCCTAGTCTGAAAGGGAACATCTGGTATTTAAACTGTCTGCATGACAACTGTCAAAATTAATTTATACCAAGATCAACACATTAGAAAGGTCTAGATAAAGTTTACTATCATGTAGCCTACTGGAAGTTGACACTTTTTTAACAAGCAAAAAATCAAATCTAAACATTTTACCTAGTAAAAATTAAGCTCCAAATAGTTTTTTAGGATAATATGATCATGTAAGATCCAAAAATAAAATAAAAATATAATAAAAATACACTTCAAAAATAATTTACAATGAAATTAACTGTTTTTACTATAAAATTATTTTATTTACCATATAAAAAGTTCTTAAATTATTTTCAAAAAAAGTTTGATAAAAATATTAAATAAAGAAACTTAAGATAAACACTTATTTAAGAATAGTTGATATAATAGCAACCCAAAATTACATATACTTTAGTTCTAAAACAACTATTTAAGCTAGATAATCTAGGTTCTAGCATAAAAATCTCTTATAAAAACTATTAATTATTTCTACCATTTTAAATTAAATTATCTTGCTAAATAATAATATTAGTTTTGACATTAAAATTATATAATAAAATATCAGAAAGAGTCAAAAAATGTTTATTATAAACTAAGTTGGAGGTTTTTTGCAATATAGTACAGTGGCAATCTTTCCTATCTGCTCCCTAAGCTCAGATAGCTTGTACTTATTCTTGACAGCTGACTTTATCTGCGCTTTGTAAATGCTAGCCTTACACTGTTTTATCCTCTTTGGAGCCCTTACTTCCATATCCCAAAGTGAGGAGATAGTCTTCCCCTGTTCAGCCTTAAGGTGCTCAAAGAAGGTGTTGTATCTGGGATTCACACCAAATGAGGACTTTAGATGTTTATGTCAGTTTTCCAAGAACAATGTTGTCTTCATTTCATCCTTGAGAAAAGCCAGATAGCAATTCCAGCTTGCTTTTGCTTTTGGCTTGCACCTGCAGCTGATCACCTTGCGCCCCATCCATTGTGGCTCATAGTAGTCAAAGAAGGGTTAGAACTCATCTTTATGGATAAAGGCATAAGGGTCATTAAATAGAAGCTCAAATCCTTGGCTAACATTCTCAGGCTTAATAAATTCAAGAGCAACAAAATTCTGGATCAGAAACTTGCATTTACCAGTTGTATCTTATTGTGTGAGAGAGCTGAGGAGGGTCTTTCCCTTAAGGTGTCTATTAATAGCCTGTTGGTAATGAAAAAAACACCCTTGTACCTTAACATTAAAGTTTTTTACAAAGGCATTGTCTTGGGCTGTCTCATAATCCATGACAATTCTTTTGGGGCCAAGGGCTCTATTGTGTTCCTTCTCTTCAGCAGCTAGGGTTAATTCATCTTTATCAGTTTTATCAGGATTGGCCCTTGTTGACGGACCAGGATTCTTTCCAGCCTCAGTGGGAATAGCTTTAAGGCCCTCCTTTAGAATCTTGAATGCTCTTAGTTAAATCTCCTCTGAGGCTCCAGGAAGAAGAAAATATGCAAAGGGGAGGACTTTATCATCAAGCTGAGCATGCACTACCCACAGCTGATAGAATAACTTAGGACATGTTGCAAATTTCCCATCACAGAGCCAAGTCTCAGTGGCATGCAGTTGCTCTAGATTATTATAGTTAGCATAAAATATAATCCTTTCTTTTGCACCAGGTCCATCATCATGAAGAAGGAACTGTCCATTGTCTTGGGTCATCTGCAACTCAGGAGTGAGAACCAGGTCTTTTATTTGAAACACACTTTTTCCAATTAGGTTTAGCTCTTGGTTTCTATCACAGATATACTTAACAAGTAGTTCACAATCAGGGACAATTTTAAGGTTCTCTTTGCTCAAGTGTTTGGTGTTCTTTACTGCAAGGTGAGTTGCTTAAATGTCTTTTGATACTGGGACCATTTGTAATAGGTACCATTTGAGCAGCTTCTCAATCAAAGTGGTGGGAGGCATGCAGGTATGTTCCCCCTTTTCCAAGGTAACTTTGTCCCAATCTTGGGTGTTTAGGCGTGCTGGGCAGATTCTGTCTTCACATGTGAAATTTTTTCTTGCTTCCTTGCTTCTGATTATTACAGTTAAACACATAGCCATCACTGACCATGCTTTAACCACCTTTGTTGGCATTAATGGGAAAAAAATTGGGAATCTCTTTAGGATCCTGAAGGATCCCTTAATAGGGCAAATATTGTTGGCTTCTATTGATCTCATGGCCCAGGAGGTGTGTGTTGAAAACCAGTAAAGTACTCATGTTGCTCATCATCTTCATGTTCACTAGGGGAGGGCTCAGGAGAGAACTTGAATCTTGCCTTTCTTTTCTTCTTGTTGATGAGATCTTCAATCTATCAGACTCATACCAGATATGGGAGATGAAACCATCATCAGAGTCCTTCTCAGAAGCTGAAGGTGTGGGGGATTTCTTTTTTGTTCATTTTTTAAGCTGTCTCTTAAGCAATTTTTTGTAGAAGAAGAGGCCTTAGGCTTAACAGTGTCCTTAGCGGGTTTTCTATTGGGCTTTTTTTTAGGCTGGGGTTTCTTTGATTTATCCTATAAAGAAAAAGGGATTAGAGAAATAACTGTGAGTGAAGTATAGAAAAATGAAAGTTAAAGCTGAAAATATATCAAGTTGTGGAGAATTATTATATATAATATGCAACAAAAACCTTTAATGTTAAGATATGCAGTATTGAGGCTTTTTATTAAAAAAATTGGACAAAACTACATTTTAAGTGTTAGCATGTACTAAAATTTTTATTCTAGACAGCTGGCCTAAAATATTGTGTTAATTCTGACAGTTGACTTGTAGACAGTCAGCATTATTGAGGTAAATCACTATTTAAAAAACATATAAATCTTAATTAAATTAAGATTGGGTTTAAAATCTAGACTGAAATTATGCTATTTGGTGTTTGGGCTATAATGAAATTATATTCATATAACTTTTAAAAACTAAGTACTACATATTGTAATAAGTAGTTTTATTATTACTAGTGAAGTTTTGGGGTCCTAAGCTTATCATTCTGTAAGTTGAAATTGTTGAGCTGCATCTTTTGCTTATTAGATTAGTGAAGGTGACAACTTTGCTGGAGTTGGCCTTCTTTTATAGTGGAGCTACTATTAAATCTCACTTAAATTATGTCATTGTGGTTGCTTAACTTATTCCCCTTGTCCCACTTTTGCTTTTATGTTGGGTTTTCTTTGTGTTGACTTTAAATGACACTATATAAATCCTAGTTTTAACCTATACAATCTGGCATAATCCAATGTTTAAGGGTTAACTGGAACACATCCAGTGGTTTCAAAGATATAATAAACCACTAATATAATATACAACAAAGCTTGAAATTTTTACCAACTATATCTAAAAGAACTATGAAACAAAGGGCCAAATATAAATATAAATAAATTATTATAATTAAAGATATTCTGGATTACATGTATTCTTATTAAGAAATATAATAAACTGTTAATTTATGTTGACATTGTGTAAATTCATTGTTGAAGTCAAACTTAAGTTAAAGGTTTAATAATTTGGTATTTTTAATAGCAATTTCCTTCTTATTTTATAATAAAAATTAAGCCTATTCTTAGTTGATATCAACATTGGATTTGTTTTCTCATTGATTATCAATTTTGACTATGGGATGCAATATAAAAAATTGGTTTTTTTAGAACACAGATAGTAGGCTTTGGCCTAAGTGCCAAATTGAAGTTGTCTGTCTGCATGTTGACAAAGTGTCAACATACAGACAGTTTAAATGCTGACTGTTCCCATCTTAAACTAGTCCAGAATTAATTTATACCCTAATGCTTTAAATGGATCAGCATCTCACAATGACATTATATTGACTTAATAAATGAATGACATTGATTGGTACAATGCAATATCTGTTACCAAGGAGATCTGCTAAGATGTTCAAGACTGCACCAGTTCTCAGTCCAAAATTCTTCTCAACTTTTAACACTCATTTATCTCCTGTTCTGTATAAAACAAACTTTATGTTCCCTGTATTTAATAAATCATATCTCAAATATATATTCCCCATGGAACTAAAAAAACCAACTAATAGGAGCCATAATCAAGGTATCAGCTAGATTCTCTATCTTAACACCAACTCTCAAGTGTTAAGATACTAACCAGAATATGGGATCAAGGTAAATCATCTTCCTCAGCTTCAATTATCACCCAATTCTAAAAAGATGCCCTAACTTTTCCTATAAATGATTCCCAGTAAAAAAATTTTCAAGCCAGTGATTATCTCAGCAGTCAAACAGATAATAAACTCCCAGACTCTTGGGATAAATATAGTATCAGATCTAAAGCTATTTGCAAATCATTTATTACCATGACTTACACTTCCATATATGATGGTTATCACAATACTTGGTTGATGAGAATCCCATGGAAGAAGTATCCTGATAAAATAAGTACTATTATGGTCATTTATGATATAAAAGCACTACTCTTTTCTTGTGTCAATACAGATACAGTGTCTAAAAAATCAAATCTATTTGAAAAGTTTCTATAGCTTTATCAATCTTAAATAACTTTGAATTAGTACCTAACATGGCAATATCATATATCACCCATCATGCTATCATTAGGTATCAACTAGAAGTTAATCTTGTGTTTGCTGGATTCTCTATTTCTTCATATTATGATTTTATAAGATCTAGAAAGTTATTTTAACCATACTAAGACTGGCTGAAGTTTCAATGTCAATTCTCAGAGCCTATCATTCAATTACCACAAGGGTTATATATCTGGAAAGTTCAGTGCTATTCTTGTATTAGGCCTTAATAACTGGTATACTAAATAATGGTTAGAATATTGCTCCTTGGTAAACCACTATTCTTAGCCATAAAATATTATTTATTTTAATTGATTCTAAATTTTTTAATTCAGATACAAAAAGCTCAGAATTTCAGTAAAATGATATCAAATAGTATGTGGTATAAATCATTTAGTTATATTATATAGTACTGAGTGAGCTTCTGGATCCTTTGATAACTCTTGGTTGGTTTTAAGCTTGATATATTCAAATTTTCCTTATATTTTATTGGGAAATTGTGAATAATCTGAGAGAAAGAGGAGCCTCATTAAACAGTCAGAAGGGTGGTGATTTAATTTTAGTATTCCTATCCATGTGCAATAAAATCAAAGGAATACAGTAGTTTTAAAAGCTATGGCAACAAGTAAAAATTCTTCAGATTTAAACAAAATGATTTCAGATTTAAACAAAATCCAACTCTCAGGTTAAAATATATACTCTGTTAACAGGGTTTATTGGCGTTAATGGGCAAAATGGGTCAACACAGCAACAAAAAGCTCACACGCAAAGCAAAACCATTCAAAATATAATCCAAAATACATCAATTCACAAAAAAAATATTGTGAGTTGACTTTTGGTGTACATATGTTTACTATGTGAATTGGTGACAAAATACACCCAAGCAAGGTGTGTCAAAACTCAATCCAAAAACAAAACACAATAGCAACTCACAATGTAAACAAAATCACTCACACAATGTGTGCAATGGATTGTAATCATGAATGATACCAAGGTATCTAAAATAAGACACAAGATCTGAAACATAAATTTTAAAAATATTGTGTTGTGTATTTGAATTTGGCAGTAAAATCTAGGAAAATGAGTGAATTTTTTTGAGTATTCTAAAATGGGTGTTGTAAAACCAAAAACAACTAATTAAGAAATAAAAAATCTATAATTGGGATAACAGGTGGGTAAAAATAATAATTGAATATCCATAAACAGATAAAAGCAAAAATTAAAATTAAAGAGTAACTTAATTAAGTTTTATTTAATATTTTATTAAATTCTAAAAATGGAAGGAACACAACAACAGACTACCATTGCACCTGTTGTGCGCCGCGCCTGCGGTTGCCCCGTGGGTCAAAGAATAGACTTAGTACAACACAAGTGCCTACTCAGGAGGGAGGCAGGAGAGGAGAGTTCCATAGTGACGCTGCACTGACACAGCCAGTTCAAGGAGCACAAGCTGCTAGGGTGCGGAGCATCAACCCTTGGGTCCCAAAGCTGACCCAGAAGCCCACCAAGGTTACAACAACAAAAATGGTTAGAAACAAGGAGGTAGAACTTACTTTGTATGTGTTTGACATTGTATACTGGCAAGAGTTGGTCCCGTCAGCCATGCTGGAGAAGGTGAAGCCTGTACTTGATACTAGCTATAAGTCCTACGTCAGTGATGGCAATCAGGAGGATGACAAGGAGCCCCAGTTCTACCAAACCAATGAGGGACAGCTAGTGCTCAAAAAGGTTGCAGTCTTCTACAACAAGGTGTCCATGTCTTGCAAGCCTGTCATCAATCAGGATCCTGGCTTGTCTGAACCCACAAAGCCCTCCCAGAAGCGCATCCCTGACATCAAACGCATCATCCTGCTTAAGCTAATGCGGGAATCAGGTGACTACAAGATGGCTGCAGCCATTGTTGGAGTGGATCCCAAATACACCTCAAAGGCCTTCAACAAGCTCATTGATACTGGTCATGCCCTTGCCGTGGAGAAATCCTTGCGCGTGTCAACCATGCTCACCAAGGAGAACAAATGGGCAATGCGCCAGTGGATCACCCAGGACTGCCATCTTGAACTGGCAAACATACAGGCTATGGTCAAGTCTTCTTTTGGGATTGAGGCCTCAATTTCCTTTTACTACCATCTAGTCAAGGGAATGTGATTTTCCTGGAAAAAACTCAGGGTATCCCCATACAATTGGAACAGCCCAGCTAATATTGAGACCCGGAAAAACTACGCAGAGGCGTACACTGCCCTCAAAGCCAAGGAGACAGTCAAATTTTACTATATTGACAAATCAGCATTTGCCTTGTCAATGTGCAATGCATATGGCTATGTCCCCAGAGGCTCCAATGATAGGGTGGCTTGGTGTGCTGCAGTCCGCGCCATAGCATATTTAATGGTGGCTCTCCTTGGTCCAAAGGGGGTCAAGGTCTACCAAATGATACAGGCTCCCACAATAGCCGGACCTTCCTGTCATTTCTCTGATTGGTCCAGGAGCACCTGAGGCGCACAAGCCCGGGCTTCACCAACGTAATTGTGTTGGACAATGTTTGTCTCCAAAAGGTGGCTGATATTCTTGAAGAATTTCCATCAATTGACACAAGCATTGCAGTGGGCCCCAGCAATTGGCCACGGCAAATATGCGCTTTCTCTTCCTCCCTGCCTATTTGCCCTTCTTAAATCCCATTGAGGAAGTCTTTGGGTGGCTCAAGCAAGTTGTCAAGCAAGGAACCCCAACTGGGACTGAGGACCTGTTTGATTTGCTGCAGGCCAGGATCCATACCCTCCCAGCTGAGACCGTGGCCAAATTTTATGGCCATGCTGATTCATTCATCCCCGGGTGCCTAGCCAAACAGCCAATCAATTAAAGGCTTAGTGTGTTCAACTTTTTTTATATTCTCTAAATTATTATTCAACATTTATTAATTATCATTTTATATTTAGATGTTTCTACATCCAAAATCACATTCAGAAGATCCATCAATAGATGTAAGTATTTTATTTATTTTATTGTATATTATTTTATTATGCCATCTAAGGGTATCCCAAACGCTTGATACTGGATTACGCAAATGCATTAATATCACTTTTGGAAAATAAATATAATAATCAAAAAAAAGTTAAATGTAAAATGTACAAGTTAGAATTTATTTTATTGACGTATAATTTTATACTTTTATGAAACCCATTTCCGCAATATATTTTGCAAGTCTTGTTTTCTAAAATATTATTTGAAAAATTAATTATAATAAAAATATTGTAGAGTATAAATATGTTTATTGGAATAGAGGATATATTAGGAGCGCCTGTAGTGAGTTTGATGGTATGTACCCACCCCACAATGGAGGTGGCGCACAACCTCCACCGCCACACTGTGGACAGTGGATACACCCTGGTTAAAATATTCACAGCAGCTGGTAAAACGGAGTATTGTTAGGTGGGAATGGAGTAGCAGCTTTTCTGGCAGGGCTTCAAACCTGTAGATACCAGCCAGGACCAGGGCGTCTTGGATTACATGGTCCACCAAGTCATAACCAGGAGGGACCTTCTTCCCGTCAAGTGCAAGCCTGGCCTTGCCAATCCCCAGAAGGACCCTGTCCAGGTCCTCAACCAACGTGCCCATCCCAAAGAAGAATAAAACCCCAGGTAAACAACAAGGTGAAGCCTTTGCCCAGCAAAAGCTTCTGTAAACTCACACAGTTTATTATAAACCGCACTTATCTTCTTGTTGTGCTTTGTCTTGGCAAAGGTCAGCTCCATAGCTGCCAGGACCCCCGTCTTGTTGGCACTCCAGGCCAGCCCAAAGTCTGCCAGGAGGATTTTGGTCTTCTTTACGGCTGTTGCGTCTGCAACAGCCAATTTGCTCACCGCGCGCCCAAAGTTCTCAAGCAGGTAAGACAGGGTGTGCTCCACTGGGAAGAAAAAGCAAGCAGCCGCATGAGCCCAGCCCATCTCCGGTACATTCTTGAATGGGAGCATCACCAGG
The DNA here is from genome assembly GCA_014839935.2 of Entomophthora muscae. Classification (NCBI taxonomy): domain Eukaryota; kingdom Fungi; phylum Entomophthoromycota; class Entomophthoromycetes; order Entomophthorales; family Entomophthoraceae; genus Entomophthora; species Entomophthora muscae. The sequence goes on from QTSX02002884.1 coordinate 164,446, forward strand.
ACGTCCCAAACAAGCTCAATAGAGTTTACACAGTAAACTTCACTGAGTGATACCAGGTCCAGGCGGACCAGTTGGGCATCCTTGTAGGCAGTAACTGCCCACTCAGATGCCCCCTTGGCATGTGTAAGCCCAGCCAATGCCTCCTGCAACATTGGAAAAGACCCATGGATACGGTCTTCAAGCTCCCGCAAGACAAGGGGGGACAGGAAAAGCTGCTTGGCCACATGAGTGGCGTAGTTGGTGTAGAATGTGGCAGGGACAAAAGGGACCAGGACCTGGCGGAGTTCAAAATCAACTTCTTCTAAAAAAAGGTAAGTATTTGGAAATTTTTATTAATTATAATTTTATGTTACCTTCTACAGTCTCCTCCTTGCCCGCAGCCTTGGCAGGCTTTGCTATTCTTGGTGTAACCAGTTGTGCTGGCTGCTCAGTATCATCTGTTTGGGTAAGTTTTGCGGGTCTTAGGTGGGCATACATTTCTGGGTCATTGTCAGGAAACCAACCCTGACTGGCCGGCTTGCTAGCATCTGGGAACTGGCAGGTTGCAGACTGGGTGGGCAGGGCCCATCAAAGGATTGGTGCAACTTAATGAGGTAGGACATTGACTTGCCCAACCACAACCACAACCACGGACCGGCGGCAGGAACAATAGTATCTATTACTCCCGTGAGAGTTATATATACAATTCCAAAAAGCTTGTTGGTATGGTCCAGTGGGAGTTTGGCAGCAGAGGCAGGCATTGGCTTGGGGGTGACAGGTGGCTCCATGTCTATTTGGTAGGCAGGGAGGAAGTTGTACTTATCTCTGAACAGGCCAGGTTTGGTAATGTACCAAGGGCCTTCTTGGTTGTATCTGGTTCTCTCAGTGATTCTGGCCAAGGAATCCTGGGCTAGTATGTTGTTTGTATAGTCTCTGTACTCGGGCTTTAGGGGATACTCTGTGAAGTGGACAGGACCAAAGGGAGCACCTGACAGGCGGTACGTAGCTGACGGGTTGGAGGGTGGACCAGATGATCTTTGAGTGAACTGGCAGATTACAAGGATAAAATATGGCAAGAATTGGGGAAAACAATATCTCATAACCTTTATTTAAAAATGACATTGGGGTTTTGGTCTTGGCCTGGCAGGTATTTATCCCTCACTGCCAGGCTTCGCTTCTTGGTTGGGTTTTCTGGACTTGGGCGGTTTGGCATTGGGTGTCTCAGATGGCAGTGTGGCGCTTGGCACTGGCCGCTTTGGGGTGAAAAGACTTCAAATCCTTCTGTTTATTGATTCAAATTTTGGGTGCCCCTTTGGGTTCAGTGCCTTTCTTGGGACTTTGGGAGAGTTTGGAATAATTCCCAGGGGGAGATTTTTCTATTTCACCAGGCAAACCGCCGGTGTCAGGCGTTGGCACCTCGGGGGAATTCTTGGCATCTTGCACTGGCGGTTTGCTTGCAGAATCCTGCAGGACAGCTAAGGGTTTGGGTCCTGGCGGGCTGGTAGCAACTATGAGCCTGGCAGTCTGCAAAGGGTTTTGTCCAGGGTTTGACTCTGGTTCCGTAGTTTGAGATTTAGGAGCATCCAAATTGTCATTCCTGACAGTCATCTGTCCAGACAGATGGCGCGGAGAGGGCAAAGGACTTGAATTAAAGGCCTTCCACAACGTGCTTCTGGACATTTAAAAGCTGTCCAATTGTTGTTTTGGGGGTGTCTGGAATCTTGGCCATGAGTGCCTTGGCGGACACCTTTTTAATTTTGTCCCCTTCAAGGACAGCAGACTTAACTCTTGCTTTGACCTTGTGATCAATCTCTTTAATTTTGGCAATTGCCAAGTCAAGGTCTTTTAGCAGCTTTTTGAGTTCTCTCATTTTATTTTTTTACTAACCTTTGTATATGTTTTTATAGCTTTTGCCCCAATAAATTATGTATTATTTTGATACTGTTGCCTCTTTGTTTATTCATTTTTGTTTTCCTGTTTATTACATCATCCCATCTTTTTACCCATTGTGTATATGTTTTACGCTTATCTCAATATGTGTTGTTTTCTTTGTGTTGGCATTGTTTCCTTGATTACCATATTATTTTTGGTGCTTGATATAGCCCCTTATGAAAATATTAACAACAATTTGGTGATCAGCTAAATTGGAATTAGAAAATTATAGGTTAACTTTTTTAGATAAAGTTGTTACTGATCCAAATTCAAAACCTTAATGATAAACTTTAAGCCAATCAGGAGCCAAGTGATAAAGTGATTATTGTGACATAAAGGGTCATTTAATAATTCTTTGATGCATGTGCGCTAATTAATATGATTGGCTGGATGTTTTGTCATTGTACATCATTGCTGCTGTGGCAAGTTGTTAATGGACTAGTGCTAACCCAGCAGCTGATTGGGCACTAGTCCACCAACAACTTGCCACAGCGGCAATGGCGTACAATGGCAAAACATCCAGTCAATCATATTAATTAGCGCACATGCATCAAAAAATTATTGAATGACCCTTTATGTCACAACAATCACTTTATCACTTGGCTCCTGATTGGCTTAAAGTTTATCATTAAGGTTTTGAATTTGGATCAGTAACAACTTTATCTTAAAAAAGTTAACCTATAATTTTCTAATTCAAGTTTAGCTGATCACCAAATTGTTGTTAATGTTTTCACAAGGGGCTATGATTGGATGCTAAAAATAACTGTGTTCAGGATCTAGATACATGCCTTAGTAAATATATGATTTTATAGAAATAAGCTGAACATAAAGAAAAAACCAACTATAAACAAAGAGAATATGAAAAATTGAAATTCAAAAAAAGATAATATAAATTTAAAATGTTTGGTGACAGGGGTTTATTGGGGCGGGGAAGAGTGATGCCTAGTAGGCAGAATGGTGCAGGAAGGAGGACATAGGGGCAGTGCTGGCCTGGGGAGTCTGGGATTGGATGGGTTGGGTTTGCGGGCGGGGGGTGTTGGTGGTGGGGGTGGAGGCAGGAGGACTTTGTGTGATGGCCGCCATATACCGCTTGTTGTACTCCTCATCAGTCATTGGCTGGATGGGCTGGTAGGTGGCTGTGGCACAGGGTGGGAGGCGCTTATCCTTGTGTGATTGGTTGCCCATGTTCACATGGAAAACCATTTGCGCAAACAAGTCAGCCATCATTTGGTGACCAAAGAGAAAATTGTGATCAAGGACCCCAAGATAGAGGTTGTTGAAAGCCTGAGGGCAGCGCTCCCGTAGTGTATCTCCAATGTTGAAGAAGACAACATCAGCCAGATGAACGTCTGCATGGCTGGCAGGTAGACTGAGGCCTGGTGCCCGCGTTCCTGGATGGCCTCAAGGGCAGTGGAACTTCCCTCCATCTGGTGGCTCAAGAAAACCTGGTATTTGGAATTCGAGTCATCCCAGGAGTCAAGCAATCCACTGAGGATGTGGCTGTATGAGTACCCATCAATGAAATCAGGGTTTGTCTGATAATAGACAAAACCCTTGGCTGACACAGCCAGAAATGCACCAATGAAAGTCCCCTTCTTGACCTTCTTCCTTCCATTCTTGGTGGTGGCTTTTCCTTGGGTGCCAAAATCATCAAAAGCTATGGATAGCTTATAGTAAGAGATGAACATGACATCATCTGGCAGACTAGTCAGGCATTGGACCAGGGTGGATTCAATGGCAGGATCATATGGGGAATCCTCAGCGCCATCCCATTGGTTGCCGGCAAAATTGATAAGAACCTGTATGGAAGCCACCTTCTCATACATCCAGAGCTGCACCATGTGCTCAGAGACCCATATGTTATGGTGTGCAAGCTGCTTCCAGACCTGGGTCAAGGGAAGCTTGGGGCCCCTCTGGAGGAGATCAAGCATTATTGTGTAGGCCTTGGTTATCTGGGACTCTGTGGCCTTCTTTGGCTTCTTGGCTGTCCCAATCAGATTCCCCTTATTCATTAGATTGTTGAACTCCCGCATTATGGTGGCTTGGGTAAAAAGCACCTGGGCGGCAATCTGATCCCAGGACAGACCCTGCAGGTTGAGTGCCACAATTTCCTGAAGAATTTGGGTGGTGATGATTTGTTGCTTGGGGCGCTGGGCCAGGGGAGCTGAAGCCTGATTGGCTGAAGGGGGAGCAGGTTGGCTGGTGGCAGGAAGTTGTTCCAAATCAGGGTTGCCATCCTGATTGGTTAGTTGACAGGCAGCTTGTGCAGGGGTGGATGTGGGAGCAGGGGCAGAGCTAGACGCTTTGTGACTCTCAAACAAGTCAAAGCCATAGGGGTCAGTGGTAAGTACAGGTCAGCTTCCTTGTTACTTGCCTCAAAGGCTTGGGTGTAAATGGGTGCCTCTACGTTCTGAGCCTCACCTCCATTGAAGCTGGCTTGGCTGTTGCTGGCTTGGCTGCTGGCGCCGTTGAAGATGTTGTTATTAAAAACCACTGTAAAAAACCTAGGATAAAATCACTAAAAGTAGAAAATTTAAAATTTAATAATTTATTTTTATTGTAATCTCAAGTCCATATTTGGAAGGTTCTCAAAACCATTTCATACAAATCTGGAGCCATGAAAATGGATAAAATGCCTCTGGTCCTAAATTGGATAGCTGTTGATTGGCTGTTAAACTGTTATTTTTCTATTTTAGGCTGCTCATACTACACATCTTGTGTGAGTTTATTTTGTTTTGTGCTTGTGGAATCTTGTTTCTAGATTGCTCCAATTTTGTTTCATTTTGGTCCTTCTGTTGGTGCCTCATATGAATCCTGCTTGGATTATAATATACTCCGGAATAGCATCCATCCATTTCAGTTGTTGTGTCAGTTCATTTTGTTTGTGGTTTGAACTACACTGCTTGATGTTTGATATAATTTTGTATGATGGGCTAGTGAAATTTTGTTTTTGGTTTGACAGTTCATTTATTAACCAAAAATATTTAAATTAATTGAATCCTGAATCTTGCGCAACTTGGATTTTGTTTAAATCTGAAATCATTTCATTTAAATCTGAAGAATTTTTGCTTGTTGCCATAGCTTTTAAAACTACTGTATAATAAAACATTGTAGATAATAAGTATGAGTAAAAATGTTATCAGTATCATTTTATTAATCCAAAATAAATCTTAGCAACTCATAAGAATTCAAAAAAAGTATCCACATTGTGAGATCTCTTTATCATTTGTTGTTGTTCCAATGATTAATGTTTTAATAATGCCACTATATAATAAATCTAATATCTTATAATAGAACAATATCATATATTGCAACTGTAATGTCTTAGTAGAGTTACAGAAAATTGGGAATAAATATTTTGACTGAATATTGCTTTATTTTATAATAAATATTTTATGGCTTTGAATTTGGCTTTTGGTTAAATAGGGGATCTTTTATGTAAGACATGATTCGATATATAAATGGATTTTACTCCTTATTTGGGAGTTATTGAGCAAGGTGCCTCTGCTAGCGGGATTGACTGGGTACATCCTGGCTTTGGGTCTTAGGCAGATTAAGTTGAGCGCCATAACTTATTGTCTGATTTGGAATCTTTCCAGTTGTAACCCTTGTTATTTTGATGCTACTTTATATCCCTTGCTTGGAAGTTAACACTTATAAATTTATGCTTATATTTTTATTGGGCTATAATATTTACCAATTAATTATTATATCTTATTTTCATCACTACTACTTTTTTAAGTATTTTACCTTTATAATATTTAGTTATTATAAATGTGTCACATCGTGATTATTTTCTTTCAATGTCATACTATAAATGATATTTTATACATGATACAACAAAAATTTGGGACCACATAACTATAATTTTATACTTGCTTCTTTCATAGAAAGATCTTTCCTTTTAGTTCAAAACAATCTACCTTAAAACTCAATTTTAAACATACTTAACTTTATGTATTTTAAAATTAAGATGAATTCAATATTTATAAATATGCAAAAATATTAGGTATAAATAAACTTCAAAAATGGTTAAAGTGCTTTTAGGCTCATATTTTTTAAGTCAAAATATAAATTGATAAATAAACTTCTATTTCTCATACAACAATTTTAGGATCCAGCTTTCTAATAATAATTTAGACTCCCAAAAAATTAAAATATTAGGGGGCACCCGGATTTGAACCAGAGACCTATCGATCTGCAGTCGATTGCTCTACCACTGAGCTATACCCCCTTTTTTTGAATTGAAAATCAAAGTATATTTATTAATTTAATCAGAAAATATTAAAAAAGTGGAAATATTAATTTATTTTAGTTTTTTATTGATTTGCTTATATTCAAAAGTCACATTATCAAAAATATAGATGTGTTTCAGGAATAACTCGACCATTAAATTTGACATAAAACTTATTATTTGTTAATACAAACTAGATGAAAATTTTATTAAAAGCAATCCTTTTCCCCCTTTCCTTTATTTATACCTTAAATAAACAACCTATCACAAACATATGTGTGTGGATAATTTCTAATTTTTTTAATATTATTGTGTATATTTATTCAATAATTTTTAAATCAAATTAAACTCAATAATTAGAGTAATATTTAGCTTTATAGTATAATGATATAGATTCAATGCTTCTGATGTAACTTAATATATATTAACATAGAGGGATCTCATTTTTTAATGTTTTTATGACTTTTATAGTTTAATTTTTAACTAATTCAAAATATATATATCTTCAAACTAAAATTAGATAAGAGCAAATGAGAGAGAGGGGAGCTAAACTAACTAAGCTTGGCTCTCATCCTAGAGGAAAAGCCATCAGGATGTAATCAGTGCAACATTTGGATGGCTGCTTAAACATATGTCCATAAGGACGCAGAGGGGGACATATGGGAGAGGTAGACATTTAATCCCATCAACAACATACCTTTTAGCAACCAGGGCAGTACAGCCAGGGCCAGACACTGGCTGCAATGATAGTCCTTGAAAAGTGGGGATATCTTCCTCAAAGGGAGAGACAGAAGCCAGAGCCACCTCAGGAGAAGAACTTTTAGAATTTTTTTTGCAAGGAGGATCTCTGTGTTATCAGAAGTAAGATTCTCTATCAGATATTCCCAGTGCACAATATGTCCCAAGCCCTGCCTGGGAGGTCATTCAGAGCATATAGAAGTTTAGTAGAATCTTCCCCCACCAAGTGGCTGAAGAAGACAAGCTCAGCCACAAGTATGGAGAGGTTGTCTGAACCAAGAAAAATCCAGGAGCTAAGGTAAAGACCAGGAACTTTACCAGTGAAAACAACATATTGTCAAGGATCTGGATGTATAAGTATTCTGGCTACTGCCAACCTACTCAACATCCAGTCATTGCCTGACTTGGTGCCCTTCCAATATACTGTTTGACATACCAGGAATGGCAACCAGCAATATCACATGACTGTCCAAGTATCCAGTGGCTTGAACCCATCCTGCACATGACCAACCCCTAGGTTTGATCCAACTAAACCTCTGCCACAGCCAAGTCTATATAAGTCTTAAGTATTATCCAATAAAATATACTTCTCTTCTTTCTCAATTCCATATTTGAAGCTTCCCCAAAAGGCGCTCCTTATCACTGGTAGCAGCTACATTTTTTTGACCACACCCATGAAAGAGAAAATGACTGACCAAAACCTGCCCACCTTTGCTCACATACTCAACCAGGCTTCATCCCAGGAGACCTGGAAAACGTACTTCTGCACCCATGACATCAACAAAGATATACCTAGTGGATGCACCATATTTGAAGGACTGGTCATGTTTAAAGCATGCACCAAGATAATTCAATACAGTTGATCTCTTCAACCACAAAAAAACGCACAACCACCTATCACGGATGAAATTACCAACACCAAGTACATTGGTATTGACAAGTTCTTTGTCAAAAACAAGGAAAACATCATCAACTGGCTAGACCACTCAGCCTCTAAACTTTGCGCCAGCCACATCCCCCACAGAAAATAGGTCCAGGAAACCAGCAAGCGCCTGTACAAGGACACAGCTAACTGGTTTGCCACCTAGGTTGGCTCAAGAACTGACGACCAGCTTGACAACTGGGAAGAGTTTAAAGCGGACATCACCAACAATTTCTGCGTCACTGAATCCCTCCAAGACATTGCAATACAGCTCAGTGATCTTCCTCAAAAGACCACTATCTCAGCTTACGTCAATGAATTTGAGGAAATATGTTGCAAGATCCAAAATACAGCACAAGCTGACAACATACACACCAGAGCATCATTCATCAACAGAATGAAACCCTCTGTCACTGCCCTCATCCACCCAGAGGCAAATACCTCCATGCCTGCGCTCATTGCAGAAGCCAAGCACGCCAAAAAACGCACAAACATGGAATATGCTGCACGCAATGGCAATTGATCCTCAAAAAGCAATGGCAGAGAGAACTCCAATGGCAACAAACTCCAAAATACCAGCCATAACAACAGCAACTCCAATTGCAACAATGGCAATCACAGCCAAAGCACAAACACTCCTGTCCCAAGAAAGAGGACACTGCCAAAGTAAACAATGCTGAAACAGCAACCCACTATGAAGCTGACCCCACATTCTCTGACCTCAAAGGTCTCAAAACAGAGGAATATGGAAAAGAAGAGAGGGAACAGGCTTAAGTGCCCCTGTCTCCTCCCAACTTGACAAGAAACTGTACCAAGGCACAAACTTTGCTGCTTGCATCCCACATTTCCCGCAATCCTCCATTTTTATGAACTTTTAAAATTAAAGATCACTCACAACTTCTTGTATATCCATGCACTTATAAATCTCATACACATAAAATCCTATTTGACTCTGGTGCACAGCACAATATGGTAAGAAAACCATTTGTAACCAAGTACAAAATACCAGTTGTCAAATCCAAATTCAAATACACCAGAATGGCAGATAAATTAAAGGTTCTACTCAAAGGCAAAACAATTCCCTTCAAAATTGATCTCCAAGGCATACAAACGTCCATCAAAGGACTTGTCATGAACAACATAAACTATAACATTGTAGCAGGCATGGACTGATTTACCTGTCATGAATGACATTTCAATACTTGTATTGAAAACCCAAGAGTTAAACCCTGGTTCCCAGAAGGCAGATCCAACCCTCCAGACCAGTCCAGGACCCGCCAATCCGTTAAAAGACGGGCTCAAATCAGTGAGTCACTCTGTGTTCTGCCGGCCTACTACAAAGGACCCTTCAAAAATGACTCAAGTCACACAAAGTGGACAGGAGACCGCCAACTTGCTAAATTGCGTACTCGAGTTAACAAGTTACTCTGAGACCCGCCAATCTCCCAAGGACAATTCCCCAAATGGTCATCAGATTGACGCTAACCTGGAGCCACCAAAGACCCAAACCTACGCAGCGGTTGCAGCTTGCCTTAAAGAGGTTAAAACAAACCCTATTCTCAACTCTGCCAACAACCTGCCGGCATGCCGCTCAGAAGGGGTAGTACAATTGGACTACTCAGGTGACATAGTGAACAGTGGCGGCAAAACAAAGCATCACCTTTCCAATTTGCCAGAACAGGCACAACCTGGATCTGCCGCCCTTGAGACACCAAGCCAAGACCCACATCCTGCCAGTACCTTGTCCGCAAACCTGAACCCTGCAAAAATCAAAGGAGAAAAATCCCATGGTATAAAAACCCCAGCAGTATGGTGAAGACCACATTGTCATTTTTGATAATAAAGTTTTATGAACCTTTGGTTTGAACAAATCTTACCCTATCTAGTCTTAGTGATCTTCCATCTTAATCCCAGTTGAGTAGACCGCCAGGCTGCCGCCCTCCCACAAGACCAACCTGCCAAATTGCCCCAGGCATTATACCGTCCCCCGGGAGCCCCCTTTGGACCTGTGCATTTTACTGAATACCCCCCAACCCGGCCTATTCAGAGTACGACTTGGAAACCATCCTCATTGCTGACCCCTTGGCCAGGACTAGAGAAACCAAATACATAGGACGCAAAGGAAAGTGGTACAAAAGGCTGCCAAGATTGTTCAAAGACAAGTACAATTACCTGCCTGCCTACTTTGTTCCTATGACTCCTCCCTTAACCCCACAACCAGACCACCCGCTAGAACCTACCGCCGCAGCCGAGACCACCTCTACCCAACTTTTTGGAGTACTCTACATTACTTTGACAGGATTGGTAGATTCTGTGGTCCCCAACTCTGGACCCTGGTCCTTACTTGGGCGTTCTGTATCTTATATTATCAAGTTAGCACCCATTCTATGATGGGCCTTACCCGCCGGCTTGGCCGCACCTCACCCCAAGCCGTCCAGTGCCTCTACCTATGACTGGCTACCTGACATTACCTGAGTGAACCATGTGTATGTTGGAAAACAAAAACCATGTCCATCAAACGCAATGGAGTCAATTTTAATATCCTCAAAGAACCCAACAATCTAATTCTAAGAGATACAGTATTTGTCCAGGTCATAAACCAAGACAACTCTGAAAGTCTAACCAAAGACAGTAACCTCCACATAATGAGGTACACCAAATTCAATAATATACAAACAACCAAGATCCAATGCCCAGAACTTGCAGCACTCCTAAATGAATGCGCCCATGTATTCAAGGAAGAACTCACAGAGTTATTCCCAAACAAGAGGTAAAACATGGCATCAACCTATTTAAAGCCATGCCTAAACCTGCACCCCTCTACAGATTCTCTCCCATGGAGACCCAAACCCTCAAGACACATATTGAGGACAATCTAGCAAAAGGATTCATTTGCCTGTCTGAATCCCCGTGGGGGGCAGCAGTGTTCTTTTTAAAGAAAAAGGAAGGCACTCTGTGTCTTTTAATGGACTACAGAGCACTAAATGCAAGCACAGTAAAGAATAAATATCCCCTTCCACTTATAGAGGATCTGTTTGCAAGACTCTCAGAAGTCAATTTTTCCACAAAATTGACCTCACCTCAGGTTACAACCAGGTTGAAGTAAAAGAAAAAGACATACCAAAGACTGTGTTACATACACAATTTGGATCCTTTGAATGTAGAGTAATGAACTTTGGGATGACACCTTTCTTGATCAGCTCAATCCCACTTTTTGGAATTGAGAATTTAAAAGCAAGTGATAAGCCTTTAATAATATGAGTTTAAACAAGGCTTTTATTAAGAAGAAAGGTATGACCAACAATAACACTAGATCTTGGGCCAAGGTGGTCGTGGGCCAGAAACGCCCTGTCAAGGGCCAAATGGTGAGCCCCATAAGAACCACCAAGAAGAGACCATTTGTTTCATCAGAAGGATGGATGAAGTTTGTGACCTCTGAACACTGGTTCCAAGACATTACCAGAGCCCTCCCCAAGTCCCCTGTTCCCCATGGGATTAGAGTCAACTTTGGAGATGTCCCTACTCAGTTCCAGGAGGCAGCAAAGCAGTTAACACAGCATATCCCAAAGCTGTATCACTTCACCAAAGCCTAATAAAGGACTTTTTGATCTTGGCTTCATCTGTAAAGCGGATGCTGATCAGGCAGCTGAGGAAATCTCACTCTTGAGATCACTGACCCCAAGGGTAAGAAAACCCAGAAAGTCCTACCAACCGCCTGCACTTGGTTCAATCAAGATACCACCCTCTTTATGTCTTTTGAGGCCTTGCCATTAAACATGCTGTCAGGCACCCACCCACTAGGAAGTATTCTCCCTAGGTGATGAATGATTGCAGAGGGATTCAATCCTGTGACCAGAGATCCCACAGGAAAGGAGACCATCCCTAAATGGAATAACTCTCCAAAGAGTTGGTACCTTCTTAGCAGGGGATTAAAGCGCCCCAAGAAGAAGTACCCTCCCAGATAAAACAATAAAAAGGCCAAAGCCAAGGGACATAAAACTTGGGGCTTGGTAACCTGGGTGGTGGAACCATAAAACTTGGTTTCTTCCCAGACAGGTGGATTGTTTGATAGAGGAGTTGCGGTATACCAGACTCCAGGCATCACACAGCGCCAGGAGCTGTCAAGGATTGGGAACTCTGGCGTTGTACCTGAATCAGTGTGTGAACCCATAGAAGCACTGGTAAGCACCGTTGTTGTCAGGACTATCAATAATAACCATTTATACTCAAGAGACTCCATAAGAGGAGTCTTGGGTAATTTCATGGTTTGGAATTTAGAGGTTTAAGTCAAAATAAAGATAAGTAAAAACAAATCACTTGGGTGAATGTAGACTTTATTGATTGAAAAAATTCTGAAATAGAGCTTACCAGATTTTTATAGTATGATAGCAGAAAATAATATAGGAATAGGAGGTTAGGGAATTTGGAGATGAAATGTGGGGATTTGACAGTTAGGATCTTCAAACTGGGGAAGATAAATTATTTCCTTGTGTTTTAAAATTCTCTGAGAAAAAATATCATATATTCCTTAACTATCCTCTCAGGAATAGCTTAGAGAGTCTGTACTTAACCCCACATAAGGTGGGGACCAGGAGGTTGGCTTGGCCTCAACAACAGCAGGAACAGCAAACAACGGACCCAAAATCAAAGAGAAGATATTACCTGCTTCCCCAATGTTGCCAACGTCACTGAGCGTAACTCTTAAGCGGTTTGAATTGATGTTGTCAAAAAGTGATTGGCTGGAGACCTGCTTGGAAGGTAATGATTGGATCAAAGTCAAATTAAAGCTTGTTTTAAATGGATCTGTATTAACTGAATCAAAAGACAATCCGGGTTTGAAACCTGTTGATGAAAACAATGGCTCAGAAGCCATTTCTGGGCCTAAACTATAAGGTAATAAAAAACAGATACTACTTACTAACCCATTCCCTTTAGAAAGTTCAAAAGCAGATGAAGGACACAAAAATATGCCTCTTTAAATAAGAGTAAATTGTTGTCAAGAATTTTTGAAGAAGCATTCATGACACATGCCCAGAGGAGAAGTCAAATCCCAGCTCAAGCAAGGGCTGGCCAAGTATGGAGAAATAGTGCAGTTTGAACTTCTCAAGAATCCTTACATGGGCCACCTGACCATACCAAAAACCATAGTAATGATCAAACCTTTTTCAGATCACAGCTTGTCATCCATTCCCCATTGTGCAAATATTCTCAAAAAAGATGGCACCCTTAGTAGCAAGTTCAAGGTATTCCCTGAGCAAACTCCGCTCATCTGTGCACTGTGCTCAGCCCTTGGCCACAGAGAGGCCCTTTTCCCTACAACTATAGCAGGAGTCCAGGCCGCAGAACAAGACAACCCCAAGGAGCACCAGAATAGTGAACCAACTGGGTCCTAATCCAATGCTCTTGTAGCCTTGGCCTAGGGCACTATGGCTGAGTAAAAAGTTGTAAAACCAATCACATCCTGTCAGAAAAAGGCTCATGCTAAGGCTCAAAATTTGCCTCAGACTCAAACAATCAAGGAGACAGAATGTGCCCAAGAAGAGGCACCTCAACCCATAAAAACGCTTGCAAATGAGACCCAGGAAGTTCATGACAATGTGGTTGATGAACCAATGGAAATTACAGAACTGGTGGTGCAGGAATTAGTGATTAACCTGGGCCAAGTTTTATTGGATAGTCACCACAATGCGGTGGCCCAAGAGAATTTGCTGCAGGCCCAAACTCAGAATACACCTAATCAGGAGCAGGCACCTTCTGCACAGGATAATGGAAGACCAAGATACAAGGTCCAAACCAAACTTGCCGCAGTAACTAAGCTATCCCCTTACACTGCAGGGGATTCCAAACAGTCCAGGGCACCTAAAAAAGCCAAAGATGCAGCAGCCAATGACAGCAGTGGCCCTACCTCTTGTGGGGTCACTAATGTATAGTGGCTAATGAACCTCACCAATGGGACAGTCTCTTCTGTAGGATTTCTGGCTCTAGTCCCAGGCATGAATAGGATTTTCCTGCAACCTCAAAGTAGTACCAATTGGCCCAGAAGTGCTAATGACTGCTTTGAGAAAGTCCAATTTATGGCCTTTACTCTCCCAGATATAATTAGACCATAAGAAGCTGCATTTGGATCAAAGGAGTTCACCATAGCAGCAGTCAAGCATGAAAGTAAATTGGTAACAAAAAAACCCAGGCCAAAGGACCACAATTTTTGGTTTAACACGGCTCGCAAATTGCACCTCATTTGCTCCCATTGAACAACACATTCCGCCTTCAGACCCTTTATACATTTCCCACAAATCACCACACAATCCAAGGTGGGCCAGCAATGTAAGAAAACATGGTCCAGCAGTTAACACAAAAATTTGAAAGCCACACTCTCAGCAGATTGGTACTCACATGTGATTTACCAGTTGCACTGAGGGCATAACCTAGCAATTCCACACCCCAACTCAGCCACAAAAATAATAGATCAACCTGTAACAGACACAGACCCTTCAACAAAAAATCTGGGAAGACAGCCCAAGGGCTAATAGACCGGATTAATTTGGATCAGCTATTAGTCTTTTGATCTACCACTCCACACCACACCAGACCCTAAAGATTACATCCTATTCTTCTGGGGCGCTAACCCTAGGCATTGGCCCTAAAACCATAGCCTCACACACATTTAACCCACAAAACGTGTATCAGGCTGTTCAACAAAAAAGCACAGACAGCCAGCCTGAGGGAATTTCTACCCGTATTATTCCAGATCAGCACATTTCTATTGTACTTTCTGTTCAGTTTCAACTCACTGTTCTGGAATCAAGCAACAAAAAATGTGGGCCAAAGGCCCAAATCTTGTCTGGCCCGGATTTTCTGGGATCAATAACAATTCAATCTGGGCCTGCCGGCATCCACTATCCCAAAATTCCTGAAAGTTATAGTACCCCAAATGGGATATATAGCTAAAAGTATGCTTCCATTCACAATCTTCCCTCTCACCCAAGGTTTTCCCCCTGCTTTGAAAGTTTCCTTGTTCCCTTCTTATTCTTTTTTACATTGTATATGAGACTTTGATCATTACTTTTTTGGTCCTATAGGCTTTTTGTACCAGTCAGAAATGTCTGGGCAACTCAAATAAATGAACTTTGGGATGACCAACGCTCCAACAACGTTTTTCACCATAATGAACCAAGCACTAAATGGCCTCTCAAATACATTATGATACCTTAACAATATAATCATATTCTCAAAAACCAAAGAGGAACACCTCACGCATGTCTGCAAGACACTTGATTAACTTGCAAAGAACAAACTTTATGCAAAACCAAGTAAGTGCCAATTTATGGAAAAGGAACTCCTGTTCTTGGGCCACATTGTCTCTGAACAGTGGCATCAAAGCAGATCCAGACAAAATTAAAGCCATAAATAACATGCAACGCTGCACCTCTGTTAAACAAGTTAGATGCTTTCTTGGTATGGTAGCTTACCAAAGAAAATACATCAAAGACTGCGGAAAACTCACCACACCAATCAATGACTTAACCAAGGGTAATGCCAAAAAGAAATTCATCTGGACACCATAATGTGACAAGAATTTCCAACTATTAAAACAAGCTCTGATCAAAGCACCAACCTTACAATACCCTAATAACAACAGGTGCTACAAGCTCAAGTCAGATGCCAGTGACACTGCCATTGGTGCAGTCCTACGCATCTGCCAGCCAGGGCAGCAAGACTTCCTGCCATTGTGTTACAAAAGCAGAAAAATAACAAACACTGAGCAGAGATACCCAATAAACAATAAGTAATTTCTAGCAATATATCACACATGAAATAAATGGAAATGTTATATAGAGGGACATTTAAACATCTGAGTACTAACTGACCATAAATCCTTAATATATTTCAAAACTTAGAATGCACTCACACAACAATAAGCCAAAAAGATGTCCCTGCTGGAGCAGCTCAATTTGGACATCCAATACAAAAAGGGGGCAGAGCTGGTCACAGCTGATGCTCTCTCTAGGCTATGAAAGCCAAGGGAAGATCATCCTGACCACCCAAACCCTGACTGGCCAAACCTATACAATACTGAGTATAAAACCAAAGGGAAAGACCCCTCAACACACCAACTAACCTATGATACATTAGTAAGGAACAAAAATTATTTCCATGTATTAAATGGTTACTGTATACCAAATCATCAATGACAAACATGTCCCTTACATCCCACCTGCACAAAGAGTTAACATCATATTAAGACATCACCGCCTGCTAGGACATGCAAAGTCTAACAACCTATACCTCACACTAAAAGAGATAGTATGGCGGCCCAACCTCAAACAAGAAATAATTGATGTTCTGAAAAAGTGCACAGTGTGCAAGAAATACATCAGCACAAAGGCTCCCCAGCCAACAGTCAACCTAGTACCTGGCCCTGAACCATTCAAGGTTTGGGGACTAGACGTAGTGGGCCCCTTCCCAGAAATAAAGACAAAACAACATTTCCTAATTGTAGCCATCAACTTTGCCACACGCTGGCCCATCTGCTGGGCAACAAAGGACCATAAAGCAGAAACCATAAACTGATTCATTAAAAAAGCAATCATAGCCAACTACAGCACCCCAGACTACATCATAACTGATGGAGCAACTGAGTTATCAGGTCATGCAGTAAAAAACAATCTAAAATTCAAAAACATTAAACATTCCACAACCTTGCCCTACAACCACAGGCCAACAGCAGAGTTGAATGCCTAAACAGCAGCCTTATAAGGACCCTAGAGAAAATAATGGATGGCAAAGCCAAAGACACATGGCCACTATATGTGAAACATGCATTATCTTTATCCCAGGTCCAAACCAATCAAGGGACAGACTATTCACTGTTTGAGCTAATCTACGGACACAAACCAGAAATAATTACCCACAACAAGCAGCCATACATAAAGATCCCCATGGGGAAACCCCCCACAGTAGAACAAGTGCCAAATCTACAACAAATACACCTCAAAGCTAAAATAGCAGAAATAAAAAGGCTCAAACACAAAAGGTAACCTCCACAGAGGAACCACTTCCCATTGACTCCCTTGTCTGGGTCCTAGATGGAAACAGAAAGAAGTTTAGACTTGGTACACAGAGGACCAGGAAGAAAAATCAAGTACAGACCAGACCAAAACACCTATCTAGTGAAATTCCAAGGTGCCAAAACCCCTGTTGTCAAGAAGTACCACAGAACCTGCCTCCGCCTTGGCAAAGAAGAACACTCAACCAGACTGATGCCAACTAGCCAGCAACTCCAGGAACATCAGGCGGCAGCTGTTAAGACAAAGTCCCCTCCTGATGTACCAGAGTAACCTCTTAAGGAGGGGTGTCAAGGGTCTGGATGCACAAGTATTTTGACTATTGCCATCATACCTAACATCCAGTCATTGCCCAATTTGGTGCCCTTCCAATATACCATTTGACATACTAGGAATGGCAACCAAGCAATATCACATGACTTTCCAAGTATCCAGTGGCTTGAACCCATCCTGCACATGACAAACCCCTAGGTTTGATCCAAATAAACCTCTGCCACAGCCAAGTCTATATAAGTCAAAAGTATTATCCAATAAAATATACTTCTCTTCTCTTCTAATTCCATATTTGAAGCTTCCTCAAAAGGAGCTCCTTATCACTATCCCAACTTGACAACAAAAGACTCAAACGCCTGGTGGCATACACTAGTAGAACACTAAACGTTCATGAATGCAACTAAACGGTGACAGAGACAAATGCCTGGTAGTCATCTACACATGAAAGCAATTTGGGTCTAAATTCATGGTGTACGGTTTACAGTGGTCACAGACCATGCATTCCTAACTTGGCTCCAGAGCCTCAATAAACCAGAAGGCCAACTTGTTTGTTGGGTGCTGAAACTACAGGCCTTGGACTACAAAATCCCCCATTGCCCTGGCAGCAAGCACCAGAATGCAGACTGCCTATCACGCTTACCCACTGTGGCCTTAGTGAGCCCATTAGCAGATCTGCTGTACCATAAAATGATGACTGGTGAGTTTAGTGACAAGCCTGAGAAAGTACAGCATATTCCTATGATGGATCCAGGTCTAACCATTCAAACTTACTGTTACCTTGCCCTTGATTCTTGTTACTGATACCTTCCTGTGACAAAGATTTGAGGAGCTTTTCCTCCAGGGAGGCAATTTTTTGAGACAACACTTTATTTTCATCTCTCCAACAAGCCATAATTTTGACACTCTTTTCCTCTCTGTTTCTCAACGCCTCAACTTCAAAATTGGCTCTGTCCTTTACTTTTTGCAAAATTACATTGAACCCTAACAGCAATTTCCAGGAGTCCCATGCATAAACTTGATTTTCTTGTGCCAGGGTTCCCTCTTTGGAAAAATAGTTGGAATATAGTTCTTCAAAAGCTGCTTTCACTTCTACCAAAGATTCCTCAGGTGCTATCTTAGAGACCTCCAAACTTGCCCAAGCCTCCTCAAGCAAGCTGGTAGGAACTTCATTTCTTGCAGCAGCAGCTTCAACACAAAGCACTTCAAATTTTGCTCTTTTAAATAGTAATAAAGAAGACATGATAATTAAAAAAAGTTGAGGAGAAAGCGTCAAAATCAACAAATTATTTATTTAAAATATGCTGTTTTCTCTTATATACCATTAGGGCATATTCAGCTGAAAACCCCTCCAGTTCCTGAATCAACCTATGATTCATCTCACGTGGTCTATGACATTCAAGTCATCCAAAGCTAGATATTTACCTAAAAGATCACCAATAATTCTCAACCTATGAGAATCAACCTACAATGGGAAGAAGTCACCTGACTCCATTCATCCCAATGTATCAATTCAGCATGGATCTTCCCCAGCTCCTGGCGCCAAAACCCTGAGGATTACACATCTCAAAACTCAGCTATCAATGTTCAAACTGGGAACCAGCTGATTAAACCTGAATTCCTAGACATCATTGCCTTTATTTATTTATCTTTGAATTTAATGTTTTTTTTGCCTTAAAACCCATTAAAACACTTTGAAACTCAAACCAGGCGCCACTGCGGCGCCCAGCTATTTCCCCCAGGTGGCGCCACAGCGCTTCAGTGCTTATCAAATTAATTAGGCAGAGCAGTGGCGCTGTTAACCCAAAATTTGGGGGTTTACTTTTTGATTAACCTTAACCAAACTTCTTGACTCAGTAAAGGCAATTAACCAATATAATTAAATCCTCATTAAATATATTCCCATGTATTTATTAATGAATCTTCCCAGTTAATTAAATTGTTTTTGATATGCCTAGTCTCCAAGATTGATTAGGCCAATCTTGCCTTCTGTTCCTTTATTGAATATAGATAATAAGTTTTCAGGAGCCTTTATCTGAATAATTCCAGCCAAACTTCTTTACATACAACGGCCATCAAAAAAAGACCAAATTTATATTTTGAAGTATTTATTCAGCTAAATACTTTACAGTGACTGTTGTACGGTCACACTGGGGTGTCAAAAAGCATATCAGAGGGTGCGCATCACAGAGTTTCTTGTAAGAGCAGGTAACTCCTTCACGGTACCCAGATGAATTAAGTTCTTTACTTGATGTATGATTATGAGTGTGGTGCCCTTAAGCACAAATCTTGCCAAGAAGTCTTGTTTGAAGGTATCCCACTTCTTCTTTGTATGTTCTTTGTGCCACTTGTTGCACCAGGTGCCAGTGTTGTGGGTAATTAGGATGGAGATTTCTGCAATCCAAAATTGCTGCGGGCATTCCATCTGGTCCAGCTTGCTCTGAGCAGACCAGATCCATGTAGCAGTGTTGTTGTTGGCCCCGGCAAAAGTTTTCAAGGCAGCGCTTTAGAGTATTTGAGCTATGTAGGCGGGCATGGTGTTTTTGTCAGTTGGTTGCAGGATGGTGGCAGCTGTCTAGAAAAACCCTTGTGCAGACATGGTGTTGAATGCGGGAATTGGTATCACCATGTTCTGATAGAGGACAAACCCATCAGGTATCTTGGTACCAGGTGCATACAGTGTTAGTCTTCTGGGAGGCCAGACATGATTCTATCAAGGATCTGTTGACTGCAGCAAGTACAGGCAACAAGCAGAATTTTGGGGAATAAAGTAGGATGGAAAACCTACTTCTGCTACCAATGTCATAACTGTGCTGTTTTAGCAGAGTTATAAGGGGAAAAAATTGGAAACTAGATAATATTATTTATTGAGAGATCAGTACTATATAGTCATTGTGAATTCTGGATAACAGGAACATTATAGTGTTTATCACATTGTGAGATGGTGGAGGGGGTGGATTGATCCTTATAATGAGTCAAGTGCCAAAATGAGGTATCCACTGTACAGGGATCATCATTTGTTAATGTTGTTGGATTTGGGAATTCGAGTTGACTTCCGCATCTGGCTTTAGGTGACTGGATAGTTGGATTGCAGGTCACAAACCTGCTTAGTCAGAACCTTGCCAGGGGTTCAACCCCGCTGTTTTGACATTTAGAGCCTATAAGATGCAAGGAATCAGTTAGAAATTTTGGTTTAATCCACCTTGCCTTCAAGACTTTGGCAGATCAAGTCAGGGATCTTTTTGGTGGGGCAGAAAAAAATTCCATCAGTTATTGTTCTATCAAATAATTTTCCAACAAACTTGATATGATTAAAGTTTTTTCATAAGTAATTTTTTTAGATTTATAATAAAAAATTTTTAAATAAATTATTTTTGCAAATAAGAGCTATAAGTTACACATCTAATTCCTTTTTGCCTTTAAAAGGATGAATTTAAACTCTCTACCTTTTTAAAAGCCAATAAACTTAAATTTCACCCCCATAAAGTAAAGGCACATAATTTTTTAAAGAGTAACTTTTATGGAGAAAGATAAATTATTTGGTATCTTTAGTCTTTATCATTGCAAAGTTAAAAGCTTTAAATGCTTAGATATCTATAGCCGGATCAAACTTTCCAGAAGATCTGTGGGCAGAGCAACAGTTTCCAGAATATCTCCCCACCCCTTTTTTGGTTGAGCCAAGGACTTATCATAAATCAGTCCTGATATTTTAAAAGTACCAAACTTTGAATCAACCAAGATCATGTTGCCACTAAACTGGTTATAGTTCAGTTTTTTAAGGGGGAAAAGAACTTTCCAAAGAGATATGTCATATATTTGGGATAAGATGATAGCTTTATTAAGAAATGGAAGC
The DNA here is from genome assembly GCA_014839935.2 of Entomophthora muscae. Taxonomy (NCBI): domain Eukaryota; kingdom Fungi; phylum Entomophthoromycota; class Entomophthoromycetes; order Entomophthorales; family Entomophthoraceae; genus Entomophthora; species Entomophthora muscae. The sequence continues at coordinate 185,439 of QTSX02002884.1, forward strand.
TATTAAACAGTAAGGGAAAGACACAGAGCCACAAGGGGGTGGCGTTAATGATGTTATCCAAATAAGGGCTGTGGCCTAAATACTTGTTGAGGGCTTTTGGCCATAATTGGCTTTTCTGCTTATTAGGAACTATCTGCCCCATATCTTGATATTTGAGGCCCAAGTAGAAAACATTTTAGATACAGCATGGGAAATTTATTGCGCACCCCCTGCATAATGTGAGATACATTATCAGGCAAGGTGTTGACCTCAGCTGGAAAAATCCCTTCCATTAAATGAGTTCAATCTTGACTCATAGATAAACTTACATTATTATACTGAAATACTGATCATATTTAGCTGCCAAAGCTTCAGGGTATACCCCTAGCAAGATTCCAAGGCAGATGACAGAACCCAACACTCAACTTCATCCACCAAAGACCTGTAGCCAGGACATATAAAATCATGCCTGTAAATTCACTGCCACTCTTAGCCTTGGATCAAACCATTTCCCCCTGTTGCACCAAGAAAGGCCTAAAATTAACAGCCAATCAGCTTAATTCCTTAGGGGATTTGGCATCACTGTGGATGAGAGATTTGTTCTGGCCTACCCTGTGGATTCCCCAGCTCTGGCTGTCCTGCCCTGGGAAGAAACACTGATCAATTTGGATTATTTGTTGGTATGGTGTTGCTCATTTTTAAAAACAATCAGAAACCCCCAATCAAAAGATGCCACATCAAAGCCCATAAAGTCAAATGAATCTGAAATGCCTGGGATGTCTTCCAGACAATCAGGTGGGGCTGCAGAAATTACTTTGGAATTCTCCAGCACCCCTGGCCTTGGCCAGCAAAATTTCTCTCCTAGCCAATCAGATGAAACTCTCAGGGGCATGTGATCTACTTCCTAGCATCTCATCCCTTTTAACAATGCCAGGGGACTTTGAGTCCCCTGCTTGTCAATTTTCACCTTAATAAAACTTTAAACAGTTTTAAACAAAGAAAAAACCTAGTCTTTATTTTCCTGACTCTGTTTGGAGTCCTCCTTTATTTGAAGCAAAGTGTTAGTAGTTGTCTTTTTTAAAACTTATTACTATAAAGCCTTTTTTGAACCCATTGGCCTCTTCCAAATCCCTAAGTATAGAGTTAACACATAGCTGTTGTGTTTATTGCTTACTCTTTTGAACTCACAGTTTGAACTAAAAACTTAAAAATTCATATACATCCTATTTTTATTTTGAGTTTTTCTTTGATTTTACTGGTTTCAAACCTGCTTTTGCTTTTACGCCCACCCAAGCCATCCAAGGACTCTACCAAGGCCCCCACGTGTTCCCTCCCGTTCCACTACTGGTTTTCCTTGTAGCTGTCTCACCCAACCAAATTTCTATTGCTTTGAGGCCTGATATTAGCACCCTTCAATTCCAAATTTTGTGGGCTCTATTATTATGATCCTCCCAGTTATAAGATTTGTGGTATTTTCTCTGACCCCCTTTTTGCTTCTCCTTTGGACAACTTCTCCCAATTTATGGTCCCATATCTCTTCTTCTGCTTGCCTTGCGGGAGGGGGGCAGTCCCTATAGTCTCCTGCACCTTCCCGGTGAACTTCTCATTTCTGGGGAGACTATTATCAAGAGCTTAACTTGCAATGACGTGGACCTTAATGCTGTTAAATAAATTGTGCCTGCCCCTACATTGGAGGAGGTGCCAGTGTCTACCCTTCCCAGCTTGGAGGGGAACAACTTGGTACCTCTTCAAGGACCTGTGAAGTTGCCTCCTGCTCCCACTTGCACGCCCTGGTTGCTCACTGGGTTAGTGCTGATGGGGTTGAATGTATACTTTCCTCAACTGTCCCCTGTGTCCTCTCTTTGGTCCCCTCTCTAAGAAGCTATCCCAGTACTCCACTGGGTGGCATCCTGGTGGTTCATCTCACCAAGATGGGAGCCAAACTTAGTTAGTTTAGCCCCCCTCTCTCACAATACCCACCAGCTGAGACACCAGGGCTAGATGGTTCCATATATAGAGTACAGCTTGTTTCATAAGAACAGCACCCCATATACTAGGACGGCTATCTACCCCCCAAATGTCACATCAAATACAGTTTAATTTTTTATTCTAAAATAAAGCACTAATATTATCCAACACCATTTGATCTTTTCTGCAACTCTTATAAAGCATCAAAGTTCTAACATTGCCTCTGATGACATAGCTCTGGTGCAAATTTTAATACCCCAAGCTATGAAGTCTTTGTTGAGCTTGGATGGGGGAGATAGTAGGAGTAAAAGATCCAGCTATATATCATATCTAAAATCTATAAAGTTAGGGGAGGACAGGTATGACTTAGGTTGATTGGTAAAGGCTCTGATAAGAAAAATCATCCTGGCTGCATCAGCTAGGTTACAAGAAATAGCCAAAGGCTTCAAGGGTGGGCCTGTAGCAACTTAAGAGCCCACTATAGCATGTGCAATGCCAACCAGTAAGCAACAGCACCAAGGGGTTTCAGGAGAAATTTTATCATCATATAGTTTTCCAGCTGAGCAGACCATAAAGCTGGCAGTGGCCACTGAGCAGAAGGTACTGCTTGCTTTTTGAAACTTGATTAAGAAGAGTTAAGTTTTTGTTCCATAAAAGAGGGGGTGCCTTTTATAACATATAATAGTTGAAAGGTAGTAGTGCAGCATTGGGATTGTTTAGTTAAATGTCACCTGCTATGTATCTCCTGGTTGGGAGTTGAAATGGCGCTTTTCATACAAGCTCATGCCTCTAGGGGATTTAATCTAGTGAATCAAAGAAGTTGGTTATTAAGATAGAGGAGTCTTTTACCACAGGTATCAGCTTAGTAAAAAATCTATCACAGGAGAATACACAACAAAATTTATCAGAACACTGGCCATTTACTTTTTTATTAGAATTAGGGGTGGTGGAGGGGATAACATACTTTATATTAACAAAGCTCTCTTCTGAGTGCTCACACTGACTAAGAGTATCTATTAGGTAGGGGGAAAGTGGCATGAATAGTTTGAATCAGTTGAATCTTATAAAGTGAGGGTTGCTGCAGAAAAGAGTGTAGATCTGCTCACATCATCAAGAGATATTTCAAAAAAGACAAGAGAATCAAGTAAGGGGAACAGCTGCGGATCCAAATAGGAATGGTGTAATGTTTAGAGATAAAATATGTTATCACAAATATCATCTTATTTAAATCAACACTCAAATGATTTTGTATAACCATGTTGAGGTTTGGTGATAAAAAAGGTATGAATAGATCTCATTCAGAAGCAGTTTGAGTGGCTTTCTCAACCTGCACCAAAATGACCTCATAATTGTTGAAAGCTAAGTGATTGGTGGCTCAAAGAATTTTTTTGGTTGCCATGCTCATCAAAAAAGCATAGGAAGTTCAAGGACCCAATAAAAGTAGCTGCAGCCAGTGAACCAATGAAGATAGTTTCAGAAGTATGCCCATTGCCTTCAACATTGCAATGTAGGGCTTAAACTCCTTACTGGCAAGGGTTTAGAGTGTGAACATGATTTAATAAGCATATAATAACTGTATTATGTGGGTTAACTGGAGTTGAAACTCTATATTCCAGACTATTCTTTTGACCCTTTAATTTTCTGCAGCTCCTAAGTCTGAACAGATGAGATTTCACACCCCGGTATTGTTGTAACTGTGCTGTTTTAGCAGAGTTACAAGGGGAAAATATTTAGAAGCTAGATAATATTCTTTATTGAGAGATAATGATTATATAGTTGGTGTGGATCATGGTATTGCAACTGAACCAATGAAGATTCAGTATTTGAGTTGGGGAAGACAACAGTCCAATAGAAAGGACAAGAATGAATAGAATAAGGTATTGTTTATTGTAGAAAACTGTGATTAATATACTATATGGGGAAAGCCACAAGGCCACAAGGGGGTGGCATAGTTGTGTGTTCCATGTAAGGTTTGAAGTCAAGGAATAACTCATGTGGGGATCATCAGGTCAACTTGGTAGTGGGTCTAATTAGGAGAAAGTGCCCGCCATTTGACATTGCCATCAGATTGGCTCATGTTGTTAGACACGTCAAGGGGTGACTCATTGAGTGCCCCCTGTGTATTGTAAGATACATTAGCAGGCAAGTCTGAGAACTTGGTTGCAACACCCCCTTGCCCCCTGTTTGTTGTCAGACACCAGGATTGGAGTCTGCAGAAAATCTGGGAAGGTCCACACAAACAACCTTTGTGTGGGGGTGGCGCAGCAGGGGCACAAGCAATCATGGTGGAGTTTCTTGGTATTCCCTTGGGCATCTTTGAGTTGATAGATGTGATTATCATAAACCACAGCTATCTTGAAGGGCCCTAGGTAGTTGGGTTCTAATTTGGCTGAATTGGGGTTGAGGGTGTAGACAGGGTCACCTACAGCGTATCTTGTCTCAAGGTGCTTCGTCCTTTCTTCAATTTGTTTGTGCTCAATTTTTCAGGCTTTGGGACGCCATTGGTTCTGGGATGGAGTTGTCAACAGGGGAGGTTTACCAGGAACTATAGACCATAACTTCCCTTGTTCAACTCCTGTCAAACTGTTGGGCATTCCAAAGGCCAGGGCTCTGGGGCTGAACCTGGTGCCCCTGTTAATCCTTGCTTGTAAAATAAGTAGAGCGGTAGGCAGTTGTTCAGTCCATGCAGTACTGGGGTGTTCCTGTGAGAGCTTGGCAATCAATTGAACCAGTGAGCTATTTAACTGCTCCATACGTTCATTAGCTTGTGGATGGTATGGGGTCATGACTATCCGTTGGAGTGCATTCTTGGCACAGTACGCCTTCATGACATGCCCAACAAGTTTGGGGCCATCATCTGTGATGAGGCGTTTGGGCCGCCCAAAGCAGGCCACAATTTCCTTGCCAATGAAGCAGGTGATGGTTGTGGCAGTGTGGTTTGTTGTTTCCAAGACTACTGGCCAACAGGTGAAGTAGTCAATGGCAGTTATGATGTATTTATTTCCCAGTCTGTCTTCAGGGAGGGCCCCCATAATGTCAAGGACCCACTGTTCAAAGGGTTCCATTGCTTTGATGGGCAAGACAGACTTTGGGGGTCCAGGTTTAGACGTGTTCTTTTTGCACAGCAAACCTATTTCAAGGAGATCCAAGATGTCTTGATGCATAAGCGGCCACCAAATCTTTTATTTAATGATTTCAAAGAGGTTACATCCTCTGATATGACCCAGGGTCTGGTGATAATGCAGTATAGTGTCACCTTGTTGTGTGGTGGGGATGTAAGGCGTCTTCTCACCTGTCTCTGCCCAGCAGCAGATGTTACCTGCATTGGTGGTGAACTGAATTTTGTTATCCTTCAGCTTGGAGATGATTACTGAGTTAAGGCCTTTATAACAGCTCACTTCAGGGAAAAGGTACAACATTTGCCAATCTGGGTCCAAGCTGTCATCCTCGGCAATGGATGCTACGTAGAGGCGTGAGAGGGTGTCAGCTGTGACGAGTTCCTTCCCAGGCTTTTACTCAATGCACAGCTGGTAGGGGGATAGGCGCTTGACTCAGCCTGCTTGGTGGCGTGTCAAGTGAGACTGTGTGTTTAAGTACTGGAGCAACTTGTGGTCTGTCAGGACGCGGGGTTGGAAGGTGGCCCCTTCCAGGTAACAGTACTACTTCTTGACACAGTGCACATTTGCCGTTTATTATTTATCATGGATGGGGTAACATTTTTCTGAGTTGGTAAGCTTCCTGGACTTATATACCACAGGGAGGAAGACACCATTGTTAGTTTCTATTTGTAGAACACCCCCTATGGCCCTGTCAGAGGCGTCAGTCTCAAGTTTGTACTGGCGGTTTTGGTTGGGGAACTTCAGTACAGGTGCTGTTGTAAGTCTCTGCTTCAACGTCTTGAAGGCTTGATCTCTGGAAGGGGTCCAGTGAAAGCGCTGTTTGGTGTTTAAGAGTTTGGTGAGGGGTGCAATTAGTTCCCCACAATTGGGAATGAACTTGTGCACGTAGGCAACCATGCCTAAGAAGGTACACACCTGGACCGTATCAGTGAGGGCGGCATGCTGGTGATTGCCTTGACTTTGGAAGGGTCAGGCTTTATCCCTTGGGCAGAGATGGTGTGCCCAAGGAATAACAACTCTGACTTGAGGAACTCACATTTGGAGGGTTTTTTGAGAGAGAGGGGCTAAACTAACTAAGTTTGGCTCCCATCCTGGTGCAACAAACCACCAGGATGCCATCTAGTGCGCAACTGGGATGGCTGCTCAGAGAGGAGACCACAGGAAGGACACCGGGGACAACTGGGGGAAGTAGGCGTTCAAACCCATTAGAATCAGACCAGTGAGCAACCAGAGAGTGCAAGTAGGAGCGGGAGAGGCCACCTTGGAGGACCTGGGGGTTACCACATTCTTCTGAACCATGGAGGGGAGAGGAGGTGTGGCAGGCACTACCTCTTCAGAACTAGGCAAAGCAAGCTCCACGACGTCCAGGTCAAGATTGTCACACGTCAGGCTCTTAACCACAGCCTCTCCGGAAAAGAGAAGACTGCTGGGGAGGTCCCAGAGACTGGTAGGGTTGCTACCTACCAGACGGGCCAACGAGGAGATTTTCCCCCACAGGTCAGGGGAGGTGAACCACAGAAGCATGAGAAACAGAGCCAGGGAAAAGATGACAAATTTAAGAGCCAGCAGTATCATAGAAAGAACCAGCACAAAATTTGGGGTAGGACGGTATAGTTTCTGGAGAAAAAGGAGAGAAAATGGCAAGACTAGGGTAGTCTTTGGCAAATCCTTGGGAAAACAGCAGAACGGGTTTGGGTAGCCTTGCTGTTGTCTTGGGGCCCTTGGATTATAACTGCAAGCAAAATTGGGTTTGAAAACAATGATTTTTAAAGGGAAATTTGAGATAATAATAGAAATTATAGGAAAATTCAATTGAAATTTTGAGCTTCAAACTTTGATTTTGAAGGCAAGAGCAAAAGAGACAACAACTAAGTGAAAGAACACTTGTACAAGGAGCCAGAAGAGAAGCTGGGTTTGAAACCAGCTGGCTAAAGGTAAGCTTAGGGCAGGGGCTACACTCTAATATTTTGAGCTTTAGGGACGTAACTGGTTCCAGGCAACTCAAAATTAAGAAAATTAAGGTGCAGGTGACTCCAAACTTTAATGTAAGTGGAAAATAGACAAGCAGGGGACTGAAAGTCCCCTTGCTTGGTTAAAAGGAATGTATTGCAAAAAACTGGTCATATGACAGTTGGGGGTGAGCCTGATTGGCTAGGTACAAAACTTTGCTGGATGGGCTCAGGGGGACTGGAGAGTTTTACTCCAATTTCTGGAATCAAATATGATTGACTGGAAGAGATGCCAGGCATTTGGGGGTCAACTGGGTTATCAAGCGTTGATGTGGCAACACCTGATTGGGTGGCTCTGATAGTTTTTAAAAACAGACAATACCAGGCTAATAGGTAGTCCAAATTAACCAGGGTTTCTTCCCAGGAAGGAGCAACCAAAGGCAGGGATTCCACAGGATAAGCCAGCACAAACCTCTCATCAACCATGTGAGCTAAATCATTCAACAAATGGAGGGGTTTGGCGGGCGTTTTGGGACCTTTCTTGGTACAACGGGGAAAGATTGAGCGGTCCAAAGCCAGAGGTGGCAGTGAATTTACAGGTTTAGCTTTTAGCTGATTTTTCCAAAGGATGTCAAGGACAGCACGGAGGTGTTAGAGATGTGTGGTTTGATCTTGACTGAAGACAATAATGTTGTCAAGGTACACAATCACACATTTTCCAATCAGTTCCTCAAATGCTTTGTTCATCAACATGACAAAGGTGGAAGGAGTGTTGGTCATTTCAAAGTTCATGACTTGACACTCAAACAACCCATAGCGTGTGCAGAAGGCAGTTTTTGCCTCATTCCTTGGTGCAATGCAGACCTGGTTGTACCCCACGGTGAGATCAATCTTGCTAAAGACCTTTGCACCCGCAAGTGTGTCAAACAGGTTGTCAATCAACAGCAGGGGGTACTTATTCTTAATGGTCACCTCATTTAGGGCGCGGTAATCTGTGACCAGGCAAAGGGACCCATCCTTCTTTGCTACAAAGAAGACAGCCACCTTGTATGGAGAGAGCAAGGGGTAAATGAAGCCCTTGTCAAGTGCGTCCACAAGGTGCTGGCAGAGGATCTCATCTTCTTTGGGCGTAAGACAACACAAGGGGTGTATCTTAGGTAGCAACCCTTGGAGTTGTACAGCGTACTAGATCTCTTGAGGGGGAGGTAGTTGGTCCAGTGTTTTTCTGAATATGTCCTTGTACTCCTTGAGGAATGCAGTAAGCGCTGGTGGGGGTCAAGTGGTCAAGGGAAGGGCTGCAGGTGGTTCTGCGCAGATAACTTCAACTGAACATTGATTGAAGTCTAGTTTCCCCCCTTGAAGTTGTACAAACCTGTCTCTGTTTTCCCAACAAACACAGTATTGTGGAGTATCTTGCTCATTTTGACAGGATAGATCTGGAAGCCCACCCCATTTCTATTGAAGGTGATGACAGAGGTATCCCAGTCAATGTAGGGACGGTTGTGCCGAAGCCAGTTGAGGCCAGCAATTACGTTGTGGCTGAGCCCTGCCATTATTAGCCCAGAGAGCTTAACCTGAATGTTCCCCATCCTCACGGAGAAGGGTACTGTCTCATGGGTAATTGCAATTCTACAGGAGTCAGCTACTTGTACTGCCTTGAACCTGCTAGGCACTTGGTCCAATTGTTGGGAGTCAGCAAAGGCCTAGTCTACCATAGTGTGGTTGGCCCCAGTATCTACCAATAGTTTGTGGGTATTTACACAAAAATGGAAGTGATAGGCTAAGCAGGTGACTTTATTTGAAAAGTGGCTTTCCTTAAGTACAGGGTGTTACTTTTGACCTGGAAGATGTCAAGGGGGTTGACCTTGTGCACGCTGTAGTTGCAGGGTTTTTTTACAAGCAGGGATTGAGAGGAAGGGTCAAGTGGGGTTGTAGAATCTCTTGTAGCAACAACCCCCAGGCTTTCCCTGATCTTTGATTTGTGCTAGCTGGAGTTCCCCCTTGCAGGGGCTTTTGATTCCATTTTCCTGCTGGTGGTGTCCACTTGGTTGTGGCCACTGCCAGGTGTTACACGAGGTTGAGGCAGGGCATCACTAGAACGGCAGAAGCCCATTTCAGTCTAATTGTTGGCCTCCACAATGGCCTTGTAACAGTTATTGGTGGAGGGGAAACAACCCACAGGAACCCACTTACAGATATGGGGCTTGAGCCCATTGACAATTAGGGTCAGAAGCATTGCATTCCTGTTGGTTACGGCTTCAGGGGCAGCAGCAAGAGCTTGTTGCCAGGCAGAAAGGTACTCAGGAACAGACCCAGTCTGTTTAATTGCTACCAGGGAAGTTCCCACCACCATAGGCGAGAAGGTTTTGCTGTTGCGGGATTTTGAGGCATCCCAGAATGCTGCCCAGGTGAATTCACTTTCCTGGCTAGCCCAGTTTTAAACCATACAGAAGCAGGCCCCATGAGACGCCCCAAAGCAGTGGCAACCCACATGGGATTGGGAACCTGGCAGATACAAAGGTGGGTCTTGGTGGATTGAAGCCAACTGACAATGTTTGCTCCTTTGACTCCACCCACAAAGGATTCCAGCTGGAGATTGAGCATACATTTTGAAAGGTATGACTGGGGAGGGGTGACACTGGCGTCATTCTGCCCAAGGCAGAGCCAATTATACACACATGTAAGGACTAGCTGGTCTTGGTAAATAACATACATGTTGGGGATGTCCCCCTTGGGGATTGGTAGGAAAGTTTATTGATGGCACTAGCCATACAGCTCATACTTTGTCCTTTCTTAGGGGGAATTTGTTTTAGGTAGAATGGAGAACCTACTTCTGCTACCAATGTTGTAACTGTGATGTTTTAGCAGAGTTATAAGGGGGAAATATTTAGAAGCTAGATAATAATCTTTATTGAGAGATAGTAATTATATAGTCAATGTGAATCAAGGATAACAGGAACATGATTGTGTTGATCACATAGCTGGATGGTGAAGGGGATGGATTGATCCTGCTTATGAGTCAAGCGCCAAAACAAGGTATCCACTATAAGGGATCATCATCTGTTCTTGTTGTTGGATTTGGCAATTTGAGTTGACTTCTTAGTCTGGCTTTGAGTGGCCAGGTAATTGGATTGCAGGTCACAAAACCGCTTACTTGGAACCTTGCTGATGGGTCAAGCCTGCTGTTTTGACACCCCCCAACTGAAGGTTGACCTCCTCTGGGGGTAGGTTGTCAGGAAGGTTTTCAGGATCCTGGGCGTCATACTGGACTAGCTGTTGTTCTGTGGCAGGCAGGAAAGGGCAGTTTTGCGTTGTTTTTGTCTTGCTTTGTAGGGTCTCAGGCAATCATGGTGGAGGATTTTGTCCTGTTTGCGCTTCCTGAGTCCTTGCACAAGGTAAGTGTCATTTTCATTTACCTTTAAGATGATTGCTGGACCTACTTTTTTTGGGTTTAGTTTGGTTTTATCAATGTTCATGACCCAAACTTTTTCACCAACTTCATGTCTATCTTGGATAGGGACAAAAGTTTTTTTGCAGAAGCTTGTTTCCCTTTTCTTTTTGCTTACTGTTGGCCTCTATAACTTGAGGGTCTGAGCAAGGGGGGACTTTGCTTGGAATTTCCACCTTATGTCCTGTCAATGCTTGAATAATATTGGGCTGTGTGCCGTATATCAACTCAAAAGGGCTTTTTCCAGTGGATCTGTTTGCCCGGGTTTGGCACACAAGTAGTGCAGTTGATAGCTGCTTATAACAGTCTTCAGGTCTCCTGGCAATGAGCTTGGCCAAGGCTTGCACAAGGCTGCCATTTAGCTGCTCTACACATCCATTGGCCTGCAGGTGGTATTGTATTGTCACAGTGTGTTTGACCCCATTTTTAGCAAGGTATATGTTGGTGTCTTCAGAGGTTATTATTTCCCTCTTTCATTTATCAGGAGTTCTGGCTTTCCAAACTTGCTGATTATTTCTCTTCCTATGAACCGCCACACATCATTGCCAGTGTGCGCCTTTACTGCTTGGGCTACTAGCCATCTTGTAGCAAAATTAAAGGCAGTGATGATGTATTTCTTGTCATTGTGTTTTCCTGGCATGGGGCCAACAATGTCAAGAGCCCATACTTTGAAAGGTAGTTGCGTGCAGATGGGTAATATTGATTTTGGTGAGGTTTTGCTTTTTGCAAAATTTCTTGCACACTTCACATTGGTCTAGGACTTCTTGAATGTCATAATACAGGGTTGGCCACCAGGCCTTGTGTTTAAGGAACTCATATAGGTTGCAGCTCTTGGTGTATCCTAGGTCTCTATGGTATTGTAGGATTGTGTTCACTTGCTGGTGTGTGGGGATGTAAGGGATGGTAGTTCCATTGGACATTTTTTGATGCAAGGTTCCATACACGTCAGCAAAATAGGTGTTTTTTTTGATAAATGTTTCCTTTGTTATGTTGGTTGTGCCAGGGGGAAGCCCTTATCTTTTGTTGTAGTATCAAGAGGGGCCAGTCTGGGTCAAGCCCATTTTCCCCTCTCATGGCACGGATATACAGGTGTGAGAGGGCGTCTGCCATGGCAAGCTCAGGACCAGGCTTGTACTGTATGAGCATATTGAATCTCTACAAGAGCTCCATCCAGCAGGCTTGACAGCAAGATAGATGCTTGAGTTTTGAAGTATATGAGCAACTTGTGGTTGGTCACTGCTGTGAATTCTTCCTGTTGTTCTAGATAATAACACCATTTGACTAGGCAGTGTACAATGGCCAACAGCTCTTTGTTGTGGATAAGGTATCAACATTTGTCATCTGTCAACTTTTGTGATTCATAAGTTACAGGAAGGAAGTCACAATTATTGTTTTTGATTTGTAGTACTCCCCCAATGAATGCATCTGAGGCGTTGGTTTTCATTTGGTATTTACCGTCACATTTGGGGTATTGCAGGATAGGAGCTGTTGTAAGTTTCTCTTTGAGACGTCTAAAACAGAGGTCACATTGGGGGTCCACACAAACTTGGATTTGGCGCCAGTTATGGTAGATAAGGGGGCAGTCAAGACACCACAGTCAGGTATGGAACGGCGTACATAGGCCACCATCCCCAGGAAGGTATGGAGTTCTGACTTATCCTTGGGTGGTGGCATCTTGCAGATGGCCTGTATCTTTTGACTTTTGGGTTTGATGCCGTCCTTTGAGACTATATGTCCCAGGAAGGGTAGTTGCTCACGGAAGAACTGGTACTTGGAGGGTTTGGCCAGCAGCTTGTGTTGTGCCAGGGTAGCCAAGACTGCCTCTAGATCTTTGTGGTGCTGCTCTACCAAGAGACTATAGACAATGATGTTGTATAGGTAGACTAAGGTATGCTTGCCTATGTGTGGGGAAAACACCTCATTAATGAAGGTCACAAAGGACAAAGGGGCATTTTTCATATCAAAGTTAGCACCACACACTTGTATGAGCTGTACTTGGTGCAAAAGGCCGTTTTGGGGATATCTTGCTCTTTGATACGGATCTGGTTGTAGCCTGCAGTTAGGTCAATCTTGGAGAAAACTGTGGCTCAACCCAAGGAGTCAAAGAAGTTGTCAATAAGTGATAGTGGGTAACAATTTTTGATGGTAACTTTGTTTAGGGCTTGGTAGTCTGTAACTAGACCCAGGGTACCATCCTTCTTGGTTGCAATAAAACAGCAGCCCCAAAGGGAGATTGTGAAGGGCAAATAAGTCCTTTCTCCAATGCTTCCTTGAGGTAAGCGCATAGGGCGTTGTCTTTGTTCAGGGTCAGCCAGTAGATAGGTTGTGCTTTGGGTACAGCTCCTTTGAGTTGAATGGAATGTTTGATGTGTTTTTTCTGGGGGTAGCCCGGGTAAAGCTTCCTTGAAGATTTCTGGATGGCAGGCAACAATTTTGCAATCCTGAGGCGTGGAGGTATCCTGGTGATCTTTAAAGTGTATGATCTTGTACTGGAAGGAGTCACAGTCAATTGCCTTCAGGTTTTACTTTTCATCCAGGGTCTCTGTAATGCGCACAAAGACATGGTTGTATTGGAGTTGATCCACTGAGTCAGGGTAGATCTGGTGGTTAACACCTTCACGCTTGATGATCAACACCAAGGTTGCCCAGTCTACATGAAGATTGTTCTTTTGCAACCAATCCAAACCCAGTATGATGTCAAACTTTGGAAAGTCACTGAAAGGACCTTGGATGGTGGAGTGTAGATTATTGAGCATGACAGAGAAGGGGACAGTTTCCCTTGTCACGGCAATGTGGTGTTCATCAGCCAAGACCACATTTTTAATCTAAAAGGATTAGTGGCTAGCTTAAACTTGTCCACAAAGCTGCTGTTGACTAAGGTTTGATCTGCGCCCAAGTCCAGGAGTGCTGAGCCTGTGTGAATGCAAAAACAAAAAGGATAGGACAACAGTTTATTGGGATGTCTGGCAATGGTGTACAGTACCAGGTCCTCCAAGGGTACTTGGATCATTGGGAATTGATCCACTTCTTTGGGTTAATATTTGGCACTGGTCAAGTCAGGGGAAGTTTGGGGAGAGCTTGGCTTGCTTAATGCTCTCCTGGGGCTTTTCCTTTGTCTTGATTACCTTGTGTGGCAGTGATACAGAAATGGGTACAATTTGAATAGCCATTGTTTCCACTTCCATGTCCATTTGAACCTGCAGGTTTATGATTGGTGTTGTTCCTGTTGTTTCCATGGGGTGGTCAAGTGGAACACTCTCCTGTGTGAGAGTCCTTGGGTCTCTCTTGTTTTCCAGTTTGTGCCTTGTGAAGAGCGTTGGATGTTTGTTCTGCTTTCTCTGCCTTGCAATACAGGCTCTATAGATTGGTCACCTGGTCCAGGTTCCCATGCTTCATTACATGCAATTTGAGGGCGTCATAGTACATGAGGTGTGTGGCTGGGGTGTCAAAGGCCATGCCAGAGGATGTGTGTAGTTGGAGTTCCTTGTAGGCGCGGGTGAGTTCCTTCACAGTGCCTGTCTGGGTCAAGTTGCTTAATTGTTGTATAATCATGAGCGCAGTGTCCTTAAGCACAAATATTGCCATGAAGTCTTGATAGAAGGTATCCCAGTTTTTCTTGGTATGTTCTTTGTGCCACTTGTTGCACCAGGTGCCAGTGTTGTGGGTAAGTCAGATGGAGATTCCTGAAACCCAAAATTGCTGTGGGCAATCCATCTGGGCCAGCTTTCTCTGAGCAGACTGGATCCATGTGGTAGTGTTTTTGTTGTTGGCCACAGCAAAAGGTTCCAAGACAGCACTTTGGAGTCTTTGAGCTATGTAGGCAGGCATGGTGTTTTTGTCAGTTGGTTGCAGGATGGTGGCAGCTGTCTGGAAGAACCCTTGTGCAGACATGGCGTTGAAGGCAGGTAGTGGAATCACCATGTTCTGGTACAGGACAAAACCATCAGGTATCTTGGTAACAGGGGTGTACAGGGTCTAGTCCAGCGGGAGGCCAGACATAATTCTGTCAAGGATTTGTTTGCCGCAGAAAGTACAGGCAAAAGTTGGAATTTTACAAGATGCAGTAGGATGGAGAACCTACCTGTGCTACCAATATTGTAACTGTATTGTTTTAGCAGAGTTACAAGGGGAAAAATATCTAGAAGCTAGATAATATTCTTTATTGAGAGATAATGATTATATAGCTAATGTGATTCATAGATAATAGGAACATAATTGTGTTGATCACATGGTTGATTGAAAGAAGGGGATGGCTTGATCCTGATAATGAGTCAAGCGCCAAAACAAAGTATCCACCATAAGGGATTATCATTTTTTCATGTTGTTGTATTTGGCAATTTGAGTTGACTTCTTAGTCTGGCTTCAAGTGGCCGGGCAATTGGATTACGGGTCACAAACCCACTTACTCGGAACCTTGCTGGCAGGTCAAGACTGCTGTTTTGATAGTATCATCAGTGAGATCTGATACAAGTGAATATTCCAGCTTTGGGGAGCTGGAAATATTTAGGGGCATTGATTTTTCACATTGCTGTTGAGGCTTAGATGACCATCACTTTTTTATTTGCTTCAAAAATCTTGCTCTCTGAGAACTGAGAAATAAAGATAAAAAACTGTATTCCAATGGTAGCAGAAATAAAAGATGGTGTAGGTGGCTGTAAACTGTTGTCTTATTGGGGCCCTATAATGTGAATGCTTGACTATCAACTTAATATTACAAAGAACAATAAAAAATATGATGGTTAACATCAGACTTATATGATATGATACATGAATTGACTGTTGGGTATTGCTGAAAAAAGGAATTGAATTTTAACAGGGATTGCCCTCTTTGAGCCTTCCATTTGACTTTGGGATAGATAAGGGTATATCTATCTTACTAAACTGATAAGATAGCTGAAAGAATATGATACTGTTTGATACAAGCGTGCTCTGTGCATGACAGAGCTGTTTTGAGGAGCAAGTGACTAAGGTCAAAGTTCCTAAGGTCAAAAGTGCAGAAATTGAAAATGGGACCTGTAAAAAAGTGCAGAAGTCAAAATACTATGTAGGGTGCAGAAATCAAAAATATCAAAGATCAAAGTGCAAAAATTGATTTTACAGAAGTTAACTTTGAAGCAGAATCTAATACAGTTCTTAATATAAAAAAATATATTTCAAAATGTTTTCTAGACTAAAGAGACCCCAAGGAGTTCATTTCTGCAAAAAAAGTATATGCTAGATAATAAAAAATTCTTAAATTTGCTGTTTTTAAAAGAAAGTTTATTTTAGTTTTAAAAGCAAAATTAGACTAGAATTTATATGTAACTGTATTTAATAAAATATAAAACTACACACAAAACCACTTTAAAATGTATTTTTATGATAAAATCTTTATTATTATAACATACAACTAAAAGAAAGTAAAATCAATGTAAGATTTAATTTTGAATATTAGAGAACTTTTGCAATATTCTCAATATGAGTGAGCCAGTTGAAAGAGTTTTAAGAAAAGAGGGAGTCTTTGTGACTATCTCAAAGCTGTTGAGATCCTTGATTCTCTGGGAAACACTTTGGCGTCCATCTAAAAACTCCTGGTAAAGAGTTACATTGGTTGCTTGTTCAACTTTGAGCTTGTTGATCAGGACATTGAACTTGGGTTTCTTCAGCCCAACACAGTTGGTAAACTTGTTGTGCCAGCTTTCTAGGGAAGAAGTAGTCTTCATGGTCTTAATCTTAAAAAACTTGAACTGGTTCCATTCAATTGTGTTTTCCTTTCTTCCATGGCGTCT
The DNA here is from genome assembly GCA_014839935.2 of Entomophthora muscae. Lineage (NCBI taxonomy): Eukaryota > Fungi > Entomophthoromycota > Entomophthoromycetes > Entomophthorales > Entomophthoraceae > Entomophthora > Entomophthora muscae. The sequence continues at coordinate 201,670 of QTSX02002884.1, forward strand.
GGTCTCAAGTTTTCCAATCCATTGGCGTTCAAAGTAATAAAAAATGGAGCAAAGATAGCTGCATTGTCCTCCATATACTTGGTATTCTTAAAGGCCTCATAGATCTTGCCAGAGTCCTCTTTTCTCACCAAGATAATGGCTGAAAAGGAGTTGAAGACCACCTTGGGCTCCTGGGAGGTTGATTTAGTGACCAGTCTGTTGAGCTCAGTGAAGCTCTGCAGCTTTCTTCTGAGGCATTGTTGGAAGTCAAAGAAGCAACCATGAGAGTTGTTCTTAAATACCTTTTTGAAGGCGTTGGCGTGAGCAGGCTCAAAGTCAACAAGGAGGTGGGTATGGTAAGGCTCTGATTTTTCCTCATCATCAGGTTGACTTGGGGTTTTACAATTCTTCCTCTTGGGGATAGAAGTGGGGGCATCAATAGGGGGGAGGAGATCCAACTTCCCCTTTAGAATCTCCAAGGCATGAGTATAGTCATCCTCATTTTGTCCTGACATTAGAAAGTAAACCATTGGTAAAACCTTATCACCATACTTTTCATGGATGCACCAAAGCTGGGAAAAGATCTTAGGGCATGATGAGAAGGTCCCATCAGATAACCAGATATTGGCTGTCATCAATCTCTTAAGGTTCTCCTGGGTGGATATAGCAGATGGTTATTTTATGCTCATCAGGACCATCATCATGAGGGAGAAACTGTTCATCCTTGGAGGTGACTCTGAGCTCATTGGGTATATCCAGTTCAAGAAGTGAGGTGGCACTTCTCCCACATTGTCAGACTTCTGGTGATTATCACTCACATACTTTTGAAGAGATCCAAAATTACCAACAGCTATCTTTTGAAAACTGGTCAAGTTGTGAATAGCCCTAGTGACTATCTCCTGGGAGGTAAGGCCCCTGTTGAAAGGCTGCCTCTGGAGCAGGTACCACTTTATTAGACACTGATATACCCCAGTTGGTTCCAGGCAGGTGTGCTGATTATTCAGCTTCTTAAACTGGGTAAACCCAGTTGTAGTCAGGCGGGAGGGGCAGGCAGGCCCCTCAAACTTGTAATGATGAAGCACTATGTGCTTCTGCTCATCATTACACTTAAACATAAAACCATCATGGTAGAACCCAGAATTGCCCTTGGAGGACATTATTGTGAAGGAGATGGGCAGGACATCTGGCAGTCAGAACTCCTCTTCATAGTTGCATATATTATGAACTTTAAGGATATCCCAGGTCTCAAGGCCATCCTCAGTTGGTGTAGCATCTCCAGAGCTGTACAGGTCTTCATGTTCTTCTTCTGATATGTGAGGGGGCGTCTCCTCTTCATCTTCCTGACTGTGGACAAACTTGTGCCCAGTTAGGCTCTTGGAGGGGCTGGAGGTAGGTTCCTCTTCAGAAGGCTCCTCTTATGGAGAGAGAGAGGGCTCAGGGGCCTTCTTAGTGGCCTTTGTAGCTTCTTGGTGATCTTCTTGCTGATATTGGGGCCAGGTTTCTTGGATCTGGAAGGGGTGGCCTTCTTTGGGTTGATGGGAGTTGACTTAGGGGGTATCTAGATGGCTTAAAGTTAGCATTTTTGGTTAGTAAAAAAGAATATATATTATTAATAAAAATATCATTTTTTAGGAAGAATCTGAAAGCCAGAGTGCTTTTTACTATATTTTGTTAGTTTTAAAAAATATTTTAATTGAGGTAGTTAACTCTATAATGCTTTTGAAAGGAGCAAAAAAGGGAGCTTTGATCAGACAATTAGGGAGATTTGATTTTGGCACTTTGATTTTGACACTCCCTAAAACATAAGGAAACATAGTAAAATATTAAATTAATTTAATATTTTCCTAAAAACTGCCAAAATCAGCAGTTTTTACTAACCCTTTTAAAAATCTATTATAAACTAACCCAAAAGGTTTGAAACTCTACTGTGTTTAAAGCAAGACTTTAACCTTTAAAACACTAATCTTAAGCTTTAAACTTACACTGGTTAATTTATTATGTTTTTTCAAAGTAGAGCATTTGTTTGGTTTAAATGCACTTTCAATTTCTGCACTTTCAATTATAAACACCTATTGGAGCTTATTTAATAAAATATTAAATTCTAATTATAATTACAAATATATTGGTGATCACTAAATCAGTGTGTTTTGAATTTTGATTTGAAGCATTTTTGATTTGCACACTCTATTACCACACCCAGTAATTTATTAAGTGATCATATAAGATTTGTTTCATTCAGCACTCTATCTTTTACATAATAAAAATCACTGAAATTTCAATCAAATGATTCACAGGTGATTGTGAACCTGTATGATAGGTTTTAGCTTATTTGGTTGAGTATGATATGTTTTTGAAGCTTTTCTGATCATTTACATAGTGATAGTATCAATATTAAATGATATTTTAATTTTTTAATTTTGGGGCTTCAAATATTAAATTGAAGAGACTTCCAGACTTTGATTTCTGCACTTTCAATTTTGCCCCCTATATTCAAAAAGATGAATAAATTCTATTTTAAAAGCCAAATTAATTTAAGGTGTGTTTTAAATTGCATCAATTTGGGCACTTTGAACTTGGTTTTTTGATTTTAGCTACTAGTAAAAACATTTTAAAAAAAGTCAAATTTAAGAAAAATGTTAATTTTTTGGGGAAAATTTTTATTGAAAAAATGCAGAGATCAAAAAATCTATTGACATGGAGATTTTGATCTCCACACTTAAACTTTAGGCACTTGCCCGGTTTGAGTAGTGCACCAAGGATTTAACAAAAAATTTCTTGTCTGGAGGAAATAATTTGCATGAAGTGAAACAGGATGCAGGTTCAATACCCACTATCTTTGTCCTCCAGTAAAATGGTATACTGAGGGCCTCTTAATATATTGAGGACAAAACAGGAACAAAAAAGGCATAATTGACACAAAAAAGATAATAAAACAGAAAAATACAAGTGTCACAACATCTTCAATTACTCCCTCTCAGGGAATTAACACCCCAAGTATTTCACCAAATGAGTCACCAAATGGCTCACCAACTGATCATTAAGCCAGTGGTACTACTATTAGTTGACCATCTATTACAGGGATCAAATAATACAGATCCTAAGCAGAAAACAACTTGAATAAGCCTTGTGACTTAAGAGGAACATTACTAAGATAAGCCCCATGACCATCATGATGTACATGGACAACATGTGGCTTATCATGATATTATATAGCATCTTATATTAATATAAAATAAAGTATCATTCTCTTCATAAATTTTCCTTTTATCTTGTTTATTATACTTCCAAGAAGTATAAACTCAACACAAGTAAAAGGGCTGGACATGTAATTTTAAATACAAGACTTAAAGAAGTTCAATAATCAAGAGCATCTTTTTATTGAAATGTGAAGAGGAGAATTTAAGGCGCAACATAAAACCTTTTTAGCTTGACCAAACTTTGAAATATTTGATTTGTGGTATAGATTCAGATCTGGCATCACATCCTTAACATTTTCAAAAGGAGGGCAAGGATAAAACATCAGGTTGGTTGTTGGTGTATTTGGCGCTTGACAATGGCATCCAAGAGGACATGGTAGGAAGTCTTTATCGCAAAAGATTTGAGGTTATTGCTAGCTACAGGTTAGACTTTGGGGATAGATAAGGTTCATTACCTTAAGGCCCTGGGAGTTATAATATTTTAAGAAATCTTCCAATCAGAGAGGAAGAAGTGCTGAAGTTAAAATATACCAAAAATAGAAGGTTGATGAGCTTGATGTTTTTAGTATAGAAAGTGAAAAATATATAGGGCTTTATAGCGTAGATAATTCACTAATAGGACAGAGGAGCAGCTTATCTGGTGCGGTATCAAAATCAGAATAGATCAGGTGATGATGTCCTGAATGTGTTGGAATTGATTTTAGCACCATTGAAGGAAATGTGACACTAAAGAGCTCAAATGTGAAACCAGCCAAATCTTTGAATAAACCTACACGGTTTGAAGATAAAATTGATAAGGTCTGAATGCCACAGTTCATAACAATTATTCATTCTAACCCAGTGGAGATGATTGGACACAATTGAAACCTTGCTGATCCCCTTGAGGTATAGAATCTTCCTAGAAAAGGTCAATGGTGTTGGAATTGAGAGGAGCAGACATATTTGAGATTTATTTCAACAAAAACAGTTTGGAAATGTGGATACATGGTAGCCCATCCCGATGTTAAGATATTTTGTTTATATATTCTGAAGGGGGTCAGCTTGGATTTATTTTATACAAACTAAAATACAAACATGAGTATAAGCAAGTCACAATAGATTAAGTTGTTCTATGCAGGACGATCATCTACATTTTGTAAAGTGCTAAGATTTGGTCTCCTTTTTGCTAGACTTGACGTCACCTTTAAGCTCAAAGCTTTTGGAATGCTTCAATTGGCAAGTGGGTTTCCAGGCTATAACTAATTGTGAAGATGGCCAACGAACGAGTCTTAGTTAAATAAGTAGCTATAATATATTTCTACTAAGAGATCAAATGGTATAATGGCGCTATTTAATTGCTCCTTGTTGAAAGTTAAGACATGATCTTCCTTTTATCTGTTTTCACCAGTGCTTTGGGCTTAAGAGCCATTTACCCCTCTCAATATGCGGAAATGACCAAGAGAAGTGCACATCGCTTCCTGGCAAAGATTTATTTGCGTGATGATTTCGTTTGTGTGGGTACCATGTACCGTAAAGACTTGGCCATCACCACTGCCACTTACATGATGCAACCCTTACACTTGTATAGTGTAAATGTACCAGTTGCAAATAAAACAGCAATTGTGTATACCAAATCACATATCCTCTCAGTGGAGATCAACCCTGGAATTCGCCTTTCAGCCACGCCCAAGCATAACTTGGCACTCGTAAAATTAAACCAGCCGCAAAGTGAGTTTACAGGGCTTCGCTTGGATCTTATGGGATTTGGATTTAAGCTTGGCCAGTTCATGACAATGTTTGGATGGGGAGAGGAAAAGCGTGGTTATAGCTATTATGATGTCCCTTTGGAAATCGATATACCAATATTTCGTACTAAAATATGTGCAAGAGTACATAGAAACAAGATTGATCCTGAATCTGAGCTGTGCGCTGGTCATTCTGTTGGTAATAGTGATGCTTATAATTTCTCACCAGCAAGTCCTTTAATGTACTACTATAATAGGAGCTTCTATATAGCTGGATTGTACTCCTGGGCTGAGACATACAATAGGGAATACTATCCAAATGTATTCACCAGGGTCTCCTCTTACATTGGCTGGATATCCTCTGTTGACAAAAAGTTTGATATTATTTACAGAAATAAACCCATTTAGTTAAACTGATTAATAGGTTTCACTTTACCAAAAGCTTCATTTAAATAGCTACCTTGCTATTGACTTCAATCATTTTAGGAATGACCTATCAGCTTATAATCTTCCCATTTAAGCAGGGTTGGATTAGGTAAAAAAGAAAATTTTATGAATTTTCTGCACAAAGTCTGAATTTGTAAGTTATAACAGCTTCAGGCATTAAAAATGATAGGATATATATTTTTAATAACCAAAAATGTAAAATAACTAATTTAGAGGGTTTAGAAGATAAAATAAATAAATAAATAAATAAAAGCGTGTAACGAATCCAATGCAATTTATATTTATACTTTATTTTTTTAAATCAGCCTTGGTGCTATACACAGCGATTTTAAACCTGTCTATCTCAAAAGATAGTGTGGTATAACTGGCCAAAGCCTGAACTTGAGTTCAAACCTCTGGTCTCAAATCCATATTTTGCAAGTATCCACTTAATCTGGATCCATCCCTCTCAAACCTCCAAATATTTCATATTTGCATATATTTAAAGAGTATTTAAACTCTTCATATTTTCAATAAATCAACTCAAGTATTATCATAAATATTTAATTTTGGCTTCTGTGAAGTTTATTGTAAATCTTGGATTTTGCCTCTGGTTTTCAATTCAGAGTTGTCATTGTCAGGAAGACAAATACCTCTGTCTTTGAACCCACAAGACCGTAAGAACTGGCCTTTAACACCATTATATCTTAATAGCTACCTCACAGCTTAAACTTTATACAGAAAGATTTGCCGCTAAATCTAGGAACTTGAATCCCAACCAACTATCATCAACCCGCTTGTGGCAAGTTTGCGCAACTCCCATTCAGCTATTTTGACATTTTTAAATCAATCAAAAGCAATCAAATAAGAAATAGATGGTATGGAGATGAACTCCCTTATAATAGTAAAACATTACATGATAAACAAGATTAATTTGTTAAAATTGAATTCCCATATCTAGTGATAAAATTTCCAGCAAAATATGTATATGGGTCTAATTTCTTGAAAACCTCTATCTCAACTGGCATATTTTACACCCAAAATCACTTAAAGAATTAGAAAGAGTGAAAGTAAAAATATAAAAGATTACTAGCTCATAAAAACATCTTTGATTAATCTATCTCAGTGAACCATTTCTCTGAGAAAAGAGTTAGCTGGTTGAAGCAGCTATGAAATGTCTCCTTCTCAAAACCTCTCTTTGAAATTTTGGTTGTTACCTTATTAATATAAATAACAGCAAAAAAGGTGGTGTGTACTTTTGTAATTTATAGGAATGGCATATGAATGAATTGTTGGGCATCACTTTAAAACAAGAATTTAATTTTCCTGGGGTTGGTCTCTTTGAGCCTTTCTTTGCCTGCAGGATATATAAGGTATGTTTATTTTACTATGTCAATCAAAAATTCAAACAACAATGAAGCTGTTTGAGTCAAGCATGCTATGAACATGACAGATATCTTTTGAGTGGTGCACTGGGGCCTTGATACACTCACCCACAGGGGAAACCCATTATGTGATGCCACAACTCAGGTTAGTGGGTCTAATACCTGCTGTTCTCACCCACCAGTGGTCTGGCACCCAGAGGGTTTACCCTTTGTGGTAGTGTTGAGGGTCTGGATGTACAAGCATTCTGGCTACTGCCAACCTACTTAACATCCAGCCATTGCCCAATTTAGTCCCCTTCCAATATACTGTTTAGCATACCAAGAATGGTAACCAAGCAATATCACCTGACTGTTCAAGTATCCAGTGGCTCAAACCCATCTAGCACATGACCAACCCCTAGGTTTGATCCAACTAAATCCCAGCCACAGCCAAGTCTATATAAGTCTAAAGTATTATCCAATAAAATATACTTCTCTTCTTTCTTAATTCCATATTTGAAGCTTCCCCAAAAGGCACTCCTTATCACTGGTAGCAGCTACAGTTTTTTGACTACACCCATGAGAGAGAGAAAATGAATGACCAAAACCCACCCACCTTTGCTCACGTACTCAACCAGGCCACATCCCAGGAGACCTGGAAAACGTACTTCTGCACCCACAGCATTGACAAAGATATACCTAGTGGATGCACCATATCCAAAGGTCTGGTCATGCCCAAAGCATGTGCCAAGATTATTCAATACAGTTGCTCTCTTCAACCACAAAAAAACGCAATACCACCTATCACAGGTGAAGTGGCCAACACCAAATACATTGGTATCAACAAGTTCTTTGGTAAAAACAAAGAAAACATCATCAACTGGCTAGATCACTCAGCTGCTAAACTCTGCACCAGCTGCATCCTGCATTAAAAATGGGTCCAGGAAGCCAGCAAGCGTCTGTACAAGGCCACAGCTAACTGGTTTGCCACCTGGGTTGGCTCACAAACTGACAACCAGCTTGAAAACTGGGACAAGTTCAAAGTGGACATCACCCACAATTTCTGCATCACTGAATCCCTCCAAGACATCAAAATACAGCTCAGTGATCTTCCTCAAAAGACCACTATTGCAGCTTACGCCAATTTTTTTGAGGAAATACTTTGCAAGATCTAAAACCCAGTACAGGATGACAACATAAATACCAGAGGATCATTCATCAACAGAAAGAAACCCTCTGTTGCTGCCCTCATCCTCCCAGAGGCTAATATCTCCATGCCTGCACTCATTGCAGAAGCCAAGCACACAGAAAAACGCGCAAACATGGAATATGCTGCATGCAGTGGAAATTACTCCTCAAACAGCAATGGCAGAGAAAACTCCAATGGCAAAAAACACCAAAATACCAACCATAACAAAGGAAAATCTAATCACAACAATGCCAATCACAGCCAAAGCGCAAATCGCTCCTGTCCCAAGAAAGAGGACACCGCCAAAGTTAACAACAATGAGGTAGCAACCCGCTATAAATCTGACCCCACATTCTCTGACCTCAAAGGTCTCAAAACAGAGGAATAGGGAAAAGAGAAGGGGGAACAGGCTTAAGTGCCCCTGTCTCCCCCCGAATCGACAAGAAGTTGTACCAAGGCATGAACTTTGCTACCCGCATCCCCCGTGTCCCGCAATCCTCCATTTTTATGAACTTAAAAATTAAAGATTGCTCACAACTTCTTGTCTACCAATGCACTTAAAAATCACATACACATAAAATTTTATTTGACTCTGGTGCACAACACACTATGGTTAGCAAACCATTTATAACCAAGTTCAAAATACCAGTTGTTGAATGTAACTTCAAATACACCAGAATAGCAGATAAATCAAAGGTTCTACTCAAAGGCAAAACAACTCCCTTCAAAATTGATATCCAAGGCATACAAACGTCCATCAAAAGACTTGTCATGAACAACATAAACTACGACATTGTAGCAGGCATGGACTGGTTCACCCAAGTGAATCCCAGCGTATGTTGGAAAATAAAAACCATGACCATCAAACACAACAGAGTCAACTTCAACATCCTCAAAGAACCCAATGACATCATTCTAAGAGACATAGTATTTGTCCAGGTCATAAAACAAGATGACTCAGAACGTCTAACCAAAGACAGTACCCTCCACATAATGGGGTACACTGAGTTCAATAACATACAAACACAAAAGATCCAATGCCCTGAACTTGCGACCCTCCTAAATGAATACACTCATGTATTCAAGGAAGAACTCACAGAACTATCCCCCCAAACAGGAGGTCAAACAAGGCATCAACTTATGTAAAGCCATGCCCAAACCTGCACCCCTCTACAGACTCTCTCCCATGGAGACACAAACCCTCAAAACCCATATTGAGGACAACTTAGCAAAAAGGCTTTATCCTCTTGTCTGAATCCCCATGGGGGGCAGCATTATTCTTTGTAAAGAAAAAGGAAGGCACTCTATGTCTAGTAACTGACTACAGAGCACTAGATGCAAGATCAGTAAAGAATAAATACCCTCTTTCACTTATAGAGGATCTGTTTGTAAGACTCTCAGGTGCCAAATTTTTCTCCAAAATCAACCTCACCTAAGGGTACAACCAAGCTGAAGTAAAGGAAAAGGACATACCAAAGACTGCTTCTGTATGCAATTTGGATCCTTCAAATGTAGAGTAATGAACTTTGGGATGACCAACATTCCTGTAACTTTTGTCACCATGATGAACCAAGCACTAAATGGTCTCTCAAATACATTAGGCTACCTTAACAATATCATCATATTCTCAAAAACAAAAGAGGAACACCTCACACATGTCTGCAAGACACTCAATTGACTTGCAAAGCACAAACTTTACGCAGAACCAAGTAAGTGCCAATTTATAGAAAATGAACTCCTGTTCTTGAGCCACATTGTCTCTGACAGTGGCATCAAAGCAGATACAGAAAAAATTAAAGCCATAAATAACATGCAAAGCCCCACCTCTGTTAAACAAGTTAGATGCTTTCTTGGTATGGTAGCTTACCTAAGGAAATACATCAAAGACTGCAGAAAACTAACCGCACCAATCAATGAATTAACCAAGGGTAATGCCAAAAAGAAATTCATCTGGACTCCAGAATGTGTCAGGAATTTTCAATTACTAAAACAAGCTTTGATTGAAGCACCAATCTTGCAATACCCTAATAACAACAGGTGCTACAAGCTCAATTCAGATGCCAGCAACCACATCTATTGGCACAGTCCTGCGCATCTGCCAGCCAGAGCAGCAAGACTTACTGTCAGTATATTATGAAAGCAGAAAACTAACTAATAATGAGCAGAGATACCCAATACACAATAAGGAATTGCTAACAATATATCACACATGCAAGAAATGGAGATGTTATCTGGAAGGACATTAAAACTTCTGAGTACTAACTGATCATAAATCCTTAATCTATTTCATAACTAAGAACACACTTGCACAGCAAAAAGCCAAATGGATGTCCTTGCTGGAACAGCTTAACCTGGACATCCAGTACAAAAAGGGGGCAGAGCTGGTCACAGCTGATGCTCTTTCTAGACTATGTCAGCCTAAAGAGAATCACCCTGACCACCTGGACCCTGACTGGCTAAACCTGTATAACACTGAGTATAAAACCAAAGGGAAAGACCCCTCAATACATCAACTTACCCACAATACATTAGTAAGAAACAAAAAGTATTTCCATGTATCAAATGGCACATTATACTCAAATTATCAATGACAAACATGTTCCATACATTCCACTTGCACAAAGAGTTGACACCATACTTAGACATCACCGCCTACTAGGCCACACAAAGGCTAACAACCTATACCTTGCACTAAAAGAGATAGTATGGTGGCCCAACCTCAAACAGGATATAGTTGATGTTCTGAAAAAGTGCACAGTGTGCGAGAAATACACCAGTACAAAGGCTCCTCAGCCAACAGTCAACCCAGTATCAGACCCTGAACCATTTAAGGTTTGGGGACTAGACATAATGGGCCCCTTCCTAGAGCAAAGACAAACCAACATTTCTTAATTGTAGCTATTGACTTTTCCACATGATGGCCCATCTGCTGGGCAACAAAGGATTAAAAAGCAGAAACCATCAACTGTTTCATTAAAAAAGCAATTATAGCCAACTATGGCACTTCAGACTACATCATAACTGATGGAGCAACCAAGTTATCAGATCATGTAGTAAATGACAACTTAAAAACCAAAAACATTAAACACTCCACAACCTCCCTATACAGGCCACAGGTCAAAAGTAGAATGGAACACCTCAACAGCAGCCTTATCAGGACCCTAGAGAAAATAATGGATGGCAAAGCCAAAGACATATGGCCACTATACGTGAAACATGCATTATTAGTATCCCGAGTCCGCACCAACCAAGGGACAGGCTATTCACCGTTTGAACTAACCTACAGGTACAAACCAGAAGTAATTACCCACAACAAACATCCCTACATAAAGATTCCCCCAGGGAAACCTCCCACAGTAGAGCAAGCATCAAACCTACAACACATCTGCCTCAAAGCTAAAATAGCAGAAATGAAGAGGCTCAAGACACAAAAGGTAACCTCCCCAGAGAAACCACTTCCCATCAGCTCCCCTTTTAGAATTCTAGCTGGCAATAGAAAGAAACTAGACTCAGTACACCAGGGACCAGGAAGAGTCATCAAATACAGACCAGAGAACAACACTTACCTAGTAAAGTTCTAAAGTGCCAAAAACCCAATTATCAAGAAATACCACAGAACCTGTCTCCACCTCAGTAAAGGAGAACACTTGACCAGACTGGTTCCAACTAGTAAACAGATCCAGGATCATCAGACAGCTGCTTTGAAAACAAAACCCCCTCCTGATGCACCAGAAAAACCCCTTAAGGGGGGGTGTTGAGGGTCTGGATGTACAAGCATTCTGGCTACTACCAACCTACTTAACATCCAGCCATTGCCCAATTTAGTCCCCTTCCAATATACCGTTGACATACCAAGAATGGTAACCAAGCAATATCACCTGACTGTTCAAGTATCCAGTGGCTCAAACCCATCTAGCACATGACCAACCCCTAGGTTTGATCCAACTAAATCCACGCCACAGCCAAGTCTAAATAAGTATAAAGTATTATCCAATATAATATACTTCTCTTCTTTCTTAATTCCATATTTGAAGCTTCTCCAAAAGGCGCTCCTTATCAGTAGGAAAACAAAAACCTAAAGAAAATACTTAGCTTGCCAATTAGAAATTGGCCTCAAGACTTAATACATATATATTAATGATAGATGTGGTGATTTTCTAGCAGAATTCTTCATCCTAAATCATATGATCTACATGAGCACTATTTATTATCATTGTCTTTTCAATATTCCCCCTTTCTCATTAGATTATACCCAGAACAGTATCTCCAACCCTCATATAAAATACATGCAGATTTTAAAATTTACCTTTTTTATTATGTATTTTTATCATATCAATCATTTAAACTAAAACACATCAGATCAAATCAAAATAAAAACATAAGTTGATTGAAATTTACTCTAATTAAATATGATTACAATGCAAATGAAAACATTTTTATAAAATAAAAAGCACATCAATAAGCCAATAAAGATTCAGTAGTAAAATTTATTAAAGATAAAGTTGTAAGACAAGTAGAAGGATAATTATTGCAAAAAGAATTAGAAACTCTAAGGGGGTGAGGCAAATACTCTTCTTTTTCTAAGGATTTGATAGCTCAGCAATAATGGCATTAAACTACCCATAGTCATCTTTATTTTTTGTTCCTCTTTATCTAACTTGCTCACTTTGAATATATTGCTGTAAAATGTGCTTTTTTTGCTAGTTTTTATTGACAAGACTTTGAAATTTAGGCTCTTTATTTTCAGCCATCAGAAAACACAATTGCACCAACCACCAATATATGATAGATTTTATATTTTATATCATTTTCCTGAGAGAGGTACCCCATTTAGTAAACATTTTTAAATATACTGCAGCCACATAGTTGGCTAGCTATTGCTTCTTGAAATACAAATAAGGGTATAAATATAGCTGCCATAAATAAATTGTAGGGAGGATCAACATGGGGCTCTATAACTGTTCACTCCAAACTATAGACAAAAAAACATCTATAAAAATCTACCAATCCTTGACAACCATCATAAACTGCACTTCTCTAGGTAATAAAATATATTGGGAGCTGTAGGAATTGATTTGAGTAGCTCTTGGCATAGATATCCCCTCCCATGTACACCTCCAAATAACATTTAAAGGTGCTTCTCTAGTTGGTTAAAATTTAAGAGAAATATTGCAGCGCTAGGGCAAGCTAAGGGGATCTATTGCAGGAAACCCCTATATTGAAGAATTTTATTTGGTTACTTGTGTATTGAATTTTGAGCAAGTGATGGCAGGTGTACTTTATCAAGATGTAATTTGAGAGCTTTTATCAATCTTGGATAGGTATATTTGGTTTTGGAAACTAAATAAATGCACAAAAAGAATTGAAACAGAGGTAATCTCTCTGTGAACAATCCAAAGTAAAAAATAGAGCAGGGAAGATGTAAGAGAGTCATATTTGAACTATTTATTCCCTATCATTCAGATCTCAGTGAATTAATTGCATTTATACCAAATAAGTACTGTATAAATATTTTTTTTTAATTTAACAGATAAGTGCAGCGCTTAAGGGGTGTTGTGGCTTTCAATATGTGTACTATTGAATTTATAATTCTATTGAGTGTAATCTATAAAATAAAGGGGAAATTAGAGAAGAGAATGGTACATTTATTCAATAGACAAGTGTCTAAACAGCAGGGTCAACCTGCCAACAAGGTTCTGACTAAGCAGTTTTTGACCCACAATTTGGCTTCCCGGTGACCTGTAGGCAAGTTGGGAAGTCAACTTGAATTGCCAGAAATAGCAACATGAGTAAATGATGATCCCACACAGTGGATGATTTGATTCAGCGCTTGAATCATTACCAGGATCAAGCCACCCCCCTCCCCGTCCAACCAAGTGATCAATACAATCATGTTCCTGATAACCACAATTCATATAAGCTATATAATAACTATCTCTCAATAAAGAATATTATCTAGTCTTAAATATTTTCCCCCTTGTAACTCTGCTAAAACAGCACAGTTATAATATTGATAGCACAGGTAGGTTCACCATCCTACATTTTCCTTCAAAATTCTTCCTGTTGCTTGTACTTACCGCAGTCAACAAATATACAAAAATATCATGTATGGGCTCCCTGTAGACTGGACGTGCTACACATTAGGAAACAACCTACCAGAAGGGTTTGTATTATACCAGAACATGACAATGTTATTCCCTGCCTTTAATGCCCTATCAGAACAAGGAATAATTGTAGAGGATCCAGTAAATTCATGCTTGCTTCTTAATTATCCCAGTCTGACTCTTTTACAGTTTGACAGGAATCCTTTATGTGAGCTTCAATGGGCTTGGATTCCAGGCAAGCAATCTTGGCGTTAATCTTGTTATCATCTGGTGGTCACTTCTACGCCTTTTACTTCCCATAGTTTTAGCTGCAGAATATCTCTTTCATTCCATGGTAGTCTTCTTTCAGTTGAAAGCCAAAAACATAAAACATAAAATGATTGAGGGGAAAGCAACCATTGTCACAAATAAGCATACATCTTTATTAATTATTATCATGTTTCCAGTATATATCAATTGTGGTATGATTGGCTGAAAACCCCTCTGGTTTTGTAATCACACCTGGATTTCTATCATGTGATCTATGCAACAATGGCAACATTCAATCAAGACCTTTATCAAAAAGATCTTCACACTCCTAACCTATAAGAATGTTCCCTAATACATTCCAGAATCACCTGATCCCTTCTGTGGAAATTTATTGTTTTGGCTTGAAGCATTACAGACTTCTGATGCTAAAACCCTGTGGAACATACACATTCCTGATTCAATCTATCCTTTTTCTAACTGGGAACCAGCTGATCAAACCTAAATTCCTATACACCATTGTCTAAATTTAGCCATTTTTCACATTTAACTGGGTTTACATTAAAACCCCATTAAAATGCTTCAAAAATAAAGCCAGGCGCCACTGTGGTGCCCAGGAACTTTCCAAGTGGCGTCATGGTGCCCTACCACCTAAAAACTGTACTGGGTGGCGCTTTAATAATAAATATGTGGCGTCTTGGCACTTCTAACCTAATAATTTTTCCAAAACAGAGCTTTTAAACCACAATTTAAGGGCTTAATTTTGGTTAAACTTAACCAATCTTCTTGATACAGTCAAGGCAATTAAACAATTTATTTAAATTCTAATTAATCATCTTCTAAAATATATATTAATTACCTTCCCAGTTAATTGATTTTTTTGAAGACAACAAGTCTTTACTTGACACATTCAAGTCCATTCCAGCCCTATGATTAAATCTCCATTAATCATATTTGAGATTGTATATTAATTAACCTTCCCATTAATAAATTGGATTTGAGACACCTAGTATCATAATATTAATCATTTAGATTAACTGTTTTGGCCCTCAATTAGTACAGCCTAATTAATTCCTGGATAGTCCATTACTATGTTAGAAAATCTCTCCAAGACCAATCCTATTGTTTCAAATTTCAAACAATAAAAATCAGCACAATTCAACCACTTTGTGAAACCACAGCTCAACATGACTGTAGTATGGTCACAATCAGTCAAGCCCCTACTGCCATACCTCAAGTAACAGACAAAAGTATTATGCCAGCCCATGTAGCCCAACAACTCTGTAGTGCCGCCTTGGAACCATTTGATGGAGCCAATGACAACAACACTACAGCATAGATACAATTTTCCCAGAACAATCTGGTGTAAATGGAATGCCCACAACGTTTATGAATTGCTGAGATATACATCCTCCTTACTCATAACACAGATATCTGGTGCAACAAGTGGCATGAGGATCACACCAAGAAAGATTGGGACACCTTTAAGCAGGACTTCTTGGTAAAATTTCTGATGGAAGATATTGCCCTCATGATCATAAAACAAGTAAAGAACCTGACCCAGACTGGCATAGTAAAAGAACTCACCTGTGCATACAAGAAGCCCTGCCTACAAGTACCCTCAGAAATGACATTTGACAACCCAGCTACACACCTCATGTACTAAAACACACTCAAGTTGCCTGTGATGAGACATGTTAACCTGGACCAAGTGACCAATCTGCAGAGCCTTTACTGCAAGGCAGAGAAAGCAGAGCAAACATCCAACACCCTACATAAGGCCTAGACTGGAAAGAGGGAGAGACCCAAGGACTCTCATCTGCCAGGACACTTCAGTTGTCCTCCACCTGGCAACAATAACAACAATAGTAAAGGCCATAGCCCCTCAGGTTCAAATGGCCACAGTAACAGAAACAATGGGCAATCAAACTGCACTCACTTTAGGTTCACTGCTACCCAGGACAAGGGAAAAGCCTGGGGAAAGCAGTAAGAAATCCAAGCTCTCCCTACCAAACTCCTGCCTTGCTCAACAATGAGTACTGATCCAAAGACGTAGCCCAGTGCCCAATGATCTAGATCCCCTCAGGAGACTCAGTGCTTTACATCATTACCAGACATCCCAATAAACTGATGTCCTATCTTTTCTGCTTTTAAATTTACACTTGTTTAGCGCTCCTGGACTCAGACACAGATTACATACTTGTCAATAGCAACTTTTTAGACAATTTTAAGCTAGCCACTAATCCTTTGCAGATCAAGAACATGATTTTATCTGATGAACATCACATTGCTGTGACACAAGAGACTATCCCCTTTTTCATTGCACTAGAGAATCTCCACTCCATTATCCAGGGACCTGTCATTGACTTTCCCAGATTTGATGTTGCACTTTTCCTGGACTGGCTACAAAGGAACAACTCCTGTGTGAATTAGGTCACCTCTGTATTAATCATCAAGCAGGAAGGGATTAACCACC
This sequence comes from Entomophthora muscae, assembly GCA_014839935.2. Classification (NCBI taxonomy): domain Eukaryota; kingdom Fungi; phylum Entomophthoromycota; class Entomophthoromycetes; order Entomophthorales; family Entomophthoraceae; genus Entomophthora; species Entomophthora muscae. The sequence continues at coordinate 218,375 of QTSX02002884.1, forward strand.
AGATATACCCTTACTCAGTGGACCAACTCCTACAAGATCATGTTTTTGTACACATCACAGAAACTCTTAAAGAAAAGTACAACCTCAAGGCAATTGATTGGGACTTCTGCCAGTACAAGATCATACATTTCAAAGATCACCAGGATACCTCCACACCTCAGGATTGCAAAATTGTTGCCCGCCATCCAGAAATCTTCAAGGAAGCTCTACCTGGGTTGCCCCCAGAGAAACACATTCAACATTCCATTCAACTCAAAGGAGCTGTATCCAAAGCACAACCTATCTACCAGCTGACCCCAAACAAAGACAACGCCCTATGCGCTTACCTCAAGGAAGCACTGGAGAAAGGACTTATCCACCCTTCACAATCTCCCTTTGGGGCCGCTGTATTCTTTGTGGCAAAGAAGGATGGCACCCTGCGCCTAGTCACAGATTACCAAGCCCTAAATGAAGTTATCATCAAGAATCTTTACCCACTGCCACTCATTGACAGCCTCTTTGATGCCCTGGGGAGCGCCACAGTCTTCTCCAAGATTGACCTAACTGCAGGCTACAATTAGATCCGTATTAAGGAGAAATATATCCCCAAAACCGCCTTTCACACCAAGTGCAGCTCATATGAGTATGTGGTGCTCAATTTCAGTATGAAAAACGCCCTGTCAATCTTTGTGACCTTCATGAACAAGGTGTTTGCCCTCACATAGACAAGCATGCCTTAGTCTATCTGCATAACATTATTGTCTATAGCCCCTTGGTGGATCAGCACTGTGAAGACTTGGAGGCAGTCTTTGCTACTTTAGCACAACACAAGCTAATAGCCAAACCCTTCAAATGCCAGTTCTTCTACAAACAACTTCCTTTCCTAGGACACATAGTCTCAAAAGACGGAATTAAGCCAGACAGTCAGAAGATTCAGGAATTATGAAAGATGCCACCACCCAAAGACAAGTTGGAACTCCACACATTCCTGGGGATGGTGGCCTATGTACGCCGTTTTATACCTGACTGCGGCGTCCTGACGGCACCCCTGTCCGCAATAAATGGCGCCAAATCCAAGTTTGTATGGACCCCCCAACATGACCTTTGCTTTAGACATCTAAAAGAGAAACTCACAATAGCACCTATCCTAAAGTACCCCAAACACAATGGGGAGTACTAAATGGAAACAGACGCCTCAAACACATCCATTAAGGGAGTACTACAAATCAAAAACAATAATGGTGACTTCCTGCCCATAGCCTACAAATCACAGAAACTGACAGACGGCAAGTGTTGATACCCTATATACGACAAGGAATTGTTGGCCATTGTGCACTACCTAATCAAATGGCGTTGCTATCTGGAATAAAAGGAAGAATTAATGGCATTGATCAACCACAAGTTGCTCATATACTTCAAAACTAAAGCATCTATCACACTGTCAAGCCCGCTGGATGGAACTCTTGGAGAGATTCAATATGCCCATACAATACAAACCTGGTCCAGAACTTGCCATAGCGGACTCCCTCTTGCGCCTGTATGTCCGTGCCACAAGAGGAGAAAATGGGCTTGACCCAGACTGGCCCCTCTTGGTACTACAGACAAAAGACAAGGGCTTCCCCCTGGCACAACAAACATAAAAAAGGAAACAGTCATCAAAAACAAACACCTATTTGCTGACATGTATGAAACCTTACATCAAAAAATGTCCAACGGGACCACAATCCCTTATATCCCCACACACCAGCAAGTGGACACCATCCTACGTTGCCATAGAGACCTAGGGCACACAAAAAGTTGCAAACTCTAAAAATTCCTTACACACAAAGCATGGTGGCCAACCCTGTACTGAGACGTTCAGGAAGTCTTGGACCAATGCAAATTATGTGAGAAACTTGCAAAAAGCAAAACCCCACCTAAGTCAGTACTACCTATTTGCACGCAACTACCCTTCAAGGTGTGGGCCCTAGAAATTGTGGGTCACATGCCAGTAAAACATAATGAGAAGAAGTACATCATTACTGCAATAGACTTTGCCACACAATGGCCAGTGGCACAAGCAGTAAAAACACATACTGGCAACAATGTGCGGCAATTCATAGGGAAAGAAATCATCAGCAAGTTCTTAAAGCCATAATTACTGATAACCAATGGAGGCAAAGAATTGACCTCTGAAGATACCAACATATACCTCACCAAGAATGGGGTCCAGCACACGGTGATAACACCTTATAATCCTCAGGCCAATGGACGTGTGGAGCGGCTAAATGGCAGCCTCATGCAAGCCTTGGCCAAGCTCACCTCTGGGAGAACCGAGGACTGGTATAAGCAGCTACCAACTGCACTACTTGTATGCCAAACTTGTGTGAAAAGATACACTGGGAAAAGCCTTTTTGAGTTGGTATATGGCACACAGCCTAATATCATCCAAGCATTATCAGGACCCAAGCTGGAAATTCCAAGCAAGGTCCCCCCTGCTCAGATCCCCTGGTCATAGAGGCCAATAGCAATCAAACAGAAAAAGAAAACAAGCGTCTATAAAAGACGTTTGTCCCTGTCTAAAACAGACACAAGGTCAGCAACAAAGTTTGGGTCATGAACATTGACAAGAGTAAACTACAACCCAAGAAAGTAGGCCCAGCAATCATCTTAAAGGTAAACAAAAACAACACTTACCTTGTGCAAGGACTTGGAAAACGCAAACAAGACAAGGTACTCCACCATGATTGTCTGAGACCCTGCAAGGCAAGACAGAAACAGTGTGAGACCGCCCTACCCGCCACAGAATAACAATTAGTCCAGTATGGTACCTGGGCTCCCAACAACCTGCCCCCAGAGGAGGCCAACCTTCAGTTGGGGGTGTCTAACAGCAGACTTGACCTGCCAGCAAGGTTCCAAGTAAGTGGGGTTATGACCTGCAGTCCAATTATCCAGTCACTTGGAGCCAGACTAGGAAGTCAACTTGAATTTCCAAAACCAACAACATGAACAAATGATGATCCCTTACGGTGAATGTCTTGTTTTAGCGCTTGACTCATTATTAGGATCAAGTCACCCCCTTCACCATTCAACCATGTGATCAACAATCATGTTCCTGCTATTCATTGATTCACTATGACTATATAATCACTATCTCTCAATAAAGATTATTATCTAGCTTCTAAATATTTTTCCCCTTGTAACTCTGCTAAAACAGCACAGTTACAACAGACATAATATATCCCTTCCCCCAAAAAACACCACCTAAGTCTGGGATACCCCTCTCTATAACCCAGCCATTTTAAGGTATGGGCACAGGAAATTGTAGGCTCTGTGCCAGAAGATAGCAGAAGCAAAAGATACACCATCACACCCATCAATCATGCAGTAAGATGGCATGCAGTACAAGCTACAAATTAACACAGGGAAACAATGTAAGCCAGCTCATAGGCAAAGAAACAACTGATAAGCTTTGGAAACATTGACTTTTAATCATCAACAGAGGAACAGTGCTTGACACTAATGGCACCAACATCTATCTTGCTAAAATCTTCATCAAGCACACTGTTGCCAGCCCTTACTACTCACAGGATAAAGGGAGGGTTAAAAGGCTAAATGGGTCTGTGGTAGAGGCCTTAATCAAACTATCTGCTAGTGATTCTTTCTTTTGGGCTGATATGCTACCAACAGTGCTAATGATGTGCTGCACCCACATGGATTGTAACCTTGGAAAAGCCTATATCAACTTGTTGATGGACACAGGACAACCATTGTCAGTACTGCCTTGGGACTATGTCTACCCCTACTTAAGCATGTGCCTGGAGACAACAACCCCATAGTACAACAATCCAGGATAGGTCAAGAAGAAAAACAGAAGGACAGAGTAGAGAAGACAAACTCACTCTGACAGAAGCAATTCCAAGTAGATGATGAGATGTGGGCTTTAAATCACGTCCTACATAAGCTGGAACCAGGAGAAAGGGGACCTGGTGTTGTTGTGCAATTCAAGACAAACAAAACCTATATTTCCAAAGAAATTGGTGCCTGCACTGGATTAAAATGTATGCACCATTAACAACTTTGCCTCTGCAAGGCAAGAGAGGCCCAACATGATTCCTGACTACTGGTCCCCAATGCAAAATTGGAGCAATATTGAGCTCTAATCCCTGACACTCTCAAGAAAATTCCTAAGGCTCCACCTTCCAGCACATCCAGGGGAGATGTCGCAATATCTACACTTACTCCCTCTTAGGAAGAGCAATCAACTAAGAAGGAACTCAATTAATGAATGATTGGTGGCACTCTTGTCACACTCCCATGTTGTATGGGATCCAAAGTTTTGAATCCTAAGTGGAACACTACTTGGATAAGTCCCATGGCTGCCATGACATACCTGTACATCATATGGCTTATCACAATACTATACTTACCCTTATTCTGTACTCCATAAAGTATCATTATCTTCCTAATTTTCCCCTTTACCCTGTTTTGTATACTCCCAATAAGTATATACTTGATATAAGATTAAATTATTTTTCAGAGTTTTATTAGTGATGATGTATTTTATAGCAGGCTATATAGATCCATAAGGCTGTTGGTTATTTATTGCAGCGGTTTTAAAAGCTGTAGGGCTAAGCAAAAATAAACTCATTGGTAAGCAAGATCAACCCATATGCAAACACAGTTAAAAACCGATGAGTTTATAATGGTTTATGATATCTTTGGGCTCATCCATGTTCTTTTCTGAGACGTGTCGATCCAGTTTGCATCTGAGATGATCTTGTTTACAAATGAGTTGTCTTTCTTGGCCCCATAGCTTTGAAAGCTACTGCAATAGCGGTGGAAATATGGTACCCACTAGGATTCCAACAAGGTTATTTCTAGGAACCACTGCCAAACAATATGTCACCCCTCTGGATATTTTTAAGTATGAACTCTATTTAGTAATATCAATGATGATACCCCATTGTTGGGTTCTTCTCCCTAGAAATAATGCGGGCAGAATCAAAGTGTGTATCAGAAATGTGGGCTTGCAAGTGCGTACCAGATGCCTTTTACTAAGCTTTTAATAACGTCCAAATTTCAAAAGATCCATTTATTATTAATCTAAAAGGTGTAGAGGCGAACTGTTTATGAAGTCAGCTTCAGAAATGCTGTGCATGTGTGCCAATAATAAAGTTGAGTCAAATTCTTATTTTTCACATAAATAGATATTTTTATTTACAAATCAAAAAATACTGAAATCTGACAGGTTGTTGGGAACAATGTTGCCAGAAAAAATATTGTCAGAAATGAGGTGGGTGCGGCCAATTTAAAGAGATGTGATTCAGGTTAGAGATATGGATGTTAGTTTAAGTAAGAGATAACTTGCTGGCACATTTCCATTCTGTTTGTTTTGAAGTGAAATGATAGAATATTCCACTCAGATGCATCGCCTGATCCAAGCGGCTGCAGATTTTTCAGAGTTAACTTTGTTTACCATTGTGTCATCCTAATTAGGATGTCAGTGGAGTAAACTAATAGTAATAATATTACACCTCAGCAAAATGTTTTTCTTTAAATTTAGAGTACCTAGGTATATATTTCAGATGAATCTGATCAAAATGGTACCAAACATGGTAGCTCTAGCTGCTGAATGAAGTACTGAAATTGGGCTCACAACATAATCAAAAGGGTTGGACTCAATTTGATTCATCTAAATTCACTCTAAGAACACATAAAAACCCAAAAACAATATATCTCTGTGGATGCTAAGCCACTTTTGATGTTTAATAGCTTATTTAAAAGCTACAGATTAGTACTATACTTTGGTATAATTGGAAAATCAAATATTAAATTTGGTAAACTTAATCGTAATACACCACTTATTCAGACTTTTAATTTTACATTTATGCTTCAAATATTTAATTTTATATCCAATAATTTTTATATGATAAATTTCACATTGCTTTGAAAAACATATATTTAAATAATAATTTTTTAAATTAAACTTGATAGTAATCCCGGCCTAAAAACTCAATAAAATATATCGAATTGCTATATTAAATTCGCATTTATATCTGTCCTTGGGTGGGGCAGCTACTTAGTAATTAGTAATGCCAGCAATTCGGAATTGAGGAGGCAGAAATGATTTAAATAATATTTCAACTTTGCAGCTTGATTTCAAATTTGTACCCATAGATGTGTTCAAAACAGATTAAAATACAACATTCCGTTTATTGTTTATGCAAACCAATAACAACAGTTAGTGTGAATTTTAGTTAGGATTTTCTTTATGTAATCAATTGGATCACTGGAACTCATAACTCATAGCTTGGCGGAAATAGCTGCAAATCCATGATTTATTTCCGGTCATAGACTAGTCTAGAGCTGCTTCGGCCAAGCCTCGGACACCCACGGCCTGTTTCAGGCTCTGAGCCATAAATCAAAGATTTATTTAAAGCTGTTTAAATATGACGTAAATCAGTCTGATTGAAGCAATCAGAGTCAGAAGCTAGCTAGGGCTGAGCCGAAGCATCCCTAGACTAGTCTAAAGGCTTTACAAAATTCTGTCGGAAATATTACATTTTCCCGCGTTTTGATTCCTACCCACCGATGCCTATAAACCCAGAACATAATATAACTATTTCCCAAGGGCTACTTAAAGGTATTCTGCTCTGGTTGACATTATGCTCTTCCTCCTTTCTTTTATTACCGCTGCTTTAAGCTTAAGAGCCATTTACCCCTCTCAATCAGCCGAAATGAGCAAGAGAAGTGCACATCGTTTCTTGGCAAAGATTTATTTGCGTGATGATTTCGTTTGTGTGGGTACCATGTACCGTAAAGACTTGGCCATCACCACTGCCACTTACATGATGCAACCCTTACACTTGTATAGTGTAAATGTACCAGTTGCAAATAAAACAGCAATTGTGTATACCAAATCACATATCCTCTCAGTGGAGATCAACCCTGGAATTCGCCTTTCAGCCACGCCCAAGCATAACTTGGCACTCGTAAAATTAAACCGACACGAAAGCAGGTTTACTGGGCTTCGCTTGGATCTTATGGGACTTGGATTTAAGCTTGGCCAGTTCATGACAATGTTTGGATGGGGAGAGGAAAAGCGTGACTCCAACTATTATGAAGTCTCTGTGGAAATCGACATGCCAATATTTCGTACTAAAACATGTGCAAAAGTACATAGAAACAAGATTGATCCTGAATCTGAGCTGTGCGCTGGTTATTCCATTGGTAATGGCGATGCTTATAATTTCTCTCCAGCAAGTCCTTTGATGTACTACTATAACAGCAACTTCCATCTTGCTGGACTGTACTCATGGTCAGAGACATACAACAGAGAATACTACCCTATTGTTTTTACCAGAATATCCTCCCACGTTGCATGGATTCGCCGTACGGACAAAGCGTTTGACAACATATAGAAATCTACGTTCCAGTCTTTGATAATTCTTTTAATTCTCTCTATTTTATTAAATCCTATTTTAAAAACAACAGTTTTAAGATTCAGCTTGTACATTTTCGTCAATCACTCCAATGACAACATCCATCCCAAACAAATTTATCAGAGGTGTAGTCTTCAGAGGGGCTTAAAGCTAATCTTAGAAAGGAGCTCAGGTTGTTAAAGCAGCTTTCACAGGTATGATAATGAAACCCTAACTAAGCTAGAATAAATCCAAGCTTCAGAGAAAATCTACACTCTATTGCTGCGTTCTCAGGTGCAGCCAAGACACACAACAGGAAATCCTAACAGTAGGATTGGGTTTGTACTAAGCCAGAGGTTAGTCTTTAGGGATGAATAAGGGATCTACCTCAAGGCTCTGGAAATGATAACTATCAGAAATCTCCTTTAGATACAACTAGGGAGAGGGCACCAAAGTACAATAAAAATCACAAAGATAAAACATGAGTAGAACTTAATTTTATTGGATAGATAAAATAATTCTTATATGGAAAATGTTTACCACAAAACAATAGAAAGACAGATAGATCACTGGACACTTCTATAAGTGGGTCAAGGATCAATCATGCCACCAGAAAAAAGGTAAATGGGTCCTTCACCTATTTAGGTTGAAACCTATTTCAAGTTGCAAAAGAGAATTGAAGGATTTTGTAAAGTTATGCCTCCCCCTTAGGCCTCCACTTCAATTCCTGCCAAATGCTTGGGAATTTCTACCAAATTATGTTTGAATATTTATATGAAAGATTACTGAAAAAGCCCAAGAAAGGCCATCAATTTAATATTTAGAATTATTTTGAAGATGACCCTGCCTAACCCACCCAAGAGACACCTATGGTTAAATATCATGTGCAAGAGCGGCCAGGAGCAGTGGTAATTGCATCCAAAGCATATTCCTAATGTTAGTTGGTTCAGTTTTCCTTTCAACTATGTCCATTAAAAATTTGTCAAGATCTTCCTGCCTCAAGAAATGCATTTGTATCCACTCATATCATTGGTCAATTGGTTTGTGATATTTAATCTACCACTCTAATCCTATCCATCCCTCAAATGAATGCAAGTGTTGTAAAAGACCTTGCTTCATTCTCTAATCCAATAAAGTTTGAAATTTGTTAGTAATTTTGGCCATTTGGTTTTATCTGTTGCTTTGCAGTGTTCATTTGACTCCTTCCCCCCTTTGACCTACCCACAAATTGTTGGCAACAACCTTTTGGTTGTTACTGAAACCACAATTTTTATTGTGGTTGAGAGCTTGGTTTTATTTCCTCTTAACCTGCTCCCCATTTCTCACAGATTTTGCACTTGAAATGTAACTCCACTAAAGGCAAAATCAAAAGCGCATTAATATTGTGATTCATAACATTACCCTCCTCTATATTGGCCTTTAGGGGGTATACTTTTAAAGGAACTTGGTCTGTACTTGTGAAAAAGGGCATCTAGTGGATAGTAACTTAACAGTATACTTAGAGCCCCATGTTGCAACCGAGTTTCCAGACTTGCCTGCCAACATATCTTACAATAACAAGGGGGCGCTTGGTGAGTTGCCCCTTGACTTATCTAATGACATGGACCAATCTGATGAAAATATCAAATTGCGGGCACTTTCTCCTAATTAGGAGCACTACCAATTCAACCCACTTGACCCTCACTCTCAATCCCTCCTTGCAAAGAACCTCTGTGATTACAATGTGCCTGATGTTGAAACCCTTAACGTATTCCAGGTCCACAGTAATGACCCCGTTCCCCAAGCAAGCCATTCTTCAAATAAAGTAATCCACTTGACCTATCCCTTCTGTTTTTGTGAGAACATCCACAAACTATTGGTAGATGCCAGGGCCATTCACACTATGGTCAATCAGGGGTTTTCTAACTCTCAATAATTAGACTGGGTGCCAAGCAGATTCAAAGCAGTACAAGTAGCTGATTCCCATAGAGTGGCATTTACCCATGAGATGGTACCCTTCTCTGTGAGGATGGGGAACATCCAGGTTAACCTCTCTGGGCCAATCATGGCAGGGCTAAGCCACAATGTCATTGCTGGTCTTGACTGGCTTTGGTACAACTGTCCCTACATTGACTGGGATACATCTGTGATCACCCTCAATAGAAATGGGGTGGGTCTCCAGATATATCTGGTCAAAATGAACAAGTTGCTCCATAATACTGTGTTTGTCAGAATATCATAAACAGGTTTGTATTATTTCAAGGGGAAAACTAGACTTTAATCAATGCTCAGTTCAAGTTATCTGCGCTGAACCATCTGCGGTCCCTCCCTCAACCACTTCACCCCCCAGCACTTGCCGCCCTCCTTGGGGAGTACAAATACGTCTTCAGTGAAACACTGGACCAACTGCCTCCTCCCCAGGAGATTCAGCATGCTGTACAACTCCAAGGATTGCTACCTAAAGCACAACCCTTATATTGTCTTACATCAAAAGAAGATGAGACCCTCTGCCAGCACCTTGTAGACGTACTTGACAAGGGCTTCATACATCCCTTGCTTTTGCCATACGGGGCTGTGGTCTTCTTTGTAGCCAAGAAGGACGGGTCCCTTTGCTTGGTCACAGACTACTACGCCTTAAAAAAGGTGACTGTTAAGAATAAATACCCCCTGCTGTTGATTGATAACCTGTTTGACATGCTTACGGGTGCAAAGGTCTTTAGCAAGATTGATCTCACCGCAGGGTACAACCAGGTCCGCATCGCACCAAGGGATGAGGCAAAAACTGCCTTCTGCACACGCTACGGGTTGTTTGAGTGTCAAGTCATGAACTTTGAAATGATCAACGCTCCTTCCACCTTTGCCATGTTGATGAACAAAGCATTTGAGGAACTGATTGGAAAATGTGTGATTGTGTACCTTGACAACATTATTGTCTTCAGTCAAGATCAAACCACACATCTCTAACACCTCTGTGCTGTCCTTGACATCCTTTGGAAAAATCAGCTAAAAGCTAAACCCTCCAAATGTGAGTTCCTCACGTCAGAGTTGTTATTCCTTGGGCACACCATCTCTGCCCAAGGGATAAAGCCTGACCCTTCCAAAGTCAAGGCAATCACCAGCATGCCGCCCCCATTGATGTGGTCCAGGTGTGTATCTTCTTAGGCATGGTTGCCTATGTGCACAAGTTCATTCCTAATTGCAGGGAACTAATTGCACCTCTCACTGAGCTCCTAAACACTAAACACCGCTTTAATTAGACCCCTGCCAGAGATCAAGCCTTCAAGCTGTCGAAGAAAAGACTTACAACTGTGCCTGTATTGCAATTCCCTAATCAAAACTGCCAGTACAAACTTGAGATTGATGCCTCTGATAGAGCCATAGGGGGTGTGTTACAGGTGGAAACTGACAAAGGTGTCTTTCTTCCTGTGGAATACAAATCCGGGAAGCTCACCAAATCAGAACAACATTAACCCATACATGATAAAGAGTTGGCAGCAATTGTGCACTGCATTGAGAAGTGGTGCTTTTACCTGGAAGGGGCCACTTTTCCACCCTGCGTCCTGAAAAATCACAAATCACTCTAGTACTTCAACACACAGTACCACTTGTAACGCCTCCAAACAGGCTGGGTCAAGCATCTATCCCCCTACCAGTTGCACATCAAGTACAAGCCGGGGAAGGAACTTGTTACAGCTGATGCACTCTCAAGGCTCTATGTAGCGTCCATCACCGGTGTCATGAATACCACTATTCACCATGTTTCAATTTTGCCTTTGGTGGGCCATTTTGAGGAAAAATCTCTTGCTTTTGCTTTTGCCTCTCAAAATGAGTTAATGACTGAATCAGGAAGTTCAATTGTTTGGTTTCTTGATCCTGCGCAACTCACTTGCCCCACTAATGCTGATGGCAAGTGATCCTACCGTCCTGGTAATGTTTTGTGGTATTCCTAACCACTATATATTCCATTTCATAGTCACCAATAAAAATTAGGTTCTATTCACATTTTTGTCTTTGTGTCTTCTGTACTTCCGCGCCTCTCTCTAGCCACAACTAGTAGAGATTATTCTTCCAGGGCTGCAAGGTACACATTTGCCTTCCCTGTCATCTAACTGAGACTTAGTACAAATCCAATCCTAAGGTTAGGATTTCCTGTTGTGTGTCTGTGCCACGCCTTAGAACATGACAAAAATGGTGCTCACTTCATGGGATGTAAGCCCCTTGGTTATCCCTTTCACATCCATATTTTCAGGTCCTTTGCCTTTGCCTATACAAGAGTTGACTTCACCTGAAATAACCAGTCCTCCTATTGAGGAAGATATTGCCAACCAGCCTATTATCCCCACTATACTGAACCTCAGGAATGGTCCCCGCCTAGTTGCTTACCCCATGGGTACCCCTGACTTGGAGCAAGTCATGTCAGTAGCCCTTGGGATAGCCTGTGAAGAAGCCATCCCTCGCCTTCAGTTGCAGTTCAGTTGGGCTGAATACTACAAATTAATTGTGGCTCCTCAATTTTCACAACATCTCCTCTCAGCAGCTGGCTCCTCTGAGCACTTACTATTGTTATTTGTGCAGCCTGCTTTAGCCCACCATCAAATGGTGTTAGGACTCCATGTCCAAGAAATCTTGTCTCTGCAAGCAGTGGTTACTCATTACTGGGACCAGTTTGCTGCCTACCAACAGTGGATTCATTCCCTGTTTTCCTTGGTATCAGACAACCCATGCAACTTTGTTACCTCCCAGACCTGTTTGGTTAACTCTATTTAATGAATGCGGCAGTCCATCCTCAAATACGTGTGAGAACGCCTACACAGGTTTTATCAGCTAGAACAACCCTGGCAAACTCAAGTAGATTCCACCTTAAAAGCTTATCTCACTGACTTCAAACAACTTGTGCAACAACACAATGCATTCAGCACATATTCCTTTGAGCAACTACAGCAGATAGCGGAATTTGCTGCTAGCAGCCTTAATGAAATCAGTACAGCATTTGAACAAGAGAGAGCTGCCACCGCTGCTACTATAGCTAAACTCCAGAGTCAAGTGAATGACCTATCTACGCCCAAGCCAGATGTTCCTCCCTCTTCCCCTTCTGATGACTTAGCGGATCAAGAGCAGAGAATATGGGATGCTATTTGAGAGCTATGTACAACTAATTGTAGTCAAGGACGCCCTACTGAGGCTTCTCAGCCTGATCCACAGAAGCTTGCTTTGAAGACTCAAGTTGCTGAGCTACAGCAGGAAGTTACCGCCCTATGTGAAATGATGGCAACTGCTGCTAGTCCAGTTGGGGTTGTCAATGCAGATGATTGCTGCCCTGGCTTATTAGGAGCTTCTTGAATCCAATGCGCTTGGGGCTAATTCCTCTAGCTAATAAAGTGGATCAATTGAAGCGGGACCATACTAAACTGGATAGAGATGTACAAGAGATGAATGACGTGATTGACTCTGTGAATGATAGGTTTGCCCCTTGCCTCTCAGTGGGGCCATCTCTTACTTTTCAACTGGCTAAAATCTCCACAATAGTGACCACCTAAGGTCAACACTTAGATACTACTGCACAACAAACCACTCAAGCTGTCAATACGGGTGCCTGCGCTGTTGAGACCCTTACTAACCTTGAAGAAAGTGTTTGTCAGCTATGGGCTAGACAGCCCCACTCTGAATCCAAAGCAGAGTTTTCCCTGCATATAAACGTACTTGATAGCAACAATGGTGGCCCAACCCCTGAAGCACACTTCAAGCCTACCTTTAAACTTGTATTTGATCCTAAAACCTCAACCATTGCAGCTTTCCTAACTATCTACAAAACTGCCATGAGACGGGTTTCAGAGAAAAGTTAAGAAAGAACATATTCTGACCTGTCTACATCCAACTTGCCAGGAGGTGGTGGTGCCAGAGATGCCCTCCATTGAAACCTGGGGAGATATGAAGCAGCTTCTGATTGATGAGTTTGGCGGTGACCTTAGTTTAGAAGTGAAGAAGGACGCCTTCATTCACATTACCTTCAAACCAAAAGAGATACTAGCTGAGTTTGCAGACAAATTCTACATGGAAGGACAGCAACTGATCACAAGCAGACAGTTGACAGCCCATGAAGCCTAGATGGCTTGCGCTCAAGCCCTCAAGATTAACCAACTTCTATTCCTTCACTTCAAAGCCCACAAGGCTATGATTTCCTCCATGATGAGCATAAAGACGTTGTTGCAGGATATACACCTTACCCACTCTGGCGCAGTTGTTAGAGAAGGTTGAGCTACTTCTAACTCTGGTTCATCTTCCCGTGGTCCTCACATTCTTACCATGAACTTGCAAAATCCTCCTTGACGCCAAGGTTAACACAACTGTGGTCAGATAGGTCATCATTCTTGAGTCTGCATCAACCCGCAGGTTAAAGGAGCTGATCCAAAAGAGCAGGCGGGAAAAGAGCAGTTAACCTAGAGGCAGAGACGCTCTTGGTTGACAATTCTTACCAGTCTCTTTCAATCCCTCCCTCTATAGCTGAATATGAGCCTGCTGATAATGAGGCTCCTCCTATCCTCCTCTTGTTTCACAATATCTCTGATGACTCTGACCTGGATGACTCTGATACTGAAAACACTGATGCATATGGATACTCTGTTCTGGCTGTTCCCAAAACCATTACAGTCCCCTATAAACTACGCTCAGGAAAGACTACAACTACTGCTAATCCTTTTCCTGAAGCCAAAGAAATTTTCTCTTGTCCTTACCTCACTCAGGCTAAGAGGTCCCCTGTGCTAGTGGAGTCATCAGAAAAAGCTGCTGAGGTTGCTGATGCTGTCTTCAAGAATTTATCTGTTTTTCTCCCCCTCCAGACTGTTTATAAGGAGTTTCTGGGATTAAGATGAATGATTGAGAAGTTGGATAAGGAACTAGCAGAGGCTCAAGATATCTTGGCTGTCCTTCCACATTTTGGTTGCACTACCACTTGAGTAGAGATATCCATTCAAAAAGTGAAGATCAAGGCTGTTCTAGATACTGGCTTGCCAGTCAACGTTGTCTCCTCCAAGCTTGTGAAGAAACTCAGACTTGCCCCTGACCTTAACTATCACCAGACGTATGGCATAGCTAAACTGTCTATGACCTGTGCCATAGGGGCTTACTCTGCTCTACCCATGCAGTTTGGCAAACTTCTTCTAGCTGCGCCAGAAGTTGTCTTGGAAAATGAGAGTTACAATCTCTTAGTTGGCACTCAGTTCCTTAGGGAATATAATGGGATAATCAACTTGAAAGATGGTTACCTCTCTATTCTGAGATACAAAGTCCCTCTGATCTTTGAAGAGCCGGTTAAAGTTCCTGGGAAACGGCTCAAGACATGTGCCTTGGAGTATCTCACTGGGGTTTTAACCTCAAATATTGCACTCTCTCCTCCAACATGAAATGTCCACCCATGGCTTGTCCTGCATCTGAGGGGATCCCTCTACTAGCCACGTCTGCTGTCACCATCCCACCTGGCTCCCAGGCCATCCTGGACTCCCAGATATCATATGAACTACCTGAACAAGCCTTCTTGGAGTTGTACTCTCCCCCCTCATTAGGGCACAACAAACCTTATCTCTGTCCTGGAATCCTAGATGTCTCTCATAAGGACCCTGTTCAATTGTTGGTAGCCAACCTGACTGCAATCCCCATGACCGTGTCTAAGGGGCAGGCTGTTAGATATGGCAAGTTGTTGAGCGCTCCTGATGTCCTATCTCTTCATCCCTTTGGCATGTTCCAGGATTTTAACCTACCTGAAGAAGAGCCTCAAGTCTTATCCTTTTTCACTGCGCAAGACTTCTCACAGCTGTCCCTGGTTCAACAGAAAGAGGTGCTAGATTTAATAGACCAATTTTCCAACATCTTTGCTAAGGACAGTACCAACTATGGGTTAGCCAAAGGCATTATCCATCAGATTGACACTGGCAACGCTCCTTCCTTCTGTGCTAAACCATATTGCTGCAGTTGTGTAGAGGATGCCCAGGTATCTAAAGAGCTCAAATAACTGTTAGATGCTGGGCTGCTGGCCCCTTCCCAAAGTCCTTGGGCACCCCCGCTACTCATCCTAAAGAAGAAAGATGGGGGTCATTGTATTGTGATGGACTATTGCCAATTGAACTCTTTGACCAAGAAGGACTCATACCCCTTGTTGCGTATTAATGATGCCCTCTGACGCCTTGGAGGCTCTAAATTCTTCTACGCAATGGATCTGGCATCTGGATACTGGCAAGTTGACCTATTGCCCAAGGATTGTCAGAAAGCCGCGCTCATTAAATCTGAAGGGCTTTTTGAGCCTACTTGCATGCTGCAGGGGCTCTGCAACGCCCTGGCCACCTTCCAAAGGGCCATGGACTCCATCCTCCGTGACTTGAAGTTGTTGTGCGTCCTAGTATACTTGGATGATATAATGGTTTTCAGCGCTACCTTCACTGACCACCTGGCTCATCTCAAAGAGGTGTTCATAAAGATTTGAGAAGCGGGCCTCAAACTAAAACCTTCCAAGTGCGCCTTCTTCAAAGAACGTCTTGAATTCTTAGGCCATGAAGTAACCCAGACTGGGATTTGCTCAATGACTAAGAAGGTTGAATCCATTGACAAAATGCTTCTACCCACCAACCTGCAAGAAGTACAAGTCTTTCTGGGGATGCTGGGCTACTACAGACAGTTTATCCCTGACTTTGCTAATAATAGTGAACCTCTAGTCCAGTTATTACATAATGTCCCTTTTGAATGGACTGCCAGTCAACAGCAAGCCTTTGAGACCCTTAAGCAAAAACTCAAAGAGGCACCAATCCTCATGTATCCTGACTATGATAAGGAGTTTATCCTATACACTGATGCTAGCAATCTTGCTATTGGAGCTATCCTGGCCCAACTGGATGATAAGGGTGTAGACCATCCTGTGGCTTACACTTCCTGCATGCTAAACAAACATGAGAAGAACTATAGTGTCACAGAGAAGGAGTGCCTTGCCGTATTACATGCAGTCAAGCAGTTTTGTCACTACATATGGGTCATTATTTGTTAGATTAATCTGTTTCCTATTAACTGTGCTACTTAAAACTTTAAAATTTTGTTTTAATTTTCTTATCAATAAATTTAAATAATTACAACAGTTTTATCAAAATAAATCTTATTTAATCCTTATAATATAAAAACCTATATTAAATTAATCATTTTCTACTTACAGCTAAATTAAACTGTATTAAAGGCTAGTAACAATCTTATTTCATATACCATTATTTCTTGAAAGCTGATTAGAACAAAATGACATTATTCTAAAAAGAGCAACCTAAAAATACAATAAAAACTGATATGATGCTTTTTGTTGGAAATCCAATTGTTGCCTAAAATCTTAGCTTTTTTAAAATATTTAATTTAAAATATAATAATTTTTGAATCCCTCTTTTTAAAAAGAGGGCAGATAGCTTTTATGCATATTTAATAAATATTAAATAATTTTGGATTTTTTAAAAAAATCTAGTAAAAAGTTAAAAAAAACTAAAACTAAAATTAAAACTGAACTTTTATTGAAATTTCAGTGATCTCATTTAGCATAAGTAGTTTATTCTTAAGTTAGATTTTATAGAAAATATATAGTAAGAACTTATAAGAGATTAAAAGTTTTTCTTTTCAAAATTTTAATTATTTAATATTAATAAAATAGCTTTTTACAACTATTTAAAAAAAATTATATTTTTATACTGTATGCTAGAGATAATATGTATAAAAAATTCAAACATAAAAAAGAATGTATCAAAATCTTGCTTTATTTAATTAAATTTTATAAAGGTTAAAATTTATTTGAACTAAATGGAAAATGATCTTAGTCATTGTATCTATAAAAATAAGATACAAATTTAATTATACAAGCAAATATTTATATGTGATTAGAAAAACATTTTTGTTTTGATAGATTTAAAATATATAAAGTTCATTTTTTAAGAACTGTTAAAGGTTATAATAAACTTAAGTTTATTTAAAAAAAGGTTTTTGAGTTGGTTACTAAAAATAAGCTAAATAATGATTTATACTTTAAATTTAGTCTACTGATTAAAATATCATACTTTAAGAGTTAATTAGCATATTTTATTTCAAATAATAATTTTATAAGCTTGCATTCAAAGCCACTTCAAGATACTAAATCGGTATTGAAATATAAAGTTGCAGCACAATTCTGAAAGCTGAGATTAAGGGCTTTCTAATGATACTAGTTTGAGCAAGATTGAAGTACTATTTACGGAAATATCAACAGTTAACCAGAATATAAAAAGGGGTAAATAAACAATGATATCAGACTTCAGGGGTGATATTGATAAATTAAGGAGATCAGTTGGGGGTCAGTTGGGGATTTATGCCTGTAGTGCAAAAGCTCAGCTAACATGGTATTTAAACAGCTCAACTTTACAGAAATTTACTTTACAATCTACACCTTTACTCCTCTCTGATAACTGCACATCTATTTCCAAGCAAGAACTGCCTGAACCAAGCCAAGGAACCCAGCCACTATCATTATGGAACCTATCAAGTTTGCACCTCAGATGACACCCTTCTTCTCACTGGGGGCTTCTACTAAGAGAGAAAGAATCTCTATGCTTAAACAAGCATTCCTTTTTACTGCTGGCAGTGATCTTAACATCTTTGTTGAGCATTTCTTATTAAAAACAGAGTTTGGAAAAAGTACCTTCTTACCTGTCATACAAAATTCTAAGACAGATGATTTCCTTAACAACCTAAAGGAATTGATGTCAGAGTCCCCTACCAAGCACTTTTCTTCCCTAAGAGCATTGGTTACATCAAGCTACAGTCTGAAAGAGCTTTGGGATTGTGGATTTAAAATGACAAAAAATGAGTATTCATATTATAAAAAAATAAAAAATGCTAAAAAAGCATCATTAAATTTAAAAAATAAAAAAGGAAAAAATGATTCAGTAAAGAAAGAAAACATAAAAAATATTTTAAAACATATATTAAAAAATTCATTTCCAACTAGCCAATTCACTAAAAAGTCCCCTGGATTGATTTATGAAGAATTACAAAAAGAGTTGAGTGAATACTCAACTAAAATAAAATACTCATTATTGAAAACAAAAAAAGAAATTTACAAAGATATGAAAATAAAAAACAATATTTCTATTTCACTTTCCACTTTTTATAAGCTTATTCCTAATAATATAATTAAAAGCAAAAAGCAAACTGATATGTGTAACATTTGCAACTTAAAAAAGTCATTAGAAATGAAGAAAAAGAATCTGAGTATAAAGAAGTTGCCATTGCCTAAATCTATTAAAGAAAATTTGGAATCTATTGACCTACATGAAAAGTTTTATAAGCATCAAAATAAAGAATATATTAGTGATATAAATAATCTTGATAATAATTCATGTGTTATAGTAATAGACTATAAAGGAAACTTTAAAATAGGTGGGGGTCCTATAGAGACAAATAATTGTTTTTATGAGAAAATACCTATTTCTTTATTAGGATTTGCAATTGCTTTTAAAGAAAATGAGAAAATTAAATATGAGTATCATGACTTTTTATCTGAAATTTTATCTCATGACTCTTTGTTTTCAGGTCAGTGTTTGATAAGTCTGCTTAAAAATAATAAATTTAAGAATATTAAAAATATTAAAGTTTGGACTGATAATAGTAATCATTTCAGATCTTATGAATTCTTATATTATCTTTTTAAAGAGGTACCTAAAATTATAAAAGGAACAATTAAGTTTAATAGATTTGTTGAGTGTCATGGCAAAAGTATTGTTGATGGTCATTTTGGTGTATTATCTAAAATATTTAAACAAAAGGAAAATGAGATGTATAAAAAAAATATAAATGATCTCAAAATGGTTTTTGAGAGAGAGGAAGAAAGAAAGGGTCTATATGAGACACTTGTAAATAATTCAGATGTTTCCCAAAAAATCTTTTTTCACATCTATGATAGAAAATCTAGGCCTAAAAAAAGCTGGCTTGAAGTCAAAGCATTTTATGTTAATCTTTCATATTTAATGAAAGATGGTGAGCTGCATATTTCACCTTTGACATTTGAGGATGTTAAGGAGTACTCCAAAATAAATTATTGTGCAAAGTTCTGCACAGATGACAGAGAAACAAAGAGAGCTGATACTACTAAAGGATTAGTAGGACATGTTCATGAAGTTGGACGCATAACAAAAACTTATATTTCACATAGGGTAAATAGTCTTTTAAATACAACAACTTTTTTTTCTAAAAATAACTAAGAAATTAATTATATGAGCCAAAGATAGGGTAATAGCAATTATAGCTTTGGGGCTGCTATTACTCTCCCATGCAACTCATATATTTAATTCTTTGCTTATTAAAATAGAAAAAAGGGTTTTAGCAAAAAATACAGCTAATAGAAATAAGATTTATTTCTATTATTTGTATATTTTACACTATTAAACTTTTCTTCAGTAAACTAAGCATTATACTAATGTTCAAAAAACATAAGTTTATGACTTAAATGATACCAAAGAAGTTAAAAGGCTTTGAAATGCTTAATCTGGCGCCTTGGCTTAATCTAACAAATAATGACCCATATATGGCACCCACTTCACTGTTGTCACTGCCCACGCTTCTCTTAAGTGGTTACAACAGCTTAAGGAGCCTGAAGGGCGCCTAGCTAGATGGGCTCTAAGTCTGCAGGGATACAACTTCATGGTGCTCCACTGCCCTGGATTTAACACCAGAATGCTGATGGGCTCTCCAGAATGCCCATTCTTTCTTTGCACCCTGCAGAGGCTGACCAGTTATATAAACTAATTGGGTGCCCGTCTTTGTGGGAAAGTGAGACAGAAGAAGTACGGCTGGCCTTGTCCAAGCTATCCAAAGATACACTCATACACGACAATCAGCTCTTCAAGAAGGTAAAAGATCAGTATCTGCCTTATGTACAACCCAGTCTTTGCCTCTCAGTGGTGTTGCAAGCTCATAAAGAGACTGGGCATGGAGGCATTGCCAAGACCTTTGACTGGCTTCAAAAGAATTACTTCTGGGAAAACCTTTGCCTGCTGATCCCATACGTCATAGCTAGCTGCCACAATTGACAGCTGCAAAGGCCTTGAGCTGCTGCCCACAAGTTCAAATTAGTCCCCCTGCAACATGCCTTCCACACTGTCAGCATTGATGCGGTAGGTCCTCTCCCCCGCTCACATTCTGGTTGTTGCTTTATTATGATTGCAGTTGATCATTTCAGCAAGTGGGTAGAGGCTTGCCCAACAAAAGACATCATGGCTAAGACAACTGCTGCCTTCCTGCTACAAGATGTTTTCTACCGCCATGGCTGTCCTCAAGTGTTGCTCTCTGATAATGGGACTAACTTCAACGCCAAGCTGGTAACCTCTGTTGTTGAAGCTTTGGGGTCTAATCAGTCTTTCTCTGCCCCCTACAATCCTTCTATCAATGGGGCAGTTGAGCTTGCTAATTTGACACTGGTCTCAATCATGAGGAAGCTCACCTACTCCGACGCTGCCAACTGGGACCTATACTTACCTGCTGCTCTCTTTGCGTACTGCCTTAGCAAACATTGTGTCACTGGATAACCCCCTTTTGCTATGTTATATGGGCAAGAGGCTACTACCCCTTTGCTCTTGGGGGCCCCCTTGCTTACCTCTGACAAAGCCATGAATACTGACAGCCACATCAAGGATCTAGTCAACCAAATAATTGATATACAGGCCACTGCTTACACTTCTGCATACAAGACTAAGATGCTTGAACTCTCTCCTGATAATGCTGGACGCTCCCCCCTGCCTGAGTTTGATGTTAGTGATCATGTACTTTACTACCAACACAGAGTAAGTGGTCACGCACATAAATTGGACTCTCTATGGATTGGCCCTTTAGAAGTGACTTTTAAGCAAGGGTCCAAGTACACTGTAAAGCTCCTCTCCAGTAGCCGTCCTTTTGCTTGAGTGCATGCAAAGTTCCTTTGTAAATATTACCCCCCTAAGGCTAATCTAGGGGAGGGCAATGCTGTGAATACCGCTATTCACCATGTTTCAATTTTGCCTTTGGTGGGCCATTTTGAGGAAAAATCTCTTGCTTTTGCTTTTGCCTCTTGAAATGAGTTAATGACTGAATCAGGAAGTTCAATTGTTTAGTTTCTTGATCCTGCGCAACTCACTTGCCCCACTAATGCTGGTGACAAGTGATCCTACCATCCTAGTAGTGTTTTGTGGTATTCCTAACCCCTATATATTCCATTTCATACTAACCAATAAAAATTAAGTTCTATTCACATTTTTGTCTTTGTGTTTTCACGTACTTTGGCGCCTCTCTAGCCACGTCTAAAAGACATTATTCAATCAGGGCCACAAGGTACTTACATAGCCTTCCCTGCCATTATAACCAAGACTTAGTACAAATCCAATCCTAAGGTTAGGATTCTCTGTTGTGTGTCTGTGCCGCACCTCAGAACACAACAACCGGGGACAATGGCTTGGATACAGATTGGCCAATGCTTTACCTACGTCTTGAAGAAACCCATTACAAAGGCCTTAATTCCGTGACTATCTCCAAGCTAAAGGACAACAAAAGCCAGTTCACCACTGATGCTGGTAATACCTGCCACTGAGCAGAGACAGGTGAGAAGACACTGTAAATTCCCGCCACACAGCAAGGGGATACCATAATACACTACCAACGCACCTTGGGTCACATCAGGGGATGTAACCTCTTTGAAATCATGAAGCGCAAGGTTTGGTGGCCTTGTATGCGCCAAGACATCTTGGACCTCCTGAAAGCATGTGTGTTGTTCAAAGGGAACATGTCTAAACCTGTACCCCCCCAAGTCTGTCCTGCCCATCAAAGCTATGAAACCCTTCAAACAGTGGGCCCTTGATATTGTTGGACCTCTCCACAAAGACATAATAGGCAAGAAGTACATCATAATGGCCATCAATTACTTCACCTGTTGACCAGTAGAATGAGTAACCACTAACCATACCGCCACCACCATCACTTGCTTCATGGCAAGGAAATTGTGGCCTGCTTTGGGCAACCTAAACAATTTATCATGGATGGTGGACCCAAACTTTTTGGACATGTCATGAAGGCGTACTGTGCTAAGAATGCCCTCCAAATAATAGTCATGAATCCCTACCATCCTCAAGTCAATGGACCTGTAGAGCGCCTGAATGGTTCACTGGTCCAACTAATTGCCAAGCTATAATAGGAGAAAATCAATACTGCGTGGACTGAACACCTACCCACTGTCCTACTAATCTTACAGGCAATAGTAAACATAGGCACTGGTTTCAGTCCCAGCGCCTTGGCCTTTGGGACACCTGACAGCTTGATGGGGATAGAACAAGGGAAATTACAATCCACAGTTTCAGGGAAACCCCCCTTGTTGGCTACTCCCTCCCTGAGCCAGTGGCGTACCAAGGCCCAAGACATTAACCACAAGAAAATTGAGGGGGGGGGGCAAAACACCTTGAGGCCAGATACTCTGTAGGTAATCCCATCTACACCCTCAACCCTAACTCAGCCAAACTGGAACCAAATCACCTCAGGCCTTTCAAGGTGGCTGCCGTCTACAACAACTATACCTACCAGCTTGAAGATGCCCAAGGGAACACCAAGAAGCTTCACCAAAATTGCTTGCGCCCCTGCTGTGCCATTTCCATACAAAAGTTATTTGTGCGGACCTTCCCAGAGCTTCCACAAACTCTAATCCTGGTGTCTGACAACAAGCAGGGGGAAAGGGGGGTGTTGCAACCAAGTTTCCAGAATTGCCTGCTAACATATCTTACAATACACAGGGGGTGCTCAATGAGTTGCCCCTTGATGTATCTAACCTGGACCAATATGATGGCAATATTGAATTTCGGGCACTTTCTACTAATTAGGAGCACTACCAATTTGACCTGCTGATCCACGCACAAGTTATTCCTTGGCTTCAAATCCTACATGGAACATGACACTATGCCACCCCCTTGTGGCCTTGTGGGTTTTCTCATATAGTATATTAATAACGATATTCTACAATAAACAATACCTTATTCTTTTCATTCTTGTCTTTTCTATTGGACTGTTGTCTTCCCCAATCAAATACTGAACTCTAATTGGCTCAGTTGCAACACCCACTTGAAGGTTACTTCAAGAGGGCCAATCTATAATCTGATCAGCTTGTAATCTCCTCTTCCTACTTGATTTTTGTAGTGGAGGACCATGTCTCCTACTTGGAACTTGGGGAGGGGAGTGCAGGCATCATTATCTGGAGTTAACTCCAGAGTCTTGGTCTTTTAGGCAGAGACATATACAGAATCTTGGATGACAATTATGCAATTGACTAGACCTTTGATGTGATCTTCAGAAATAGCAACAGAGTCAGAGGTGGATAGCTTCATCCCAAGAGGGAAGGGGTGGTGGTCTCTTGTCCGTACATAATGGTAAAAGGGGAGAAACCAGTAACCCTGTGTCTGCTGAGGTGGTATGTAAATAAGGAAGCTGGCAAGTACAGGTCCCAGTTGGCAATATCAAAGTGATTCAACTTCCTCATGATAGACACTAAGGTAGAATTAGCCCACTCTACAGCCCCATTAGTAGAGGGATTGTATGGGGAAGAGAATAATTGGTGAGTTCCTAACGCTTCCACCACAGATGTCACTAAGTAGGCATTGAAATCAGATCCTTTGTCTGAGAGAAAGACTTGTGGGCAACTGTGGCAATAGAAGACATCTTGTAGAAGAAAGGTAGAAGTTGTCTTAGAAGTGATGTTCTTGGTGTGTCTAGCCTCCACCCATTTTCTAAAATGATCCACAGCAGACATTATGAACCTGCATCCAGATCTGGAGCAGGGGAGAGGGCCTACAGCGTCAATTCTAAGTATATGAAGGCCATGCTGTGGAGGAACTGATTGGAACTTGTTTGAGGTAGTGCAAGGCCTCTGAAGTTGGTAGTCATGACAACTAGCTATAACATCTGGGATCAACAGGTGGAGTTTTTTTCAATATTAGTGCTTCTGAAGCTATTTTTAGGTCTTGGCTATACTAATTTCCTGTTTCATAATGAGCCTGCAGGATAAGAGATATTTGCAGGCTGGGGCAGACATAAGGAAGGTACTGTTGTTGTACCTTTGGAACAATTGCTGGTCATTTATGAGGGTATCTTGAGATAACCTCCCTAGAGCCAAGAAAGTATCTTTGTTTTCAGCCTCCCATTCTGAAGGATGACCAATCAGCCCATATAATTGATCAGCTTCAGCAGGATGGAGAGCCAAGATAGGCATTCAAAATTGTCCGCCAGTGTTTTGATGTTGTATGCTAGGACGGTACAGCTTAGTAAAATTGTAGCCTTGCAGCCAAAGGGCCCATCTAGCCAGTTTTCCTTCCGGTTCTTTCAATTTCTATAACCACTTGAGGGAGGCCTGATATGTGATAATAGTGAAATTTTTTCCATAGATGTAGTGGCAAAATTACTTTAAAGCATGAAGCACAGTTAGAAATTCTTTTTCAGTTACACTATAGTTCTTCTCATGCTTGTTTAGAACTCTGGAGGTATATCCTACCAAGTGATATACTCCTTTGTCATCAAGATGAGTCAGGATAGCTCCAATGATGAGGTTACTAGTGTCATTATAGAGAATGAACTCCTTGTTATAATTGGGGTACACAAGAATAGGGGCCTCTTTCAGTTTCTGTTTGAGTATCTTGGAGGCTTGTTGTTGACTGGCTGTACATTAAAAAAGAAAATTTCTCAACAACTAGACCAAGGGTTTATTGATGTCAGAAAAGTCAGGGATAGACTGTGTGTAGTAACCTATCATGCCTAAGAAGACTTGAACCTCTCTAAAGAAAGTGGGGGAATGCATTTTGTCAATGGCCTCCACCTTCTTGGTCATAAAATGTATCCCAGTTTGAGTTACTTCATGTCCTAAGAACTCCAGTTGTTCCTTAAAAAAGCACACTTGGAAGGCTTCAGCCTAAGTTCTTCTTCCCTGATCTTGATGAATACTTCTTTAAGATAAGACAGATAATTGGTGAACATAGCGCTGAATATAGTGATATTGTCTAGATAGATCAGCATATAGGAAGGTTTCAGATCACATAATATGGAGCCCATAGCCCTTTGGAACGTAGCTGGGGCATTACAGAGACCTTGGGGCATGTGTGTAGACCCAAACAATCCCTCAGAAGTAATAAATGTGGCGTTTTGATTATCTTCATGAGAAAGGTCAACTTACCAGTAGCCAGAGACTAAATCCATGGTGGAGAAGAACTTGGAACCTCCAAGGCAACAAAGGACATCATCTATGCGCAACAAGGGGTAAGAATTATTTTTGGTCAAGGAGTTCAGTTGACAGTAATCCATCCCTGTGTGATGAAATCTATCCTTTTTTAGGATAATTAAGGGAGAGCCACAAGCACTTTGATAATGGAAAAGTATTTCAGCATCCAACTACTTCTTGAGTTCTTTAGACACTTTAGAGTCCTCTACTTGACTTTTTCTATAGGGGTTGCTCATAAGGGGGGAGAATCACTAGTGTCAATATAATGTATGACCCCTTTGGACAGGCCATAATTGGTACTGTCTCTGGAAAAGATGTCCACAAACTGGTCAAGTAGGTCAAGAACTTATTATTGTTGTACAGGGAATAACTGTGGGAAGTCTTTGGCACTGAGCAAGGGCAACACTTTTGGTTCTTCTTCTGGCAGATTGAAGTCACAGAAGGTACCAAAAGGGTGTAAAACAAGGATGTCAGGAGCATTTAAGAGACTCATGTAACCAACTACTTGTCCTCTAGAGACATTGATGGGTACATGGTTTAGATTGATTATAAGCAACTTCACAGTGTCCTTGTGAGAAGAGTCTAGGATTCCTGGGCAGATAAAGATTTTTTACGTCCTAAGGATGATGGGAAGTACAGCTCTAGAAAAGTACGCTCAGGTAGTATATAGGAGATCTGAGAATCAATTATTACTTGAGACCAGAGGGAATGTTCAATGCTGAGGTAGCCAATAGAGGTACTCCTTCAACTACAGGGCAAGCATAAAAGGGCACTTCATGTTGGAGGAATAAGTGTGATACTTTAGTGTGAAGATTCCAGTGGGATATTCTAGGACACATGTCTTGAGGCGTTTGCCAGACATCTTAACGGGTTCCTCAAAGATGGGAGGGACTTCATAACCAAGGATGAAAAGGTATCCATCCTTC
The DNA here is from genome assembly GCA_014839935.2 of Entomophthora muscae. NCBI lineage: Eukaryota > Fungi > Entomophthoromycota > Entomophthoromycetes > Entomophthorales > Entomophthoraceae > Entomophthora > Entomophthora muscae. The sequence continues at coordinate 244,921 of QTSX02002884.1, forward strand.
AAGTTGATGATCCCAATGTTTTCTTGGAGGAACTGGGTAACAACCAACAGGTCATATTTTTCATTCTCCAGGACTAAAAATGGAGCAGCAAAGAGTAGTTTACTAAAGCGCATAGGGAGGCCAAGTAAGCGCCAATGGCTTGATTCATAGATAAGCCAGATGTATCATAAAACTGATGATAGTTGAGGTCCAGAGCTGGTTCAAGTTTCCTTACTAACTTAGAGTGCACAACATTGACAGGGGATTTAATTTCAAGGACATAATTGATTTTTACCTTTTGAATGTATACCTCTACCCACATAGTAGTATGTAAAAAGGGTAGAAAGACAACCAGGATATCTTGCGCCTCATCCAAATCCTTGCCCCATTTTTACAACATAAATTTAAGGTCAGGGATCTCTTTATAAACTGTTTGGAAGGTAACCAATAAGGAGATGCTCTGAAAGACAGTGTCAGCCATCTATGTGTCTTCTTCATAGGTTTCTACCAAGACAGGAACCTTTTGGCTTGTGAGAGGAAGGGTCTTGATACAATTTGCTTGGCTTCAGCAAATTGCTTGTGTGACAGAAATCACATGATAATATGAAGCTGTCTCCATGTGGTGGGGAATCACCCACCAAATCCACATAGAGTTAATGATTAACCACCAACACAGCTTCAGATACTGTTTTGTGAAATTTCCAAATGAGATACTAGGGTTAAGTAAAATAATTAACACCAACCAGAAAGCCCTAGATAAATGGCCTGTGAGAGAATCAAGGTGTCTTCAGCATAAAATTCAGGACATTGATATAGAACAGGGTTTTCAGCTTCAACAGGGGAAGAATCAGCACCAAGATTGACAGGCTTTGAATTAATATTTGGTGGCAACAACAACAAAGTACCAACAGCAGGTCCCTATCTTCCCATAATAATCTGGCTAAGCATTAAATTTTAGGGAATGTAGCACAGCAATCTGACTACAGGATGCATTTTAAAAAGTGAATTTAGACTAGGGAATAAATGATTTTTATTGAGTAATTTTTGGGAGGAGCCAACTCTTAAGAGTTGAAACAGTGAAAATTATTTAATATGTATCAAAATTTGACTAAACAATACCATCTCAATCCTTGACTCCTATCCCTTCTGCATTGTCAAGTGAGTACCTAGTCAAGTTTGAAAAGAATCATTGTATGACCAACTTCTGATGACTGTGCTGATAAATAAGATCCTATCTGATGACTCTCATTTTACAACAATTTATCAACACCAAGCTTGCAAGGGGGAATTGAATGCAACTGACAGACTGGAGTGGCTGAAACCCATTTTCAATCAACTGTTTAACTTAAATCCATTAAATCAGTCAGTTTTGTTAAAGGTTTTTGGGATTTCTGTGCTTTCTTACTTGGCTAAATAATGCCTGGCATTATGGAACTTACCATGACATTACCCTCCGCTTTAGCCCAGGGCACAATATCACCTTCCAGAAGATGGGACAAGGAGAAGATTTTGTGGGCAGGGAGAAGTTTAATTGCAGCCAGAGTAAGCTCAGGATGACCAATGGCGGTTGGGTTGTAATCATAGAGCTCTTGGATAAGATATGGAGAGTTTTAGCAATCATAGTGGGGAACCCATGAGTTTTCAGAATCAGGATAACCCTTTCATGAAACCAAACACTCTAGACAGTGTCAATTCTTACAAGTAGCCAAAATGCAATTTAACTCATACTCAGGTTCTCCTTCAACAAGAATGGGTTGGGAAGAAGGAGTCTCAGTACCATTAAAAGGAGTAAGTAAGCATTTGTGGAAGGTTTGGAAAATCTTAAAAGCCAGGGGTAAATCCAATCAGTATGCAGAGGGACCAATTTGACGTTTAACTTTGAAGGGACCCACTTGCTTGGGGCCTAATTTGTGGCAAGAGACCTTCAGCTTCATATTGCAAGCATCCACAATGACCAGATCACCTGGTCTGTAGATAGAATCTTCCTGGAGCTTGCAATCTGCATATTACTTATAAGTTGTCACAGCGGCATCAAGAGTAACTTGAAGTTCCTGATGGACCCACTTCAAAGCAGCGGCTTGATCAGTTGCAGCTTCTAAATTGCTAGCCAAGCAAGACCCATGTTTGATGAAGGATTGTAACCTACATTGGAATAGGATGGCAAAACATGAGTCAACGTGTGTGGGGCGTTATTATATGTGAACTATGACATGGGTAGATTATCACACCAGTTATCTTGTTGCACATTAGTGTAGCAGTGCAGGTAAACCTCCAAGCTTTGGTTTAACCTCTCCATTTGACCATCAGATTGTGGGTGGAAAGTTGTGGAACAACACAATTTGATACCCCAAATTCCAGTAAAAGCTCCTCAGAACTGAGGAATAAGTTGGGGCCCACAGTCACTCACAATCTGCATTAGAATGCCATGTAGGGAGAAGATTTTATTCAAAAACAGCCTAGATGTCTCCACCAAAGTAATTTTTGTTGAGCAGGGAACAAAGTGTGCCATTTTTTGAAGCAATCAACCACCACCATGATTACATTGAACCTGTCAGAATTTGGAAGTTCTCCAATAAAATCCACCAACACTGATGTCCTGGGCTCTGCGGCAGGATGTAAAAGAACCAACAAACCAGTAGTTGTGCTCCTTCTTGCCTTAGACAAAACACATACCAGTCAGTCACAAACTTAAGCCGCCACCTACATTGTCAAACTCTTCCATGAAAATTTCCAGTGGATGAGCTCCACCGTTTTCTCCCCCTGGGTGGCCTGCCGTAGGACAGGTGTGATAAGCCTCCATGATTTCATCCCAAATAGTCCCCTATAGAACTCACAAGCATCCTTGATGATATAAATTGATCCTATCTTGTGATAACCCTGTGGCTGGCCAACAAGATGTGCACATGCTAGTTTCAATAACCTATTGTAACCTTTAGACAGAGGCCGCAAAAACTTCACTTTGGAATATAAGTCCAAGTCTGCATCCTTGGTTAAAGACATGGTGGCAAGCGTAGCAGGCGGAGGTGGTACAAAAGGAGCCACATCTTCATCCGGTGTCATAGTATGAGTATTGAACTAAACGTAAATACCAACATCTGGAAGATGGGAAGGATTTTTTGCTCAAGACATCTGCCAAATGATTATTGGCTCCCTTGAAAAACTTGTAACAGAACTTGTACCTTGTCAGATCCCTGTGCCATCTGGATTGGCAACCTGACAAAATCCTGGGCTGGCAATAGTACAGGAGAGCTTTATAGTTGATTTGTACTACAAACAGGTGACGCGCCAACATAAGATGGTGATGCCAACGCTTTATAAGATTCCACAACTGCCAACAATTCTTTGTTGTAAATCATGTAATTGTGTTCCCGGGCCTTTGTCTTCTGGGAGACATACCCTACAGGTCTCTCAACACCATCACCAGCAGTTTGTAACAATACATCAGCCACAGCGTATTTAGAGGCATCTGTGGAAACCACAAAAGGAAGTTCAAGATCCACATGTCTCAACACAGGTGAAGACAACAAAAGAGCTTTGACTGATGCAAACGTGTTTGCGCACTCAGGCGTCCAGACCAAAGTTGTCTTCCTGCTTGCCAAATACAAGGGAGCAGCTACCCCTGACAAGTGAGGGGTAAATTTCTTCAGGAACATACAAGTACCCAAGAAACTACAAAGTTGGGATATTGTTACAGGGGTAGCATACTCTCAAACCGCTGCTTCCTTGTTGGGAGCAATAGTGTGGCCATCCTCAAAGATAATATTACCCAGGAAGGTAACCTTATGTTTAAAGAATTTACACTTACTCTTTTTGATGATCAAATTATCCTGGAGGATGCGCTATACAACTGCTGACAAGTGGGCCTTATGTGACTCCTCATCCAGAGAGAACACCAAAATGCTGTCCATGTACACAATGGCATATACACCTAGGAGGTCCCCAAGACCAAATCAATCAACTGCTGAAAACAAGCCAGGGCATTCTTTAATCCAAAAGGCATAACACGGAATTGGAAGATACCTTTCTTAGTTTGGAATGCCATTAACCATTCCATTCCTTGTGTGATCCTAATATCATTAATTGCATTCAAAAGATCAAGTTTTGAAAACACCTTTTCCTTCTTAACACACCAAGAAATTTGTGCCTCGAGAAGTAAAGGGTAGGGATCAGGAATTGTAATGTTGTTCAAATTCCTGTAATTGACACACGGACAAAGAGACCCATCAGATTTTTGATCAAAAAACAGTGTAGAACAGATTAAAAAAGCCTTCTTAAAGATGCATCCTTATGCCAGCATGCCTGAGTCCACTTCTCCAAAAATGCGTCCTCCTTTAAGGTCAAAGGGTAAATGGCAGACTCAAAAAAAATCATATCATTGGTAACCTTAAAGTCAAAGTCAAACTGAGTGTGCTTGGGAAGGACCTCACCCCTAGTGGCATAAAATGTTGCAGACCAGGGTCAAAGGCATGCTGGTAAATCCAAACTTATGGGCATAGAAACAGGAACAAACTGGATTGTCTGAGAAGACTGCTCTAAATCTGACATACCCAACAACAGTGTACAAATGGTCATGCCTGAAGAGTGGTCCACTTGTAGCTCATTTTTTTAGCAGGGTCAATACTTTATGGTCTTGCCACCAGCCCACCCCCAAGATAATAGGATACATAATGATAGAGAATATGGAGAACCTTGTAATAAAAGATTGACCCACAACTACAAATTTCACTGGCTTCTTGAGCTGAAAGAAGGTAACATCTGGCAGTTTTCACCCCTGACCAGCATTCCAGGAAGATACTTGAGTTGCAAAAAATCTGCAGTTTCAACACTCATGAAGTTCTTGGATGCACCAGTATCCAGCAAAACATCTGGACAATAGATAGTTTGACTGTTATCAATGCTACCATAAAACAAGAAGTAACCAGAAGTAGATTTATTTGCAGAAAATGTTGCAACCTCAGCAGGATATTGCTTCTCTTCAGTGGTACAGACGTCAGCTAAAGAGGCAGGATGCTCCTAAAAATATTGCTTGATCATTTCTTGGACAGCTTCAGGAAGGACAGGACAATTACAATCAATGATAACAAGAGGCAACTCTTTGGACTAAACTGTCAAAGACTTTGCAGGCACAACATGCTGGAGCATCACCAACAAACTCTCAGTGGGGGTCACTACTGGCTTTTCATCTACCTCAGCAGGTTTGTTCAAGATTTCCAATTACAACTGAGAAGAAACATGTGGGGAGAAATCCCAGCTCTGACTAGATAAAGCCACAGTAGAACAATTACCAGAAAACCAGGAGCAAGAAGCGGTCTTAGCTTCGATTCCTATAACACCTTGTTCAGAAGTTGACAGATTTGAGACCAGAGAAAGAATTTGGCTTACCAGGGTCTCAGTTGTGGTTAACAGGGAATCCCAAACTGTCATATCCTGTGCAGTCTGGTCAACTGCTAACCACAACGCTGAGAGTTTATTTGCCTTGAGAACATTGATTGTACAGCAGTAGGTAAGAAATTGAGGAAGGAATATTGAGAGTGAGGTAGTACCCTTTTGGAAGGCGTACAATTTACAATAAACTTTGAGCACCTCAATAGATACACACAAATTTTTTAACAGAGGGTACAGAGATACATTTTCAGTTAAAACATGTGGATTGCACTCCACCACAGATAACAATCATTCACAAGAATCATATGAAACCTTTGTCATCATATGGTAAACTTGAAATTTATGACTAAGGCTAGATCTGGAATATATTGATAAGTCTGACAAAACTTTATGCAAAATTTCATCAGTGGGTGAAGCAGGGAAATAATACAGACACCAAAATAACATAGCACAATGGAAACAGGAAACAGACATTACAGTCTCAACAACTGCAATTGGAGATGGAAACCATAAATTAAAAAAATTAAAAAACTGAAAACTCAGAAAAGAACTGATGCAAACAGACATAGTGAACGCGGATATCTCAACAGAGCAGGAGAAAAGAAACACAAACTCATGAAAAACTGCTTCCAAAATTCAGACGTCAAAGAGTTGAGTGATGTGAAAGAAATCACAGGATATTATGAAGCTGTATTTGTGTGGTGGGGAATCACCCATCAAAACCACATAGAGTTAATGATTAACCACCAGCGCAGCTTCAGATACCGTTTTGTGAAATTTCCAAATGAGATACCAGAGTTAAGTAAAATAATTAACCTCAACCAGAAAGCCCTAGATAAATGGCCTGTGAGAGAATCAAGGTGTCTTCAGCATAAAATTCAGGACATTGATATAGAACAGGGTTTTCAGCTTTAAAAGGGGAAGAATCAGCACCAAGATTGACAGGCTTTGAATTAATATTTGGTGGCAACAACAACAAAGTACCAACAGCAGGCCCCTATCTTCCCATAATAATCTGGCTAAGCATTAAATTTTAGGGAATGTAGCACAGCAATCTGACTACAGGATGCATTTTAAAAAGTGAATTTAGACTAGGGAATAAATGATTTTTATTGAGTAATTTTTGGGAGGAGCCAACTCTTAAGAGTTGAAACAGTGAAAATTATTTAATATGTATCAAAATTTGACTAAACAATACCATCTCAATCCTTGACTCCTATCCCTTCTGCATTGTCAAGTGAGTACCTAGTCAAGTTTGAAAAGTATCATTGTATGACCAACTTCTGATGAATGTGCTGATAAATAAGATCCTATCTGGTGACTCTCATTTTACAACAATTTATCAACACCAAGCTTGCAAGGGGGAATTGAATGCAACTGGCAGACTGGAGTGGCTGTAACCCATTTTTGATCAACTGTTTAACTTAAATCCATTAAATCAGTCAGTTTTGTTAAAGGTTTTTGGGATTTCTGTGCTTTCTTACCTGGCTAAATAATGCCTGGTATTATTGTCACAGCCACACCAGAGTCCAACTGGACTCCCACAGGGGAGGCAGGCCGGGCCTGGAAGGCCATGTACACAATAGGCGTAATTCTGATCAGGTAGTTGACTGCAGTAGCTAGGGGGCGCCAACTCCCAGTATGGGACACAATCTGGTTGGCCAGCCCCAATACTGTGATATAGACAAACCCCAACTTACTGAAGTCCTGAACAGGAGATGTGTTGGGTAAGGGGGAGTGGTAGGAATCTCCTTCATAGCAAGCTATATGGTCTCTTTAACACAACTAGGAGTGAGATCCAGAGGATAGGGGTGGAAATACTCCAATTCAAGAGCTCAGGGTGGATTGACTGAGGTAGCAGGAGTATAGCCAGGGGGCAGGGATAGACAAGCATATGTTGAGTAGATGATTTACAAATAGATGCAGACATAATAATTAAATTTGAGCAAAAATAGATAATTCCTGCAAGAAGAAAGTGATTTCTGGGCATGGACTTGCTTTATTAAGATGTCAACAGTGAGGAGGGCTTCCCCCTCACTACTTATACTTACTGGTAAAGATGCAACCTTTTGTTCCACCAGGATCTGGCAGCAATATTTTCAGTTAAATTTACAATTTTGGCTGGGATTTGCATACTTGGGTCTAGAGGTGGATGCTCATTGGTTGGTATAACAGGAACCTTTCTTGGGCTGCAGCAAGCCAAGTTGCCACTGCTATTTATAGAACCTGTAAATAAATGAGTGCCCAATTGCGCAATCAAACAATTGCACTCCTGATGTACCATTTCCCGATAGTTAAGAGGCCCAAATTTGATAATAGAATTGAAGCCGGGGATTCAAGGCTTGTGTGCACTCTCAAATCCTGGGCCATTTTTTAGCTGAAAGGGGAATTTTCTTGCTCTGGGAGATAATTGGTAAGGATTCCCAAGCTGTGGGGTGTTTGGCCTCTAGGAAGACCAACTGATTGTCCAGGGAATTCTGGGCCCTGATAATTATAGAATCTACCATGACAGTGAAGGTCACTGATGGGGTTATATTCTAGGTAAAATTCACTGATGATGACTTAAAAATTTTAGCCTAGGTGGAGTTCATTGATGAGGGCCTAAGGATATACTTAAAAGCCATTCTAGGTGCTAGGCTATTAGAATAATCTTTCAAACATTTAGGGTAAATATTTCAGCGTTTTTTCAAAGTGAGTTTCTAGATAGTAAGAATTTGGAACAATTTTGGGAAATTTTGACATAGGCAGTTCAAAAGTTTCCAAGGGCAAGACACTGATGGGGAAGAAGACTGAGAACTTTGGAAAACCATTTTGTTTTAGTTTTACTTTAGAGTCAAAATTAAAGGGAAATCATTGAATAAAGCACAAAAATGGATATAATAGTAGTTTCCTATGGAAATGTTTAGTTTGAATGCAGAAAAACTTTGAAGGAAACAGAGAAATTGTTAAGGATGTGAGGCGCAAACTGCCAAAGTTTTTTTTGGTGAAATAATTGATGCTTATTTGGTTTTTTTGGTAAACCTGTGAATCAAAGTAAGGCGCTTCAGATGTTTGAAGATGAAGAACATTGATGATATTGGTTGATTTTTAGCTTATTTTAATAGTGATTTTTCATTGTTATAATAAGGTAAAGCTTAATGAATTTACTCAGAATGAGCAGAAAAATGCAACAGGATTGGTTAAAGTAAGTTTGGAAGCACTTTTTATTATAGAAAATTGAAAGTGAAAATAGTTTAAACCTTTGAAAGAACAAGCCCAAAGGGAATATAGCCTAAGACAAAGGGGAGCTATATAAGGGCATTTGACTGAACATGAGCTGGGAGCAGAATTCTCTTTAAAGTTCTTAATTTTAAACACCTCTTGAGTTTAAAGGTTTGTGGAACTTCATCCTAAAGCAGTGAAGCAAGATATGTTGATCCCCAAGACATTCCAAAGGAGTAGTTGGATCCCTAAAGTCTGAAAACAGTTGCATTTAAGAAGGTTTCTAAGGGGATCTGTCTTCTATAAATAAAGAATTTCATGACCCCCTGTATTTTTAAGTGAAAGTAACATGGAGCCTTGCCCATATATTCTAATCCAACACCAGAAAAGAGTAAAAGTATAAGAACATTCAGAAAGTTCTCCAGAAGCCAAGCCCCTGATTAGAAATGGAAAATAGTACTTGCACTCACAACCAGAGGAAGAGTGTTTTTGGGAAAGGAGTTTGATACTCTCTTCCAGAAACTGTACACACCTCCATAAGGACAGACCCAAGCAGATGTCATGATACATGAAAAAGATGCTGAGATGATGGTACAGTAGTTCTAAAAGCTATGGCAACAACCAAAAATACCTCAGATTTAAACAAAATGATTTCAGATTTGAACAAAATCCAAAATGCGCAAGATTCAGGATTAAATTAATTTAAAATTTTCAGTAAATAAATGAACTTCAAGACAAAAAACAAAATTTCACTAGCTCATTAAACAAAGTTATATCAAATATAAAGCAGCATAGCTTAAACCACAAACAAAATGAACTGACGCAATAAGTGAGATGAATAAATGCTGTTCTAGATTGTTTTAAAATACAATCAGGATATGTATGGGGCACCAACAGAAGAACTTAATGAAACAAAATTTGAGCAATCTAGAAGCAAGATTCCACAGACACAAAACAGAATGGATACATACAATATGTTTAGCATGAGCAGCCTAAAATGGAAAAATAACAGCTTAACAGCCAATCAACAGCTATCCAATTTAGAAACAGAGGCATTTTATTCATTTTTATGGATCCTGATTTGTATGAAATGGTTTTGAGAACCTTTCAAATATGGACTCAAGATTAAAATAAAAATAAATCATAAAATTTTAAATGTCTACTTTTGGTGATTTTATCCTAGGTTTTATTTCAAGATGGTTTTTAGCAGCAACAACATTTTTTGATAGCGCTAGCAGCCAAGCCAGCTTCAATGAAGGCAAGGCTCAGAACGTGGAGGCACCCATTTACACCTAAGCCTTTGAGGAAGGTAACAAGGAAGCTGACCTGTACCTGACCCCCAACCCATATGGCTTTGACTTGTTCAATGGTCACTTTGCGCCCAATGCTACCCCCACTCCCGTACCTACCCCTGCACAAGCTTTCTGTCAACCAACCAATCAGGATGACAACCTTGATTTGGAACAACTTTCTACCACAAGCCAACCTGCCCCCCCCCTCAGCCAATCAGGCTTCATCTCCTGCAGCCCAGAGCCCCAAGCAACAAATCATCACCACCTAAATTCTCCAGGAAATTGTGGCACTGCACCTGCAGGGTCTGTCATGGGATCAGATTGCTGACCAATTGAAATTTACACAAGTTACCATAATGTGGGAGTTTAACAACCAAACAAACAAGGGGAATCTGATTGGGACAGCCAAGAAGCCCAAGAAGACCCCTGTGTTCCAAATCAATGAGGCATATTCAATAATGCTTGATCTATTGCAGTGGGACCCCAAGCTTCCCATGACCCAGGTCCAGAAGCAACTTGCACACCATGGCATTTGGGTGTTTGAGCGCATGGTGCAGCTCTGGATTTATGGGAAGATGGCGTCAGTCTGTGTGCAGACTAATGTTGCCAGTAACCAATGGGATGGCGCTGAGGATTCCCCATATGATCCTGCCATCAAATCCACCCTGGTCCAATGCTTCACTAGTCTAACAGATGACATCATCTTCATCTCCTACTACAAGCTATCAATAGCTTTTGATGATTTTGGTGAGCAAGGAAGAGCCACCACTCAAAAAAAGAAAGAAGGTCAAAAAGGTGACTTTCAAAGGTGCATTTATGGCTGTTTTGACCAAGGGTTCTGTCTATTATTGGACACACCCAGATTTCACTAATGACTACAAGTACAGCCACATCCTTGGTAGATTACTTGAGTCCTGAAATGGCTCAAATTCCAAGCACTGGATTTTCTTGAGCCACCAGATGAAGGATATCTCCACTGCCCTCCAGGCCATCAAGGGTCATGGGCACCAGGCCTCAGTCTACCCTGCTGGCCATGCAGACACCCATCTGGGTGATGTTGTCTTCTTCAAAATCAGAGACACAGTACAGGAGTGCTGCCCTAAGGCTTTCAACGGCCTCTATCTTGGGGTCCTTGACCACAATTCTCTCTTTGGTCACCAAATGATGGCTGACTTGTTTGTGCAAATGGTTTTTCATGTGAACATGGGCAAACAATCACATAAGAATAAGCGCCTCCCACCCTGTGCCACAGCTGTCTACCAGCCACTCCAGCCAATGTCAGATGAGGAATATGACAAGCATTATATGGCAGCCATCACGCAAAATCCTCCTATCCCTACCCTGCCATCACCACCTCCACCTTCCAGCCCCACCCACCCAATCACAGACCCCCAGGCTAGCACAGTTCTACCTCTTTCTTCCCACACTATTCTGCCTACTAGGCATTGTTGTAACTGTGATGTTTTAGAAGAGTTACAAGGGGAAAAATATTTGTAAACAGATAATAATTTATTGAGAGATATGGATTATATTGTTGCTGTGAATTGTGGATAGTAGAAACATGATAGTGTTAATCACACAGCAGGATGGTGAAGGGGGGTGGCTTGATCCTTGTAATGAGTCAAGCGCCAAAACAAGAAATCCACCATATGGGATCAGCTTCTGTTCATATTGTTGGTTTTGGAAATTTATGTTGACTTCCTAGTCTGGCTCTGAGTGACTGGATAATTGGATTGCAGGTGTTGTGAGTGCCACCATTCCACATGTTTTGATTTTGCCTTTGTTGGGTTATTTTAAGGACAAATATTTTTCTTTTGCTTTTGCCCTTTGAAATTAGGCTGGCTCCAAATTGGGAAATACAATTGTTCATTTTCCTGATTCTGCGCAACTTACTTTGCCCCACTCATGCCGGTGGCAAGTGATCCTACCAACCTGGTATTGTTTTATGGTATTGTAAACCACTATAAATTATATTTCCTATTTTCTAATAAAATTAAGTTATATTCACATTTTTTCTTTGTGTCTCCACATACTTCAGCGCCTCTCTAGCCACGTTTAGTAGATATTATTCATTCAGGGCCACAAGGTAATTGCATAGCCTTTACTGCCATTCTAACCAAGACTTAGTAACAATCCAATCCTAAAGTTAGGATTTCCCTTGTGACTCTGTGCCGCGTCTCAGATCACAACAAAAATGGTGCTCACTACAGGGGCTGTAAGCCCCCTGGTTACCCCTTTTGCAACAAAGTTTTTAAGATCTTTGCCTCCACCCATACAAGAGCCAACTTTGCCTGAAATTACCAGTCCTTCTATTGAGGAAGACATTGCCAATCTGCCTATTGTCCCTACTTTGCTGAACCTTGGGAGTAGTCCCTGCCTAGTGGCCTACCCTTTGGGTACCCCTGACTTGGAACAAGTCATGGCGGTAGCCCTTGAGATAGCTGTGATGGGACCATCCCTTGCCTCCAGCTTCAGTTCAGTCAAGCAGAATACTACAAATTGATTGTAGTGCCACAATTTCCCCAGCATTTCCTCACAGCAGCTGGCTCCGCTGAACATCTATTGTCCTCCTTTGTACAACTCGCCTTAGCCCATCATCAAATGGTATAAGGGCTTCATGTTCAGGAAATTTTGTTGTTGCAAGCCGCCATCACCCATCACTGGGATCAGTTTGCGGCCTACCAGCAGTGGATTTATTCCATTTTTTCCTTAGTATCTGAAAATCAGCGCAACTCTGTCACCTCCCAGTCTCATTTGGTCACTTCAATTGAAAGAATTTGCCAATCCATCCCCAAGTATGTCAGAGAGCGCCTTCATGAGTTCCACCAACTGGAACAGCCCTGGCGTGCCCAAGTAGATTCTACTTTAAATGCAAATCTCACTTACTTTTGTTCAACTTGTACAACAACTTAAAAAGTTCAGTGCTTATTCCTTCAACTAATTGCAGCAAGTAGAAGTCCATGCTTCAAAGGGCCTCTGCAAGCTCAGTAAAGAATTTTGATCAAGAAAGGGTTATCACTGCTGCTGCCATTGCCAAACTCCAGACTCAAGTAAATGAACTGTCTGCCTCCAAAGTAGATGCCCTGCCTTCTCCTCCATCCAATGAGCTAGCAGATAGAGAACAGAGGCTCTGGGATGCCATTTAAGATTTAAGAGCATCTACCTGCAGTCAGGATTGCCCCCCTAAAGCCCCTCAGCCTGACCCTCAAGTGCTTGCGCTGATGGCTTAGATTGCTGAATTACAACAAGAGGTTACAACTTTACGTGAGGCAATGGTGTCTGTAGTTAGTCCACCTGAAGTTGTGGGCAAAGATGGTTGTTGCCCTGGCTTGTCAGGAGCTCCCCACATCCATTGTGCTAGAGAGTTGATTGCCCTAGCTAACAAGGTGGACCATTTGAAATGAGACCATGCCAAGCTAGACAGAGACGTATAAGAAACGAGTGAATTAATTGACTCAGTAAACGACAGTTTTCCCCTTACCTCTCAGTGGGACATTCCCTTACTTATTGACTGGCTGAGAACTCTACAGTAGCAACAGCCCAAGGCAAAAGTCAATATGTTACTGAGCAACAGACCACTCTAGCTAATAATACAGGTGCCTGCACTATTGAGACCCTGAATACCCTTGAAGGAAGTGTTAGACAGCTGTGGGCTAGACAGCCCCCTTCAGAAATGTGAAGCAGAATTCTTCTTGCGCATAAATGTACTCAATAGCAACAATGGTGATCCAACTCCTGAATCACATTTCAAGCCTACTTTAAAGCAAGTCTTTGATCCCAAAACCTTGACCATTGCAGCTTTCCTAACTATCTATAAAACTGCCATGAGAAGAGCCTCAGATGAAGTCAAGAAGGAACACATTCTGACCTGTCTATGCCTGACCTGCCAAGAGGTAGTTGTGCCAGAGATGCCCTCCATTGAAACCTGGGGAGATATGAAGCAGCTTCTGATTGATGAGTTTGGTGGGGACCTTAGTTTGGAAGTGAAGAAGGACGCCTTCATTCACATTACCTTCAAACCAAAAGAGACCCTAGCTGAATTTGCAGATAGATTCTACATGGAAGGACAACAACTGATCACAAGCTGCCAGTTGACAGCACATGAAGCATACATGGTTTGCACTCAAGCCCTCAAGGTTAAACAGCTCTTGTGTCTTCACTTCAAGGCCCCTACAACCATGCTTTCTTCCATGAAGAGCATAAAGACACTGCTTCAGGATATTCACCTTACCCATTCTGGGCCAGTTGTGCAGGAGAATTGTGCTGCTTCTAACTCTGGTATGTCTTTCTATGGCCTTGCATCCTTACAATGAACTTGCAAATCCTCCTCAATGTCAAGGTTGCTATAACTGCAGCCAGATAGGACACCATTCTTGAGTCTGCACCAATCCTTGGGTTGAAGGAGCTGATCCCAAGGAGCAGGCTGGAAAAGAACAGTCAACCTAGAGGCAGAGACGCTCTTGGTTGACAATTCTTTCCAGTCTCCTTCAATCCCTCCCTCCATAACCAACTCCAAGCCTGCTGATACCAAGGCTCCTCCCATTCTGTTGCTATTCCACAACATGTCTGATGACTCTGAAACGGACAACTCTGATGTAGAAGATCCTAATGCCTATGGATACTCTGTCCTGGCTGTCCCTGATACTATTACGGTTCAGTATAAACTACGTTCTGGGAAGACCACTACAACCGCCGAGCCTCTGTCTGAAGCCAAGGAGGTTGTCTCTTGCCCTTACCTCACCCAAGCCAAGAGATCTTACGTGATTGTTTAGTCTTCTGAAGAAGCTGCTGAGATTGCTGATGCTGTGTTCAAAAATGTCTCCGTCTTACTCCCTCTCCAGACAGTCTATAAGGAGTTCCCAGGCCTCAGATGCATGATTGAAAAGTGGGACAAAGAACTAACAGAAGCTCAAGACATTCTGGCTGTCCTTCCTCCCTTTGGTTGCACCACCACTTGTGTTGAAATATCCATCCAAAAGGTGAAAATTAAGGCTGTCTTAGACACAGGGTCTCCTGTTAATGTTGTCTCCTCAAAGCTGGTCAAGAAACTCAAACTTGGCCCCAACCTTAACTATCATCAATTGTATGGCACAGCTGGGCTGTCCATGACTTGTGCTATAGGGGCTTATTCTCTCTGCCCATGCAATTTGGCAAGCTGCTCTTGGCAGCGCCTGTTGTTGTCCTGGAGAATGAGAGCTATGATCTGCTAGTTGGTACTCAATTCCTTAGGAAATATAATGGGATCATCAACTTAAAGGACGGCTTCCTCTCTATTTTGGGATACTACGTCCCTCTGATCTTTGAAGAGCCAGTTAAAGTTCCCAGGAAGCGCCTCAAGACAGCAACAGCGCCCATATTGGCAATAATAATGTTGACAGTGGCCATGTCAACACTTTGTTAACATGGCCACTGCCAACTCAAAACTCTAAATCTCCTATGTTTTTTGCTAGTTGCGCTAGTTTAATTCTTTTTTTAAAGCGTTCAGGGGTGCAAACCCAGAAAACACAACAAAATTGTGGCCATCTTGACAAAATTTAATATTAAGCTTAATAAAAAGCTCAATTTAACCAGATTTTTCCTTTACTTTTACTAATAAAAATTAGTTTATTTTTTTATTTATTTTCACGACGTAAAAGTGTCAATGTCAACCCTTTTTAAGCATAACTTATTTTTAATAACAAAACTGAAGCATCTACAGTAAAAAAATAAGTGCTCATTTAAAAATATTTTTTTGTTTAATTAATATATAGAAAAAGACATTGTATGTACAGTAGATTGTTAAAATGTTCATCTTATAAATATATCTGTGGCACTTATTACGGCCTTGATATATTAAGTGGATTGGTGGCTAACGGCAATCCAATAATTTAAGCGTGAGTTACTATGTAAGTTACTATAGAATTTATTATTAAAAATAATTTTGACACTTGTAAATGTCATTTATTTGCTTGTGATCATCCCCCAGGGTGGAGTTAAGCAAATTAGAGATGCGCAATTAAGCCTAGATTAATATGCCACTTCATATAAAGAATGTTGTAAGTGATGTTGTCAACACTTTACCCTTTTCAATACTGAAAACAACTTTCTTCACAACTTCACATATATGCAATGGTAAAATATCATATTACCACTACCCAAATATTATTTTTGATAAACAAATAAAGAACCTTGATACTTTTTTTACTTATTTTTATATGTTTTTTTTTGATTTTTATATGTGAACAAAAACACACAGAAAACGGTTAATTTTTGCTAGCCTGCTTAAATTTAATTAAGCGTACTATGAAAAAACATAGTAAATTTTCAAAAAATGTCAACAGTGACAATGTTGTCAAAAATAATGTCTACAATTTTTGTAATTGACAGTGAGAATTCAGCTTTTTTACTAATTGTCACTCATAATGTCAACACTTTTCAGTTCTCACATATAAAACTTTATGTTTTACATAATAAAAACTTCTCATTTTTTGATATGTTGTACTTTTGACTTTTCTCTTCCTTATTTTAAATTTTTAAAATAAAATCTATATCTAAATATAATCTTTCACATAAATATCTTAACTTTTAATTTATTTATTTAAAACTATAGTAAAATAAAACCTATACAAGTATTTTTTAACTTTTACATGCCAATAAAAACCAAGATTTACTTTTTGTATATTATGATTTTTAAGTTATTTTGTTTGTTTTTTACATACATTTCTTTATTTTAAACCATTTTACTTATTATTTTAGGACAAGAACACTTCCAAACAGCCCAGAGAAACCAAGCGTCCCTCTAAGCCAACCAAATCTACCAAGAAAAAGCCTGTCCTATCAAAGAAGGCCACCCCCAAACCATCCCAAAGCCCTCACTAAAGCCCTCCCCTGAGCCCTCTCCTGAGAAGAGCCCTGCTCACTCCACTGGGGGAGAGGAAACTGATGGCTCTCTTACAGAGCACAGTTTCTATAACTCAGCTTCTGACAAGGAGCCAACCAAGAAGAAGCAGCAAGGCAAAAAGACCCCACCCAAAGATAAGTCTCCTGCACATGAGGAGCACCACAATAAGCCCCCTTCTGCTTCCCCACCCCCGCCAAACTCCCCCTTCAAGCTCATCTGGGGATGATTCAAAGCCCTGCCCTGATTACTTCCCTGGCTTCCGCCATGCTCCTGCTGGCCCTTGAGACCCTCTGTTGACCCACAACATCTGCAACATTGACAGCAAATTCAAGGTTCCCTCTTCCTTGCCCAAATACTTCCCAATCATGAGTGTAAAGGATGGGCCGGCCATGGTGGCCAATGGGTATATGTTCAGCTGCAACAATGCCAACTGGGGCTTCAAGAGCCGGCATTACACCTGCAAGGACCGCTCTTGCCCAGTGCGGCTCAACACTGAGCGCTGGGACCTGGTCCAAACCATCAAGGGTGAGCATACCTGCATCATGCCCAACACCACCATAGCCCGCCTTCTCAAGTGGTATCTGGTGCAGGTGATGCCCACCTCCAAATATCTTTCTGCCACCCAGCTGGCTGCGCTTGCTTGCAAGTACCTGTCCCCTACCAACCTCAAGAGGGTCCTTACCCACACCCAGTTGGTCAAGCTTGTGAATGATAGGCGTCAAGCCTCCAATCCCCTGGCCAAGAGTGCCACCAGTATTAAGGACCTTATCCTCACAGATGCCCTCAAGAAGACGGAGGATGATGAGATGTTCCTACTCCATGACAATGGCAGGAAGTGGAGGATAGGATTTTAGCCTATGCCACAACCCAAAACCTGGAGCAGCTGAACACTGCTACCACCTGGCTGTGCAACAGCACATTTGCTACTTGCCCCTTTCTCTTCAAGAAGCTTTGGGCCCTGCATGGGCAGTTTAATGACACAGTCATCCCCCTTGTGTTCTTTCTCCTTACTGATGCCAAGACTGAAGTCTACACCAGAGCCTTCAAGATTGTCTGGGATGCTTTGAGCTCCCTTTCCACCAACCAGCTCTCCCTCCCTCCCACCCACACCACAAGGGCAAATCCCTCCTCCACTGAGAAGGATGAGGTAACCATAGCTGCTGACCAGCTAGCTCATGCGCGCTCACTTGTGCCAAAAGTTATCATAATGGACTTTGAGCAGGCTCAGTTCAGAGCCTTCCAGGCCACCTTCAATGGAGAAGTCCAGGACTGCTTCTTCCATTTTAGTCAGGCCCTTGTCAAGAATCTCAAGAATGAGAAGGACTTTTTTGACAAGTATCTTAACAATGGTAAGGGGAAGTGCCGCTTTGCCCTGAATCAGTTTGCTGCCTTGGCTTTTGTGCGCCCAGAGCATACTGGGCTTGGCTTTGAGGCCCTCCTGGAGGATGCTTATGTGAAGAAGCACTTCACCATCTTCAAAGGCTACCTGGATTACTTCGAGTGCCAATGGGTGTGCAAGAAGGTGACTGCCCAGAGAGATAAGAGCAGGGCCACTGCCCCTTGGAACTGTCAAGGCGCCTGCCTCAAGGGGGAGATGAAGACCACCTCTAGCCTTGAGGTTTGGCATAAGCACCTGAAGACCAAGTTTGGGACCAACCCCAAATATAACAAGTTCTTCTCTAAGCTACAAGAGGAGCAGACCCGGACTGTCTTCAAGTTCCCTGACCTGGCCAACCGGGTGGCCCCCAAGAAGAGGAAGTCCAGGGAGCAAGACTACCAGGAGGACGTGCAGAAGGTGGTCAAGAAAAAATACAGGGTGGCAGAAATCAAAAAAATACCTTGAAGATGTCACCACTGCTCTTGCTGGTGGCTTTAATTGGTCAAATAAACTTTGCTTTGCTTTGTCTATATATTTTTTACTTTTAAACTTTTAACTTTTTAATTTTTTTGGATAGTACTAATCTTTTTAAGTATAAATGGTAAGTTTCAGATACAGTTTCAATGTGGTTTTGTAAGAAATATCTTATATTTTGTTAATTTATCTTTAAGGTATGAGATATTTTCAGTTATGCTTATATAAAGTATAATAAATTAAATAAGATTTTTTTTTATATTTTGCAGTTATTATAATATATAAAATATCTTTATTTTTGGTTTATTGGAATTTTAATTTTTTGGGAATAAAAAATAATTTTATAATAAAGAGTGTGTTTTACATAGTAAATTAAAAATAGTTGCTTATATCTCCTTATTCTTATTACTTATGGTATTTTTATTGCATTTTTGAACTCTCTGGGGTCATTTTAGTATAATAATGTATTTTAAAATAATTTTCATATTAAAATGTTCAGGGTAAAGTATTTTGTTAATTAAAAAAGTGTTGAATCCAGGAAACAACATTTAGTAAAACCGGGTCGTCACTTTACTATAGTGCCAACATTAAAAGTGTTGACATGGCCACTGTTGACATTTTTAGTGTCAACATGGGCGCTGTTGCCCTCAAGACATGTGCCTTGGAATACCCCACTGGTGTTTTCACTTTGAAATACCAAACCCACTCATCCAACATGAAGTGTCTACTATGGCTTGCCAAGCATCAGAAGGGATTCCTCTCTTGGCCACTTCTGCTGTAATCATTCCCCCTGGATCTCAGGCTATCCTAGACTCTCAAATATCATATGAGTTACTTGGACGCATTTTTTTAGAGTTATACTCTCCTTCTTCACTAGGACACAAAAAACCCTACCTATGCCCAGGAATCTTTATATGTTTCTCATCAAGACCCTGTCCAATTGCTGGTTGCAAACTTAACTGCTCTCCCCATACACATGTCTAGAGGGCAGGTTGTTGGCTATGGCAAGCTATTGAATGCTCCTGAAGTCCTATTTTCCATCCCTTTGGTACGTTACAGGACTTTAACTTACCTGAGGATGAGCCACAAGTCCTATCATTGTTCACTGCCGTGTTTGGCTCCTGGGGACAACATCCAGGAGGACTCAGAGGGAAATCTTTATAACAAAAGATTTGAGGTTCAAAGCTAGCCTTGGGTTAGTCCTCAGGGCAAAATTAAGGGCACATACCTTAATTTCCTGGAATACAAGATGTGAAAGTCCTGTTGGCAAAAAGGACAGGAAAAAGCTTGAAGATTATTAAAGCCAACGCAAATGTGGATAAACATGTCTTTATTAGGGAAATGATTCTACTTAAATAGTAGACAAGGGACAGTGATCACTCATTAGATAGACAGAGTAGCCAAGGGGGCTGCGTTGGGATGAGGTCATACCAGGATCAGACTAGGGAAGGTATGGTGTTACAGAATGGGTGGATATTGGCAAAGACCCATTTACGGAAAGCGAGGAATTCCCAAACTTAAAAGCAAAACCAGTCAAATCTTCACATTTATCATTATTTGAAGGTCATATCAAAATAGCATTAATGGCGCAATTTCTTAAATCTCCCTCCTCAAGATTAGACACTGGGAGTTGATATTTGGGAAGAAATTTGGAATGGACCTGGGCCAAAGGACATCCAGAGGACAGCAATTTCACAATATACTTGACACCTTTTTAAATGTGACTTCACAGGGCACAATGACAGGATTGACAATTCTTCCTCTCTGCAAACCTGGGCCTAGGAGCAGGAATCAAACCCCAACCCTGGACCCCCTGGGCTGCCAGGCCTGTGGACTGCAGGACCGCCTGCCTGCGCCTTTCTGGGATTGAGCCCTCACAAGCTGATACCAAGAATGTTAGCCCATGCAGTGTAACAAGCCAAACAAAGAAAATTATTGCACCAAATGGAAGATAAATCATAGCGCCTAATGGAGGTACTGATTTGGCAACTATTAGCTTCATGAACTTGAAGTCTACACCAGCAACTAATCAGGAGCCAACCCAGGCACAGGCCCACAGCCCAGTCCCATGACCATAACACTAAGGCAAGATAATCAGGTAGCCAAATTGAGATTCTTGACCAATAAAAGAACTCCCAGGACAAGTGCCATTTGCTACCTTTGGACCCAAGCACCCAGTTCCTCCAGCCCTGCCTTTCCCAATGCCCTGATTAACCCCCCATGAAAAATGTTAAGTTTGGAGGTGGGGTACTATATAGACCAAAGGACCCCAAGCTCTAAACTTATTACCTTTTTTGAATATAGTTTATGTTATTTTGGCTCACACAGCTATTGCCTTATTTTGTATTTTCTGTCTACCAATTCATTTTGAGATCTCCTGGCCCGCCTACACCACCACCTGCTGTTTTCTGTCCTCCTGGTGTACCCTTTGGACCCATTCATTTTACCAACTAACCTCTGAAATCTGAATACAAGGAATACACCCTGGAAAAGATACTCAAACTCAATCCTTTGGCCCGCATAAAATCTGTAATTGGATACAATTGACAAGGCCTGTGGGATTTTCAACATCCAAGTTGTTCAGAGGGAAATTCAACTATCTCCCTGCTTACAACCTGCCCATGGAACCGCCCGTGACCCCAAAACCTATGCCTGCTTCCTCACCCAACCTCCCAACCAACCATTCTAGCAAGCTGTTTGGGATTGCGTACATCACCCTCACAGGGGTGACTGACACTATAATCCCAGCTGCTGGCCTGTGGTAATGGGTGGGAAAGTCCGCCTCCTACCTTTTAAAGTTAGCCTTCCTCTTGTGGTGGACATTGCCTGCAAAAAACACAGCCCAAGTTATCCCTGAAAACAACAGGCCAGCCGCTCAAGACTGGATCCCTGACACCCAACCCAGAGGAAATCTAGCTTATGAGCTCTACCACCTGTACAATTCTGATAGTAGAGAACCAGGTTGCCTATTTGATACTCAGGGAGGGGGGCTCTAGCAGCATTAGACGGGGAGAGCTTTAGAGCCTTGACCTTGTAAGCAGTGGAATAAGCTGTTGCTTGGATGTTGATGATACAATTAGTTAAGTCTTTAACATGGGCCTCAGGATTTGCAGACTCATCAATTTCAATCAAGGGGGGTCCCAAGATTGAGGGGGTGGCAGCTTCATATCTATACAGCTTAGAAAAGGGGGACTGACCAGTTACTTGGTGTCTACTGAGTCAATAAGCAAAGAGGGTAGCAGGGAGGAACATATCCCAGTTGGTGGCATCAGAGAATGTGAGTTTCCTCTTTATGGATACCAGGGAGGAATTGGCTTGTTCAACAGTCCCATTAGTTGATGGGTTATATGACTCAAAGAAAGATTGGTGGGTACCCATAGCCTCTACAATGGACGTGATGAGGCAAGCATTAAAATTGGTGCCATTTTCAGAAAGCAGGACTTGAGGGCAGCCATGTTGGTAGAAGATATCTTGTAGCAAGAAATTAGCAGTGGTCTTAGAAGTTATATCTTTTGTAGCTCTGGCTTCAACCTATTTGCTAAAATAGTCTATGGCAACTAAGATAAATTGACACCCAGACCTAGACATAGATAAAGGCCCAATAGCGTCAAAACTCACAGTGTGGAAAGCATGTTTAGGGAGGATGAGCTTGAATTGGTGTTGGGAAGGGCAAGGGCGTTGAAGTTGACACAAATGACAGGAGGCAAGAACATCAGGGATCAGAAGGCGCATGTTCTCCCAGTAGAAGTTCTTGCATAGCCAGTCATGGGTTTTGGATATACCCCCATGCCCAGTGTCAATGTGAGCTAGGAAGATAATGGCTATCCTCATGCTAGGGCAAACATAGGGTAGGTAGGCATTGTTGACTTTTTTGAAGAGCTGCCTATCCCAAATTATAGTGTCCTTAGATAGGGTTTCTAGCACCAGTTGGATGTCTTCTGGCTTAGTGGTCCAAGAGTTAGGGTACCATATTAATTTGTATATGCAATCAGCGTCAGCAGGGTGGATAGCTAGTATTGACATCCTTGACAAGCCATCAGTGTTCTGATGTTGGGCCCCAGGACAGTATATCACAGTGAAATTGTACCCTTGCAGACGCAGAGCCCAATGTGCTAGTCAACCTTCATGTTCCTTTAGTTGTTGCAGCCATTTGAGGGAGGAGTGATCTGTGACCACCGTGAAATGGGTCCCATAGATGTAGTGCCTGAACTGTTTTACAGCATGTAGCACTGCCAGAAATTCCTTTTCAGTGACGCTGTAGTTCTTCTTGTGTTTATTGAGGACCCATGAAGAGTAGGCTACAGGTTGATCCACGCCTTTGTTGTCAAGCTGGACTAAGATGGCACCCACAGCTACTCCACTAGCGTCAGTATACAAGATGAACTCTTTATCATAATCAGGATAGACTAAGATAGGAGCCTCTTTGAGCTTGGCCTCCAACGCTTCAAATGCTTGTTGCTGGCTGTCAGTCCACTCAAAGGGGATGTTGCAAAGCAGTTAGACAAGGGAATCACTCAGTTCAGAAAAATCAGATATGAACTGTTGGTAGTAGCCCATCATACCAAGGAATACTTGGACCTCTCAAAGATTTGTGGGAGGTAGCATCTTGTTGATGGCTTCCACCTTTTTATTCATGGGATGGATTCCCGTTTGAGTGACCTCATGACCTAAGAACTTGAGTCCTCTTTAAAGAAGGAGCACTTGGAGGGTTTGAGCTTCAAGCCAGCTTTGCAGATCTTGATGAAGACAGCCTTGAGGTGTTCTGAATTGTTGGTAAAGGTAGTGCTGAATACAGTGACGTCATCAAGGTACACAAGGACACAAGAGAGCTTTATATTGTAGGATGGAGTACATAGCCCGTTGAAATGTAGCAGGAGCATTGCAGAGTCCTTGGGGCATACAAGTGGGTTCAAAAAGGCCTTCTGAGGTGATAAGCGCAGCCTTTTCTCTATATTCAGGAGATAAGTTAACTTGCCAGTATCCAGAGGCTAGATTCATGGCTGAGAAAAACTTGGAACCGCCCAGCTGTCTGAGAGCATTGTCAATTCTGGGCAAGGGGTACCAGTATTTATTAGTGAGAGAGTTCAGGCGGCAATAGTCCATTACAATGCAATGTCCTTCATCCTTCTTCTTGAGAATCAGTAACAGGGAGGCCCAAGGGCTCTGAGAGGGAGCTATTAGCCCCACATCTAAGAGTTTCTTAAGCTCCTCAGATACCTGAGCATCCTCTACCCTACTACAGCAGTATGGTTTGGCGCAAAAAGGGGGTGCATCACCAGTATCAATCTGATGGATGACCCCTTTAGCCAGGCCATAATCCGTAGGTCCAGAGGCAAAGATGTCGCTAAACTGATTGAGCAGGTCCAACACGTCTTTTTGTTGGATGGGAGACAACTGGGGAAAGTTAGCAGCGGTGAACAAGGAGAGAACTTGAGGATTGTCTTAAGGTAAATTGAAATCACTAAAAGTTCTGAAAGGGTAGAGGGATGCCACTTGTTCTTCCCCCAGTATATGACCATGCCTTATAACCTGGCCTTGGGTCACCTGCATAGACAGGGCTTTCAGGTTAGCAAGCAGTAATTGTAAGGCTCTTTATGGGTTTGATCTAGAATCCCTGGACACAGGCGGGGTTCTTTACGGCTTAGAGATTCAGGAGAGTAGAGTTCCAAGAACAACTTTTCAAGTAGTTTGTAAGAAATCTGAGAATCAATCACCACCTGGGAGCCCAGAGAAATGATGATAGCCGCTGGGGAAAGAAGAGGTACCCCTTCTTCTGCAGGGCAGGAAGGAGGAGAGGTGCACATGTTGGAGAAGTGAGTCCTATACTTGAGAGAGAAGATACCTGTGGGGTACTCAAGCACGCAAGATTAAAGACGTTTTCCTGGGAGGCGCAGAGGTTCCTCAAAAAACAAAGGGACCTCATATCCTAAGAGCAAAAGATATCCATCTCATAAGTTTATAATCCTGTTATACTCTTGGAGGAATTGTGTACAAACCAAGAGGTTGTAGCTTTTGTTCTCAAGGACTACAGCAGGGGAAGCAATGAGGAGTTTCCCAAACCTAATGGGTAGAGCAGAGTAGGCACTAATGGCCCAAGTTTGTGCCATACAACTGAGTGTAGTTGAGTTCAGGGGCCAGCTTAAGTTTATTTATTAGTTTTGAAGATACTACATTGACTGGCAAACCCATGTCCAGGATGGCTTTGATTTTAACCTTTTAGATTGATACTTCTACGCAGGTTGTATCTTTCTCAAAGGGGGACAAAAGGCCAACACATCCAGCGCAGCTTCTAGCTCCTTCTCCCATTTAGCTAACATGCACCTTAAGGCAGGAATCTCCTTATACACAGTCTGCAGTGGGAGAGATACAGTTACGTTTTGGAAGAGAGCTTTGGCTAGCTTGGCTGCTTCCTCAGAAGAATCAACTAAGACAGGGGGTTGATGATCCTGGGCTAGGTAAGGGCAAGCCACCATGGCTTTGGCTTCACTTGAAGGTGCTTGAGAAGTGGTGGTGGTCTTCCCAAAGCAAAGCTTGTACGGGACAGAGACAGTTTCTAGAAAAGCTAGAATGGAATAGCTATAACTATCTGAATCTTACATCAGAATCTTCAGGGTCTGAATCACTGAAGAGATTGTGGAAATGGTGAAGAATAGTTGGGCCAGAGGAAGACAGAGCTTCCTTGTCAGAGGAGGATCAGTGGGAGACAGGGGAGATTGGTCAGCAGAGAGTGTCTCTGTCTCTAAGCGGACCTCTCTTTTCCTGCCTGTTCCTTGGGGTCACAACCTTCCACTCAGGGATTAGTGCAAGTACGCAAGTGGTGCCCTATTTGGCCACAGTTATGACAACCTTGCCTCTTAGTCTGTCCACCTGAACTCAGCTTCATAATGCGCAGTGTACAAGAGGTAGTCCCAGCATTACTGGCTTTATTTTTGCGCACCACTGTACCCCCATGGGTCAAATGCATGTCTTGAAAGGGTGTCTTAATACTCTTCATGGAAGTGAGTGAAGCCTTGTGTGCCTTAAAGTGTAGGCATAGAAGCTGGTTCACTTTCAAAGCATTTGAACAAGCCGTTAAGCTTCCTGGGGGGTTAACTGTTGACTGATGATTAACTGTTGGCCTTCAATGTAGAAGTAATCCTCAAACTCAGCCAGGGTTTCCTTGGACTTAAAGACAATATGCATAAATGCATCCTTCTTGACCTTCAAGCTAAGATCTCCTCCAAACTCCTCAATAAGGAGGCGCTTCATGTCCTCCCAAGTGACAATGAAGGAGAGTTTGGAGACCACCACTTCTTGGTGTGTGGGATGGAGACAGGTGAGGATATGTTCCTTTTTGAGTTCATCAGTAGCCCTACGCATTGCAGTCTTGTAAATTGTTAGAAAGGAAGCAATGGTAGAGGTTTTAGGATCAAATATCTGTTTGAAGGTTGGCTTGTAATTTGGGTCAATGGACAAGGAAGAGGACTGACTGTTGTCACCTTGTTGAGGATGTCAATGTGATAATTGCCCTAAAACTTGGATTCAGAAGCATGCTGTCTAGCCCAGAGGAGTCAAAGGCTTTCCTCTAGAGTATCCAAGGTAGAGCTGTTCTTTCCACTAATATCTCTAGCAGTGGCAGCGGCAACTCCAAATTTGTCAATCTTAATTTGTTGCACCAATAAGGTGCCAGCAATCCATTGAGGCAAGTGGTCAGGGAAGTGGTCTGAGCAACCAAGGGGATGTCCTGTCCATTCATTGTCTCAGTAAAGTAGGATAGGTTTTTTACCTCTCTTTCCAATGTGCCCTGCCTATCAACAACATCATTTGTTACTTCTGAAAGCTGATCCAGTGCACGTGCACAGTTGACCCGGGGTTGGCCTTCCAAACCAGGGCAGCAACCATGATTGTCCTGAGCAGGAGTATTAACAACTTTAGTTTCTTCTTCACCTTCAGGCTCAGAGGACAAGTCCTCATAATTAGAGAGGTGTTGCCTTAAATACTCAATTTTGCCTTGCAAAGTAGCTACTTGATCAGTGAGCAAAGCAATACAAGGGTCAGACATAGGTTTGACTGGAGGGGGGTTCCAAACAGAAGATTGATGCCAAGTGGTAGCCTTGAGCTCAGCTATTGTTCCCCATACCTTGGCTTCAAAGTCAGATGGGACCTCAACAGGAGGAGCGGGAGGAGTCACCTCAATAGATGCTACTCTATCATCCACATAACTTTGCACTTGGTATAGAGTGTCACCTAGTGCAGCCTTATCCAGACCATATTGCTACTTCAGATGGCAGCCCCAAGTATCAACATGAGCTCCAACCAATTCAAGTTGAGAATTAATATGTTCTTGGAATTGGTTAAGTTTTCTAACCAGAGTCTCAAAATCCTGGCAATGCTTTAGCAGAGAGGCCTCAATTTGTCCACGCCATGCTGCTTGATGCTCATCCAATTTTTATAGTCAATCCTTGATGTATCCAGGGAGCAAGGAACAAGGGGAATTTAGTGAGGCAGTCAAGTACTTCTGGGAGGCCAGCGAGTTGCGCTGGTTATCCAAAATACATACAACAGTCCTATAGGAATATTCTTGATATGCCATATTTTGAGCATGATTGTTTGAGACAGCAGTGGCCACAGCATTCAAGAGCTGATTTTAGGATCCCAACGCCAATTGATGATGGACCAGTGCAGGTTGAATAAACTGGTTAACTAACATGCCAATAGTATCCATGGACTCCATCAGCGCGGGGGGAGACCAAAGTTCAATACAAAGGAATACAGGTCTTCAGAAGCATACCTGGGACAGAGACCAGGGATATTGTGTATTGCCACAGCGCCTTAGTGGAGGAGGGAGTGGTCGGCAGCACAAGCTTGCTAATAGTTGAGAGAAAAAGCTGGAAGGGGGGTCCACGCGGGCCCGGGGAACAGCACCAGTACCATGGGAGTTGAGGGGGCATCAGTGATGTCTTCTAGAGGAGGACTAGAAACTTTAGGTTGCTCAGGTGCTTCAGAAACAAAGGAGAAGGACCAGAGAATGTGCATGGGAACGGGATAACTGAGGGGCTTGCAGCCCCTTTAGTGAGCATCATTTTTTTGTGTTCAACTCCTGGGGACAACATCCAGGAGGACACAGCAGGAAATCTTTATAATGAAATATTTGAGGTTTTAAGCTAGCCTTGGGTTAGCCTTCAGGGCAAAATTAAGGGCACATACCTTAAATTCTTGGAAAACAAGATGTAAAAGTCCTTTTGGCAGAAAGCACAAGAAAATCTTGAAGATTATTAAAGCCAACGCAAATGTGAATAAACTTGTCTTTATTAGGAGTAAAGATTCTACTTTCAATATTAGACAAGGGACAGTGATCACTCATTAGGAAGACAGAGTGGCTGAGGGGGTCACGTTGGGATGAGGTCATACCAGGATCAGTCAAGGGCAGGCATGGTATTCTGGAATAGGTGGATATTGGTGTTAGTCCATTTACAGAAGGCAAGGGATTTCTAAAGTCAAAAGCAGAACTGACCAAATATTTGCACATATCACTATTTGAAGGCCACATCAAAATAGCATTAATGGCGCAATTTCCAATAATGGTGTTCCCCAGGATGAACATGGCTGTCACCAGTGAAGATTGGTTGGGAATTACTTTGATCTCTACCCATTTAGTCAGATGATCAACAGCCACAATGATGAATTTTTTACTGCTGAGGTAACTTGCAAGGGGCCCACTATGTTAATTGCCACTGTGTGGAAGGCAAATCCAGGGCATACATGTCTGTGTTGAAACTTGGCCACCTTAGGTCTCTCAATGTTGCAGTCATGACAGGTGGCTAGCGTCTCTACTACATCAGTGTACATTCCTTTCTAGAAGCAGTGCTGCTGTAGCAGGTCTAACATCTTCTGTATACCACCATGACTAGTAGTCTTGTGAGCGGCCACCACCAAGTCCATGTGTAGGGATGGGTGTATGTTTGGTAGCCTGAGTCTTCACAAAGCTTCATGAGTTTTCCTTATAGAACTTGGTGTCCAAAGATAATTTCTTGAGAGCCCTCTATATCTCTACCAGCTCCTCCCCCCACAAAGAAGGATCCTCCATAAGCTTTTCATAGATAATTTCAGTCATGGGGGATACTAAGGCCACAGTAGGAAAGCAGGAGAGACAGTCAACATTCTGGTGGACAGCTCCAGCTTGATAAATGATTTTGTAGACATAGGCCTGGGTTTTAATGGCCCAACATGCCAGTTGCCCTTCAGGGTCCTTGAGGGTCTTCAGCTATTGCAGGGAGGCATGGTCTGTTACCACTGTGAAGTGTACCCCATGGAGATACACCCTGAACTACTGGTAGGAGTAATTTGCAGCCAGACACTCCCATTTGGTTACAGTGTAGTTTTTCTTGTGAACATTGAGCATGCACAAGCAGTATCTAACTGGGTGTTTGAGTCCTTCAGAGTCCAGTTGGGAGAGGACACCCCCAATTGCAGTCAGGATAGCATATTTATGAACCACAAATGGTTTGACAAAAGCAGGGTAAGCTAGTACAGGGGCTTCAGTCAGTATACTCTTGAGAGCATTGAAAGCAGATTGACACACTGAACTCCAGAAGAATTCCTTATCAGCCCAAAGCAGCTGAAAAAGGGGGTTGCTCAGGGATGCAAAGTTAAGGACAAATTGATGGTAGTACCCAATTATCCCCAGGAAGACCTGCACGTCCTGCTTATTGGCCAGGCTCTACATTTCCTTAATGACTTCTACCTTCAGAGGTACAGGCCAGAGTCCATTTTGACTAATGATGAACCCCAAGAACTCTAGATGTTCCTTGAAGAAGTTGCACTTGCATGACTTGAGCTTAAGATTAGCTGCAAGTAACTGTTGGAAGACTTCCTCCAAGTGTAACAAGTGATCATTAAAGGTTCAGGAAAACACATTAATGTCATCCAGATAGACCAGGACACTGGTGAGTTTGAGGTCATCCATCACTGCATCCATATCCCGTTGGAAGATAGCCAGAGCATTGGACATACCTTGGGGCTTCCTTGTGGGTTGGAATAGCCCTTGGTCAATGATTATTGCACATTTCTCTTGATTGGCGGAGGATAGATCAATCTGAGAGTACCCGCTGATAATATTCATTGCACTGAAGAACTTGGCCTCAACCAGGCAATCCAAGGTATTGTCAATGTAAGGTAGGGGACATGAATCCTTCTTGGTAACAGCATTCAGACAGTGGTAGTTGATTATCACTAGATTGATGTCATCCTTCTTTTTGACATTCAGGAGAGGGAAAGCCCAGGGCTTTTACTGGGGACCAGTAAACCAGACCCCAATAGTTTCATAAGCTCCTCATTGGCTACAGCATGATTGGCTTGACTATACTGTATAGGTCTGGAACATATGAGTGGACTGCCTTGAGTGTCATTGTGGTTGACAGTATCTACGGTCTTGCCCAGGTTGTAGTCATCCTTGGCAAACACATACTTATACTGAGAAAAGAGATCAATAGCTTGATCTTTTTGCTCCTCAGAGAGGCCAGACAGAGATTTGCAACTTATGACCAAAAGTACCAGAGGTTGTTCACAAGGTAGACCTAACTCAAAGAAGTCTGCAAAGGGGGCAGTCTCCTGTAAGGTGTCATGCTCTTCTAGCCAGAAGTAAGCTAGAAGCTGGTGTTTAGAGACAATCATTGCTTGTTGACTCATGTTGGGCAAGATTATGAGCACTTTCTTCTTGCTTAGCATGATGATGCCAGGTGCAAACCATGGTTCAAGTCTGGAGGCATTAGGGATACCAAAGATTTCTCCATGAGTGCCAGCCAGTAGAGCCAGCAAGAGGCCTGTATTGTGGATCACTTGAGAGCCAGGTGGAAAGTTGCATTACAGAAGGCGTAAAAAGGGATTCCTTGGCTTCTCCAACCAATAGAGGTAGCACCTTAGCCTTCTTACTCTGCAGCTTATAGGCAACTAGAAGTTCTCTATCTGTGTATTCCAGGTTGATGTAGTGCAGCTGCGTAAGGGCAGGTCAGAGGGGCATTTGCCATGGTAGAATATGGGAATGGAGCGGCCTAAGATCCCAAATGTATGATCTCCATGGTTAGTCACAGTGCCATATTGGACCATTAAGCTAGTCCCAATAAGAATGCAATAGCTGCTGTTCTCCAGAACTATGGCAGGGGCAGTTATCATTAGCTTCCCAAAGCAAAGAGGGAAGGAAGAGTACACCCCCTTTGCTCTAGCAGTCTGAGGTCCAGCTGTGCCAAATTCCTCATGGCAATCCAAGTCAGGGGCTAAATTCAGCTTTTTGACCAGGCAGGAAGAGATGATGTTCCTTGGAACACCCGTGTCCAGTATGTCTTGGACATGGGTTTTTTTCACTACCAGGTTGATATAGGTACAATCCTGGTGGTCCTCTCTGATCTCCACAATCTTAGAGACCTGGTGTAAGCTCAGTCCTTTGAACCTCTACATAAAGGTAGCCATGGCAGCTCCTACAGCTTGGCTTGCTCCTTAAAGGATTCCAGAGGTGCTGAGATGTGTACAGAGCACAGTAGCTTGATTGATTGTTCAGCGCTGTCCTTCTCATGGGTGACTTCCATATTTGTTTGAGCCAGTTGTTCAGCATAATGTAAGGATACTGTTCTCTGAGCTATTTTTGGGATAACCACCTCTGGGCAAAGTGTAGTTCAAGGAGTTTGAGTGTTAACAGTGAGGACTCAATGTAAGAGGTCCTCTTGAACTCCTTCAGATTCAGCATCCTCTAGGATTGGCTAGGAGTCAAAGTCAATCAGAGAAAGTTCATCCTTAGGTTTTGACTAAGAGGATGGTAGAGCAGCAGCCCTTAGGGCAGGTTTGTTGGGGCAGTGGTATGGGGGGAGATGAGGGTGTGGAAACTACAAAGGCAGCCAAGGATCTCTCCTTGTCCTGGATGCTTAGTAGTTTTTTGACTGGTCCTCATTGTCCTCCTCAATATCAGTATCCTTAGTGTAATCCTCATCAGCGTCCTCCTTGCCTATATGGTGGACCTTTTGATGGGGATTCTTACATTCCCAAGAGAAGTGGCCAGCCATGCTGCATTTGAAGCAAGTACAGGAAGTGTTGTGGGCTGGAGCGGCCCCAACATTGTCAGAAGGCTTGGGCATCTCCACAGCCACTCAAGGTCTATACTCAGCTTGATGGCAGAGAAGCTTTCAAGGAGAGGGACTTCAAACTCCTCCTTGTATGTGCAGAGGGGTCAAATAAGATCTGGCACAGTGCAAGTGTTATAGATACCTGACTTGAGAGCCAGAGATAGTTCCCGATTGACATGTACCACATTGAGGAGTGCTGACTTCACGTCAATAAACTGCAAGTTGCTCATAGATGACAGGGTTTGAGCTTCAAGTTAGAGCCTAGAAGTGAAGACTTCTAGGGTCTTCCCCACTTTTAGCTTGGTGTTAGAAAAGTCCATCTTGCAACCAAGAAGGGCTTCTTGGCTGCCAAATTCTTCCGTCAGGGCTCTGGAAACATTGGCAAAAGTCCAGCCATTCTCAGGGAGGCGCAGTAAGATGATTGTTTGGGTCTCAGCATCCAGGCAGTTGATGATTGTGGAGTTCCTCATGGTATTGTCAGCGCCATACATGGAGTTCTGGTATAGGCGTAAGAACATAGCCACATTACTCTTGCAGTCAAACTTGGGTAAATTGACTGGCTTGAAGTTGTTTGAGCCATGTTGGAGGGGGGGCAGGTGTGATCCTCACTGGGGAGCAGGTGAGACAAGAACAGCTGAGGGTAGAGGCAGCAAACCTAGCCTCAGAGACATGTTGGCAATTTTCCTCTTGCTGTGCTTCACATTCATCTTCTCTGTCTTGAGCAGCCCCAGAATCTTCAGGGGTGGCCAAGACGTTGTCCTCAGATTCCAACACCAGCTCCAATACTTGCACAGTGTTGGGGGCCAGCTAAGTGAGGTCATCATTGTTGCTGTAGCTATGATAGAGCTCAGGGCTGGAGGACCTTCTTGGGATATGGTGACTCCTGGTGTTGAGGGACATAGCCTGTAAGCTGGCAGCCATAATTTTGCTGTCTATCTTATCCAATTGGTTCTGGAAGGCGTCCAGAAGAAGTTGCTGCATGTCCAGCTCATCTTGGTAGACCTTGTTCTCCTGACAGATGATATCCAAGTCATCTTCCAGAGAGGTAATGTGCTTCTCATGGGTGGCAAGCTTAGCTTGGAGTAAGGCTATTACTTCCTTGTCCTTCCTGGATTGGGTCTGGCTATCAGCTCTGTCATGAAATTGTCAAAGTTTGAGACAATCATGAAGCTCTGACACAGTGTGATAGCCATCAACCAGAAAGGCAAGATTGGTGCTTTGTTGTACCAGTTCTACCTGTATCTTCTTGCTGTGGTCAAAGAGCTTGAGGACGCCCCAACCAAGAAGGTGACTGGAAGGGGAATTGTCCATAGCAGTAGGTGGGGAGTTAAATGAAGGTATGGTGGCAAGGCAACAGCTCATGACTTCCATCTTCTAAATCAGGCTTTGAACCATGGGGCCAGTTTCAAGCACGTGGCTTGTCACCACACTGATCCAATTGGCATCTACACCCTGATGGGTGGGGGTCTGGACCACATGCACTGGGACCAGCTTGGCTATTCTTCTCTCAATAGTGTCAACCCAGTGAAACATGGTATTCTGAGTGTTGGTAACTTTGGCAAGGTACTAGTTAAAAGTGGTAAAGGTTTTGCCAAGCTCAGAGTAAAGAACCTTGAGAAAAAAATTTGGACACCAATATCTCCTAGTGATTCACCAGACTTTGGATACAACCCAGGTGCATTCTGTTATAGCATACAGCAGGATGGGTAAATTGCTGTAAGTAACCCTTGATATGTTTGACAGTGCAAAGATCATGGCAAAGTTGGTTGGGTTGGTTTGGGAGAGGCTCTGGAAGCAAACCAGGGAGTTTTCAGCAGAAAGTTGCTGAAAAGCCAGATGTTCAGAGTAAGCATCATTGCCAGAAGCACCAGAGTCCATGGCGTGGATGGCATTATGGATGGATCTTTGGAGGGAGAAGCATTAGCGTCTATTTCCAAGGGTGAAGGAGCTTGTAAGATCAGTGGCTGGCCAAAAACAATAGCTTGGGGATGTTAATTTTCAGGCATGAAGTGAATAAGGGTAGGCAGGCCATAAGGAGTGCCTGCTCTTTCCCCAGCAAGGACATTGGAAGCAGTGAAGGCTGGTGCCTAGTGCTAGGGGGAGCAGTGGCAGAAGATCCATCCAGGGGCATTCCTCCCTCCTCATAAATAGAACTGCAGGGGTGGGGGCTGGTGGTGTGGTAAGACATGAGCGCAATGTTGTATTTGTAGCAGTAAGGGTGCTATTTCTACAAGCAGTTAGTCAATGATCCTAACACTTAATACTATATCTGTATTTGGTATAGTAGCAGCCTTGGGTAGGACAGAAGAATATAAGGATTTAATGACAAAACTGATGTTTATTTAGATAGTGCTGCAGTTATATAGTAGGAGGCAGGGAATTTCAACCAGGGGAAAGGAGGCATAGGCAAAAGGACTTTCCAAATGGAGGAGAGTGAAAAGGCACAGCAGAAATGGCCGCGCGTAAAAACAACTGGTTTCACGTGCCTTGCCTAATGGAGGCAAGTGGCAATTATTTTGCCGCTTTATTTATAACCTCAGAAGTAAAGCCTGCACCAGATGCACATTTGAAAGGCGCTTTGAACTCCCGTTTTATGGGCGCTTTAAAAATAATTAGTCCTGTCAACCCCAGTTTGAGATAAAGCAATCATGCAAAAAATTCATCTCTTGATCCCTAAGTGGACATCTTATTGTCTAATCCATTCAGGATCTGCAACACTGGGCTAGAGGCAGTTGCCACAATCTCATGTAAAGTGGCAACTTCTTGGTGGAGCTCAGGTACCTGAGGCGTCAAGGCCAGTACCTGAGGTCTGACTGTGGTGGTTCTGCTGGGCGTCCCTGACTACAAGTGGACGCACAAAGCTCGTGAATGGTGTCCCATAATTTCTGTTCTCTATCCATCAGATCATCAGATGGGGGAAGGAGGAGTATCTGGATTGGGCGTAGACAACTCATTCACTTGAGTTTGGAGCTTGGCAATGGCAGCAGATGTAGTGGCTCTTTCTTGATCAAACTCTTAATTGAGCTTTCAGAGGCCTCTAGCAGAAAGTCTGCTACTTGTTGCAATTGGTTGAAGGAATAAGTACTGAACACATTGAGCTGTTGTGATAGCCAATCAAAATAGGAGAGGTAGGCATTCAGGGTGGAATTACTTGGGTTTGCCAGGGATGTTCTAGCTGATAAAACTTGTTCAGACGCTCCCTGACTTACTCAGGGATAGACTGGCGCATTTTTTCTATGGAAGTAACCAAATGAGCCTGGGAGGTAATGGAGTTGTGTTGGTTATTAGATACCAAAAAAAACAGAGAGTGAATCCACTGCTGGTAAGCAGCAAACTGATCCCAATGATGAGTTACAGTAGCCTGTAGAGACAAAATCTCTTTAATGTGAAGCTCCAACACTATTAGGTGATGAGCTAAGGCAAGCTGCACAAAGGAAGACAATAGATATTCAGTGGAACCAGCCGCTGCCAGGAGATGTTGTGGAAATTGTGGAGCCACAATCAACTCATAGTATTCTGCTTGATTGGACTGTAATTGAAGGCAAGGGATGGCCCCTTCACAGGCTATTGCAAGAGCTACTGCTATGACTTGTCTTAAGTCAGGGGTACCCAAAGGGTAGGCCACTAGGCAGGAGCCACTCCCAAGGTTCAGAACAGTAGAGACAATAGGAAGATTGGCAATGTCTTCCTCAATATGAGAGCTGGTAATTTCAGGCAAAGTCAGCTCTTTTATGGGCAGAGGCAAAGGTCCTGAAAACTTTGTTGTAAAAGGGGTATCCAAGGGGCTTACAGCCCCTATAGTGAGCACCATTTTTGTTGTGTTCTGAGGCGCAGCAAAGACACACAACAGGAAATCCTAACCTTAGGATTGGATTTGTACTAAGTCTTGGTTAGATGGCAGGGAAGGCTATGTGACTACCTTGTGGCCCTAAATGAATAATATCTACTAGTTGTGGCTAGAGAGAGGCGCCAAAGTACTTGGAGACACAAAGATAAAAATTTGAATAGAACTTAAGTTTTATTGGTAAATATGAAAAGGTATATATGCTGTATAGTTTTACCACAAAACATTACATGGACAGTAGGATCAATCTCCACAAGCATGAGTGGGGCAAGTTAGTTGCGCAGAGTCAGGAAACCAAACAATTATATTTCCCAGCTTGTATATAAACTCATTTCAAAGGGCAAAAGCAAAAGAGAGAGATTTGTCCTTGAAATAACCCATTGAAGGCAAAATTAAAACATGGTGGATGGCAGCATTCACAAAATTTCCCCCCTCTAGATTGGCCTTAGGGGGTAGTACTTGTGAAGGAACTTGGCATGTACTCAGGCAAAAAGATATCCACTAGAGATGAGTTTCACAGTGTACTTGGACTCTTGCTTGAAGGTCACTTCTAGAGGGTCAACCCACAATGTATCTAGCTTGTGAGCCTTTCCTCCTACTTTATGTTAATAGTAGAGGATGTGGTCTCCAATGTTGAACTCAGGCAAGGGAGAGCGTCCAGCATTATTGGGAGAGAGCTCAACCTTCTTGATCATTGGGTAAATCCCCATCTGGGTTACTTAATGGCCCAAGAATTCAAGACACTCTTTGAAGAAAGCACAATTAGATGGTTTCAACTTATAGCCAGCCTCTCAAATATTTATGAGCACTTCTTTGAGATGAGCCAGGTGATCAGTAAAGTTAGCGCTGAAAACTGCTATACCATCTAAGTATATTAGGACACATGACAGTTTCAAGTTGTGGAGGATGAAGTCCATGGCTCATTGGAAGGTGATCTGGGCATTGCAGAGTCCTTGCAGCATACGTGTAGGCTCAAACAGCCCTTCAGATGTAATAAGTGCGGCCTTTTGGCAGTCCTTGGGCAAAAGGTCAACTTGCCAGTATCCTGATGCCAGATTCATTGCAGAGAAGAACTTAGAGCCTCCAAGACAGCAGAGAGAATCATCAATACACGGCAAGGGATAAGAGTCATTCTTGATTAAAGAGTTCAATTGTCAATAAACCTTCATAATACAATGACCTCCATCCTTCTTCTTTAGGATGATTAAGGGGGAAGCCCAAGGACTTTGGGAAGGGGCCAGTAGCCCATTGTCTAACAGTTGTTTGAGCTCTTTAGACACCTGAGCATCTTCTACTTGACTGCAGTGGTAGAGTTTAGCACAAAGGGGGGAGCATCACTGGTATCAATCTGGTGAATGACGCCTTTGGCTAGACTATAGTCAGTGCTGTCTTTGACAAAGATGTCTGAAAATTGATCTAGAAAATTGAGAACCTCCTTCTGTTGAACCAGGAATAGTTTTGGGAAGTCTTGTGCAGTAAACAAAGATAGGACTTGGGGCTTGTCTTCCAGTAGGTTAAAATTCTGGGACGTACCAAAGGGATGAAGTGACAAGACATTGGGAGCATTCAGTAATTTGCCATATCCAACAGCCTTCCCTCTAGACACTCATATGGGGAGAGCAGTTGAGTTGGCAACTGGAAATTGAACAGGGTCTTTATGAGAGACATTCAAGATTTCTGGGCATAGGTAGGGCTTGTTGCATCCTAGAGAGGGAGGAGAATATAGCTCTAGAAACGTACACTCAGGTAGCTCATAAGATATTTGTGAGTCTAGGATGGCTTGAGATCCAGGGGGAACAGTTACAGCAGAAGTGGCCAAGAGAGGAATCCCTTCAGACACAGGGCAATCCATAGGGGGACACTTCATGTTGGATGAATGTGTACGGTATTTTAGGGTGAAAACACCAGTGGGATACTCTAAGGCATACGTCTTGAGGCGCTTCCCTGGGACTTTGACAGGTTCTTCTAAGATCAGAGGGACTTTGTACTCTAGGATGGAGAGGTAACCATCCTTCAAGTTGATGATCC
Organism: Entomophthora muscae; assembly: GCA_014839935.2. NCBI lineage: Eukaryota > Fungi > Entomophthoromycota > Entomophthoromycetes > Entomophthorales > Entomophthoraceae > Entomophthora > Entomophthora muscae. The sequence goes on from QTSX02002884.1 coordinate 282,473, forward strand.
CATTGTATTCCCTAAGGAATTGAGTACCCACTAGGAGGTCATAAATCTCATTCTCCAAGACAACAGCAGGCGCAGCTAATAGTAGCTTGCCAAACTACATGAGAAGAGCAGAATAAGCCCCTATAGCGCAAGTCATGGAAAGCCCAGGTGTGCTATACAACTGGTGGTAATTAAGGTCAGGGGCAAGCTTGAGCTTCTTGACAAGCTTCAATGAGACAACGTTAACAGGAGATCCAGTATCCAAGACAGCCGTGATTTTCACCTTCTGGATGGATATTTATATGCAAGTGATAGTACAATCAAAAGGAGGGAGGATGGCCAGAATTTCTTGGGCTTCTTCTAGCTCTTTGTCCCATTTTTTAATCATGCATCTTAAGCCTGGAAACTCCTTATAGACAGTTTGGAGAGGAAGCAAAACTAACACATTCTTTAATACAGCGTCAGCAACTTCTTTGGATGACTTTACTAGCATGGGAGACCTCTTTGCTTGAGTGAGGTATGGGCAAGAGACAACTTATTTGGCCTCAGACAAAGGCTTAGTAGTTGTTGTAGTCTTTCCTGAGTCTAACTTATAGGGAACTGCAATGGTTTCTGGGACAGCAAGAACTGAATACCCCTAAGTGTCAGGATAAATGACATCAGAATTGTCCAAGTCAGAGTTGTCAGAGATATTGTAAAACAACAGAAGGATGGGAGGAGCCTTGGTATCAGCAGGCTTGGAGTCAGTTATGGAGGGAGGGATTGAAGGAGACTGAGAAGAATTTTCAACCAAGAGCGTCTCTGCCTCTAGGTTGACTGTTCTTTTCCCACCTGCTCCTTGGGATCAGCTCCTTCAACCCAAGGATTGGTGCAGACTTGAGAATGGTGTCCTTTATGGCTGCGGTTGTGGCAACCTTGGCGTTGAGGAAGATTTTACAAGTTCATTGTAAGGATGCAAGGGCCACAGGAAGAAGTACCAGAGTTAGAGGTGGCTTAATTTCTCCCAAACAACCGCTCCAGAATAAGTAAGATTCATATCCTGCATCAGCGCCTTTATGCTCTTCATAGAAGAAAGCATGGCCTTATGGGTTTTGAAGTGAAGGAATAGAAGCTGGTTCACCTTGAGGGCTTGAGCGCAAGCCATATAGGCTTTTTGGGCCGTTAATTGTCTGCTTGTTATCAGTTGCTGCCCTTCCATGTAGAATCTATCTGCAAATTCAGCTAGGTTCTCCTTAGGTTTGAAAGCAATGTGCATGAAGGTGTCCTTCTTCACTTCTAAACTAATATCACCACCAAATTTGTCAATCAGAAGCTGCTTCATATCTTTCCAAATCTTGATGGTGGGCATCTCAGGCACTATCACCTCTTAGCAGTTTGGATGTAGACAGTTTAAAATATATTCCTTTCTAACCTCATTCAATGCTCTTCCCATGGCAGTTTCATAGATAGTTAGGAAAGCTGCAATGGTCGAGGTTTTGGGATCAAAGACTTGCTTAGAGGTAGGTTTGAAATGTGCTTCAGGAGTTGGACCACCATTGTTGCTATTGAGTACATTTATGTGCAGGTAGAACTCTGCTTCAGATTTGGAGGGGGCTGTCTAGCCCACAGCTGTCTAACACTTCCTTCAAGGGTAGTCAGGGTCTCAATAGTGCAGGCACTTGTATTATTAGCTAGAGTGGTCTGTTGCTCAGTAACATCTTGACTTTGGCCTTGGGCTGTTACTACTGTAGAGTTCTCAGCCAGTCAAGAAGTAAGGGAATGTCCCACTGAGAGGTAAGGGGCAAACCTGTCATTTACTGAGTCAATTAATTCACTCATTTCTTATATGTCTCTGTCTAGCTTGCCATGGTCTTGTTTCAAATGGTCCACCTTGTTAGCTAGGGCAATCAACTCCCTAGTGCATTGGATTTGAGGGGCTCCTGGTAAGCCAGGGCAGCAGCCATCTTCATCAACAACTCTGCCTGGACTAGCAGCAGTTGCCACCATCTTGCATAGGGAAGCAACTTCCTGCTGTAGCTCAGCAACTTGAGTCTTCAAAGCAAGCTTCTGTGGATCAGGATGAGAAGCTTTAGTAGGGCGTCCTTGACTGCAGTCAGACGCTTGTAACTCTTTAATGGCATCCCATAGTCTCTGCTCTCTCTGCCAAATCATCAGATGGGGGGAAGGTGGAGCATCTGGCTTGTACATATATAATTCATTCACTTGATTCTGGAGCTTGGCAATAGTGGCAGCAGTGACAACTCTTTCTTGATCAAATTCCTTGCTGATCTCATGAAGGCCTTTAGCAGCAAGTTCTGCTACTTGTTGCAGTTGCTCAAAGGAGTAAGTGCTGAATGCATTGAGCTGCTGTACAAGTTGTTTGAAATTGGTGAGATAGGCATTCAGGGTGGAATCTACTTGGGCGCGCCAGGGCTGTTCCAATTGGTGAAACTCATGTAGATACTCTCTGACATATTCAGGGATGGATTGGCACATTTTTTATGGAGTTAACCAAATGGGTCTGGGAAGTGACAGAGTTGCTCTGATTGTCTGATACCAAGGAAAACAGGGTTTGGATCCACTGTTGGTAGGCTGCAAAACAATCCTGGTGATGAGTGACGGCTTCTTGTAGAGACAAAATTTCCTGAACACAGAGCCCTAATACCATTTGATGGTGGGCTAAGGAAGGTTGTACAAAGGATGACAGTAGGTGCTCAGCAGAGCCAGCTACTGAGAGAAGATGTTGTGTACATTGAGGAGCCAAAATTGATTTGTAGTATTCTGCTTGACTGAACTGAAGCTGGGGGGCAAGGAATAGCCCCATCACAAGCTATCCTGAGGGCTACTGCCATGACTTGTTCTAAGTCAGGGGTACCTGTGACTGTATGACAATCACTGTTGAGTATTTAGCCAAATAAATGCTCCAAAATTTAAATTTATTTTTTTTGCTGTTTATTTCATGTAAATAGGTTAGATTGAAATTCTTAAGGTAAAGACTCCTGGAAACTGGATATCTATGTTCAATAAAAGAACAGAAGGCAAGATTGGCATGATCAATCTTGGAGACTAGGCGTCTCAAAAACAATTTAATTAATTAAGAAGATTAATTTTTAAATACATGAGAATATAATTAATGAGATTTGAATTATATTGGTTAATTGCCTTGACTGTGTCAAGAAGTTTGGCTAAGGTTAATCAAAAGTAAGCCCCCGAATTTTGGGCTAAAAGCGCCACTTTGGCAAATTTATTGGGTTAGAAGCGCCGCCGCGCCGCCTGGGAAAATTGCTGGGCGCTGTGATGGTGCCTGGTTTGAGTTTCAGAGCATTTTAATGGGGTTTAAGGCAAAAAACCATTAAATGCAAAGATAAATAAATAAAGGCAAGGATGCCTAGGAATTCAGGTTTGATCAGCTGATTCCCACTTTGAACATTGATAGCTATGCTTTGGGATGTGTAATACACAGGGTATTGGCACCGGGAGCTGGGGAAGCTCCATGCTGAATTAATACATTGGGATAAATGAAGTCAGGTGACTTCTTCCCATTGTAGGTTGGTTCTCATAGGTTGAGAAATATTGGTGATCTTTTAGGTAAAGATCTAGGTTCAGATGACTTGAATGTCATAGACCATGTGATATAAATCATAGGTTGATTCAGGAACCAGAGGGGTTTTCAGCCAAATATGCCCCAAATGGTATATAAGCAAAAACAGCTAATTTAAATAAAGATATATTGTTGATTTTGACACTTTCCGCTCAACTACCTTTTCAATTATTATGTCTTCTTTGTTAAATTTTGAAAGGGCCAAATTTGGAGTACTTTGCATGGAAACTGCTGATGCCAGGAAAGAGATTCCTATAAGTTTGTTGGAGGAAGCTTGGGCAAGCTTGGAGGTCACCAAGACTGTGCCTGAGGAGTCCTTGGTGGAAGTAAAAGCTGCGTTCAAAGAGTTATACTCCAATTACTTTGCAAAAGAAGGGACTCCCACCCAAGGAAACCAAATCTATGTGTGGGATTCTTGGAACCTGTTAGTAGGATAGGACAAAATCTTAAAACAAGTGAAAGCAAAGGCAGATTGTGAAATTGAGGCTTTAAGAGCAAGGATGAAAAGAGCCTTGAGATCATGGCTTGTTAACGGGATGATAACAAAGTGTTGTCCCATAAAATGGCCTCCCTGGAGGCAAAGATCCTTGGAGCTTTGCCACAGGAAGGTAATGGCAATAAGAGTCAAGGGCAGGATAATGGTGGGTTGGACTTTTTGGACCTGGATCTGTCACAGAGCCTAACGCGGGGCCAAAAACCCCATGGTGAAAGGAGTCCAGTCTATGCTTGCCAAAATGTCACCGTTTTCTGGAAATCCAAAGGAAGGAAAAGCTTTCCTTGAGGGTTTCCTTTTCCAAGCCTCTGGTCTGAAGGATGATGAGAAACATCATTGGTTGGAAGTCCTTGCAGGTCCTGCTTGCTTTAAGTGGTTCAAAAGAAGTAAAGGTGACAATAGGACCACATTATTGGAGGAATTTGAGCCAGCTACACGGTAACCCTCAGACCTGGTGATGCTCTGCAGAAAGCTTGAGATGTTACCCAAGCTTGCCATGAAACTACGTCAATGTATCTTTCCAGAATGGAAGAGTTCCTAGCTTTTGTGGATGCAGAACGTAATCAGGATCTGGTGGAAGATGCTTTCTTCACTGAAATGTGGCCCAGGTTGAGAACTCAGGCTTTTATGCTACGTTGTGAGAAGTTGACATGGTCAAAACTTGTTCAAAAGGTCATTCAAATGGAGTGGGATCTTTTTGGTCCCCCACACAGTGCTCCTTGTCCAAGAGTAGGAGCTCATATGGCTGCAGGGAAAGAATCTTCCAAGAGAACCCAACATCCAAGAAGTCCCTCTGATAAGGATTGCATGTCTATATTTAAGCAGGCATGTAAGTTCCCCATGGCAAAGGGATGCTAGATCTGCAGGAAAGATGGCCATTTCACTGGGAAATGTCCCAATTGTTCGGATTTTGATAAGGAACACCCCGGCCTTATGTTTAAGGATTTGGGAAAAGGAAGGTGGTCTTAGGTGTCTCCTAACCTGAGCTTGGTAATTTGGAGAATAATGGGAGAATGAGACTTTGATCTGGAAAAGCCTTGAAGGAGTACAGGAAAAGCGCCAGTAAACCTGTGGAGCCACCTGTACAGGAAATCAATGTCTCTTGTCCAACTCTGCCTGAGGGAAGTCCAGATGCCTCTCTTGATGAGTGGATATTGGATGTGCGCTTGGGTATGAAGGAAAAAGGGGAGATTATGTGGCAGCCTGTGTAGGTCCAGTTGAGTGTGAATTGGCTCAAAGAAGTGTAATGGTGTAAAAAGGTGGCCCAAAGCATTCCAGTATTATTGATTGTAAAACCTTTTGTGTGGGCATTGCAAGGGGTTATCCTCCTGGATATTTTGCTTGATGGTATTTCTGCAAAGGCAGTATACAATCCAGGATGTGCTGGAGTGGCGGTATCAAAGAACTTTGTCCGTAAACATGGTATTGACCCATCAAGATTGGTCACTCTGACTTTATCTTCCACAGATGGAGTTACCACTATTGAACAAGATGTGTTTGATGAGGTGGTAATAAAATGGAAAAATACCATGGTCAAGACTTCTGCCGTAGTTTTACCAGGAGCAGGATTCAATGTTCTGCTTGGTATGACTTGGATTGTTGAGGCCAAGGTGAGCCTGGACACTGTCAAGAATGTCTTGGTCCATGAAGGAGTTGAGTACGCTTATCAAAAGCTGACAATTCCTCCAGCACCAGAAGATGTTCAGTCAGTGGTCATCTACGCCAAGGAACATTGCTCCATTCCACCAAAGGGAATCACTTGTTTGAAACTGGTAGCTTTTAATTGTGGAACACAGGGAGGACAGGTTATCCCATAATTGCCCTGTCATATATCCCCATATGTTGCAATATTTGAGCATGGATCAAATAGTGAACTCCTCAAGTCCTGGAAGTTGTTTAACACTTGTGCAGTTCCTGTGGACATTCAGCAAGGTCAGTGTATTGGAGTTTGGATGCCTGTGGTTGGGGAAGTCACAACAAATAAACCTACTATCTCTTTTGTTTGTGTGCCCTTCAACAATTTAACCTGTATACTATGTCCAAATGAAGCACCAGGTACCCTGCTGTATATGCTGGTGTGGAAATGGAGTAGTTGTTTCTCATTGGACAAATATGATGTGGGGAGAACTGGTCCATCCTATATTATAAAAACGTTGACTGGGAAGCCATACAAAGGATATGTACCCTGTTGTAGTCCTGCTGCAGTTGCTGCAATTAGAGAAGAGGTGGAGAAAATGCAAAGGGCTGAACTTATTGAGGAAAGCATCAGTCCTTACTCTACTCCAATGGTTTTTGTTCCAAAGCCAGACAGGAATATACACGTTTGTATTGATTTCCAAATGGTGAATAAGGATATTATAAATGATGCCTACCCAATGAACAGGATTGGAGACCAGCTGGATGCCATGGCTGGATCTTCCTTGTTCACCACTTTAGATCTTACTAAAATTTATCACCAATTGTTGATTGATGAGAAGTTTAAGGAGGTTATACCGTTCTCTACACCTGACAGTCTGTATCAATGAAAAGTCTTGCCATTAGGAATGAAGACAGCAGGTGCTATGCTTCAGCGGGTAATGGACCAGATTATGACATGACTGCAGCCTAGATGTGTCTCAGTATATATAGACAATATTAATTTATATAGCCCTTCCTGGGAACAACATCTAGAGGATCTTGATGAAGTATTCTGCCAAATTGAGAAAGTAAAATTGAAGATTAGTATATCTAAGACTAAGCTTGCCTGTCAAGAGGTCAAGGTGTTAGGGCATGTTGTGAATTCTCAAGGGATTTAATCAAGTCCTGAGAGAATTAATCCATGTTAAGTATGAGGTTGCTGCAGTCAGTCTGAGAGGTTTGGGGTTTTATGGGGTTGGTGAATTTCTACCAGAGATTCATACCTAATTGCTCTGCACTTGGAGAGCCATTGTTTGCGTTAACAAGGAAGAACACCTGATTTTTGGGGGGATAGGAGCAAGAGTCAAGTTTCTTAGAGCTGAAGAAAAAACTCTCCAAAGCCCCCATACTAAGATTCCCAAATTGTTTGAAGTTGTTCTACATTGAGACAGATGCAAGTTCAACTGGTCTTAGTGCCGTTCTTACTCAGGAAGGAGAATCAAAGTTGTCTCAGCATCCTGTTGTGTATGGTTATAAGACATTGGGACCACTCAAATAAAATACTCTGCTACTGAACATGAAAGATTGGCAATAGTATGGGCAGTGGAGCATTTTAGGACATATATCCTGGGGATGCTGTTCATTATTGTCACTGACCATGCAGCGTTGAGAGCAATTTGGACCAAGAAAGACTTACAAGGCCAAATACAATTGTATGCAGAAAAGCTCTCTGTATATGATTATGATATCATCTACTGCCCAGGCATCAGGGATCCACCCATTGGGAAGTCTTTCTCCAATTGAATTAAGAAGAGCTACCAAGTTGAATTTGACTAGAGTGGACCCTACTGGAATCCCTATCATTAGCATGTGTAGAAGGTGACCAAATAGGCGGAATCTTCCCAAGAAGGGAGTGAAGTGGTTTAGGAGATATTATACGCTAGTGTACCCCAAGACCAACCAGGGGGCCTTGGGGTGGATAATAGATGGGAATCTTGCTGTTTCTACGTAAGGTACATGACATTGATGTGGTCCAAAACAATACCAAATTGAGTCTTCTGATTTGTCAGTCAGAGTTGGTTCGAGGGTTTCAAAGTTCACATTGGCTTGCCCATAACTGATTAACACACAAAAAGTCCATACAAGGAATATGAACTTCATGCTGTTGGATGGGGAACCTTTAGAATCTACTAATCAAGTATTTGGAAGCTGAAAATATAGATTTATTGGTTGATAGGAATAAGAGAAATTTTTGGATCAATTTGCTCAAAGGAAAATGTTCAGTTTAAAAACTGAAGTCAATTGGGGGAGGGAGTATAGTGGTTAACAGGGGATCCTGCAAGGGTAGTTTGGCTAGTGTTGCTTTGCAGGTCTGCAGCAGGCTGCAGCCTGTAATGCAAGAAGAGGTAGGTTGAATTATTGAGCTGCAGTATTCTTCTGGCTTCTGGTGGGGATGATATTCTGAGACTGGATGAGCAGCATTCCTTTTGTTTGGTTGTGTTTCCTTGATTGATTGGCTAGAAGGGTCCCCTGTACAATGGTGGTTGGCCAATGTGCATTTATTTTTGGTTTGATTGGCTGGTTTTGGGGTTTCAGAGCTTCTTTTTAAGGTGTTTTTAACACCATTGTTGCTTTCTTCATCCTTGGATATTATTTTTGAATTTAAACTAGTCTTTATATTCAATATTGAGTTTGAGCGTTTGCTTTTGCTTTTGCTCTCATTTTTTTGCTTTTGTTCTTGAAAGTGCGTTCATTTATCAATTTTGAACGCGGATTCAAATTGATTATATTAATTGAATCAGATTATAAATTAATCCAGTTTCCTGCATTTAAATTCTGTTTCCTATGATACATTTGTGTTTTAAAAACCCCAGCAATAGAACAATGAATTGTTTAAGGGATAGAATCCCTTACACCAGGATTTGAAAATCAGATTCCTGACTTATTATCCTGAGCGCTGTTGGCCTGGGGAGAAGTTGAAACGCAAGAAGCATGAGAAGCTTTATTGAGGAATAGGATTTATGTGGAAAAATCCAAACGTCTTCAAGTGGTCAGAGATTTTCATGTTCAATGGAGAGGTCACCTCAGATATGGAAGCTCTGGCAAGCAGTGAAAGCTCGGTACTGGTGATCAGAGATGAGAGCTACGGTCCTCCAGATTTTGCGAAAATGTGAAATTTGCTCTAAATTATCAGCGGCAAAATCCAAGGTGCAGCTCAAGTCAGTGATGTCACATTATCCTTTTTAGTTGGTTTCAATGGATACAGGTCATATTACGTCAGCAAGTGGTTGGAAAGAATACTTTGTGGTGGCTGTTGATTCTTTTACAAAATGGGTAGAAGTTTGAGCACTGACCAAGGAAACAAGTGTTGCAATTGCTAAGTTTTTTAAGAAGAAATAATAGCACGGCATGGATGTCCTGAGAAAGTTCTCACCAATAACAGAACACCTTATATAGGACCAGCTTTAACTAAGGAATTCTTGAAAAGGGGAATTTCTAAGTTAACCTCAGCTCCATATCATCCCAAGACAATTTGTTTAGCCAAAAAAACCATTGTAACACTGAAGCACATTATGGAGAAGTTGGCTGATGGAGCCACAACCCATTGGAAAGATCACCTGGCAATAAGTGTCATGGCATACTGTACAATGCCCCATGATGCTACTGGGTTTTCTCTGTTTCGGATGTTGTATGGCCAGGAGACTACAACAAGCACTGAGGTGGGCCAATGGAAGTTGTGGAAAAGAATTCCTATGAAGATGCCATAGAGGAACATGCAGCCAAAATACAGAATTTATTTGCCAAGGCAAGGAGTAAAAGAGAGAGGGTTCAAGAGAGACGTGCCACCAAGTGGAACTCAAATCCTGGAGTATTTCCTTGTGATGATTTCAAGGTTGGTGATCTGTTATGTTTTGATCAAAGACGCCAAGAAAAACACCCAATAAGAGGTCTTCAGCAATGGGTAGGGCCTATGAAGATTATCTTGGTTAGTCCAGGGCCAAACTACCTAATTCAAGATGTCAGAGCTGCCCTAGGAAAAGAATGGTCCCATATTCATCCTCAATTCCTTAAGCTGTTCCATGGGGAATTGGAGCTAATAAAAGTCCTGGAAGATGAGGCTGATTCCCCTGAAGAGAAGGAAGGGGCCTTGTGACTGTATGCCAGTCACTGTTGAGTATTTAGCCAAATAAATGCTCCAAAATATAAAGTTATTTAGTTTTTGCTGTTTATTGCATGTAGATAGGTTGGATTGGAATTCTTAAGGTAAAGACTCCTGGAAACTGGATATCTATGTTCAATAAAAGAACAGAAGCCAAGATTGGCTGAATCAATCTTGGAGACTAGGTGTCTCAAAAACAATTTAATTAATTGGAAAGATTAATTAATAAATGCATGGAAATATAATTAATCAGGTTTTAATTATATTGGTTAATTGATTTGACTGTGTCAAGAAGTTTGGATAAGGTTAATCAAAAGTAAACCCCCAAATTTTGGATTAAAAGTGCCAGTTTAGCAAATTTATTGGGTTAGAAGCGCTGGGGCGCCACATGGGAAAATTGCTGGGCGCTGTGATGGCGCCTGGTTTGAGTTTCAGAGCATTTTAATGGGTTTTAAGGCAAAAAACCATTAAATGCAAAGATAACTAAATAAAGGCAAGGATGCCTAGGAATTCAGGTTTGATCAGCTGGTTCCCACTTGGAACATTGATAGCTGGGTTTTGGGATGTGTAATCCACAGGGTTTTGGCGCCAGGAGCTAGGGAAGCTCCATGCTGAATGGGTTCATTGGGATAAATGAAGTCAGGTGACTTCTTCCAATTGTAGGTTGGTTCTCATAGGTTGAGAAATATTGGTGATTTTTTAGGTAAAGATCTAGGTTTGGATGACTTGAATGTCATAGACCATGTGATATAAACCATAGGTTGATTCAGGAACCGGAGGGGTTTTCAGCCAAATATGCCCCAAATGGTATATAAGCAAAAACAGCTAATTTAAATAAAGATATATTGTTGATTTTGACACTTTCCCCTCAACTACCTTTTCAATTATTATGTCTTCTTTGTTAAATTTTGAAAGGGCCAAATTTGGAGTACTTTGCATGGAAACCGCTGATGCCAGGAAAGAGATTCCTATAAGTTTGTTGGAGGAAGCTTGGGCAAGCTTGGAGGTCACCAAGACTGTGCCTGAGTAGTCCTTGGTGGAAGTAAAAGCTGCGTTCAAAGAGTTATACTCCAATTACTTTGCAAAAGAAGGGACTCCCGCCCAAGGAAACCAAATCTATGTGTGGGATTCTTGGAACCTGTTAGTAGGATAGGACAAAATCTTAAAACAAGTGAAAGAAAAGGCAAATTGTGAAATTGAGGCTTTAAGAGCAAGGATGAAAAGAGCCTTGAGATCATGGCTTGTCAACGGGATGATAACAAAGTGTTGTCCCATAAAATTGCCTCTCTGGAGGCAAAGATCCTTGTAGCTTTGTCACAGGAAGGTAATGGCAATAAGAGTCAAGGGCAGGATAATGATGGGTTGGACTGGTTGGACCTGGATCCATCACAGTACCCATGGGATAAGCAATTAGGCGGGGACCGTTTCCAAGGTTCAGTACAGTAGGGACAATAGGCGGGTCTGCAATGTCTTCCTCAATAAGAGGACTGGTAATTTCAGGTGAAGTCAGCTCTTGTATATAATGAGGCAAAATACCTGAAAATGTGGCTGCAAAAAGGATAACCGAGGGGCTTACAGCCCCTATAGTGAGCACAATTTTTGTTGTGTTCTGAGGTGTGGCACAGACACACAACAGGAAATCCTAACCTTAGGATTAGATTTGTACTAATTCTTGGTTAGATGGCAAGGAAGGCTATGTGACTACCTTGTGGCTCTAAATGAATAATCTCTACTAGTTGTGGCTAGAGATAGGCGCCAAAGTCTTTGGAGACACAAGGATAAAAATGTTAATAGAGCTTAAGTTTTATTGGTGAATAAGAAATATAATATATAGTGGTTGACAATACCACAAAACATTACATGGACAGTAGGATCACTCGCCACAAGCATGAGTGGGGCGAGTGAGTTGCTGCAGAGTCAGGAAACCAAACAATTGTATTTCCCAGTTCGGATATAGACTCATTTGAGGGGCAAATGTGAAAGAGAGAGATTTGTCCTCGAAATAACCCATTGAAGGCAAAATTGAAACATGGTGAATGGCGGTATTCACAGCACTTACAATTCCTCAAGGGTTACCATTTCTGAGTAAGCATGTATCGTCTTCCTCTCATTGGTAATGTCATCCTCATTTGAGTGTACATTCCCCATTTGATTGATTATAAAAGGTCCTCACTCTACTTCACCCTGACATGGATAGGCAGTTGGACATGAAATGATGCCATTGTTGCTTTGGGATGTGTTGACTAGATCAATGTTTGTGACTGTTCTATGTTGAAGTGGGCAATGAAGACATGCAAGAAGCAGGATTTAGCTGATAGTTCTGATTGAAGGATGTTGTGTGAATAGACATACTTGTATAGATTGTGCTGAAGTAAAGATACTAGGTAATTTATTGAAGGCAGGATAGGCATAAAGCCAAGAAGAAAAAAGATAGATTAAAACAAGAGTGTTGAGGCATATATGTTCTCCTGATAGCCTTGGTACTCCGGAACAGCTGATTGCTGTCTTGAGGAGGGGAGGTCACTGAGCACAGCACGGATCCTTCTACTCACAGGAATATAGCTGTAATTGCTGCAGCGCTGGATCAAATTGATATCAGCTGGTCGAAGGGGATTAAAGAACTTGTGATGGAAGAGGCAGTAAGTGTCAAGGCCTTTTCCCCGTGTCTTTCTGCCATCTGAAGTCCTTATGAATTTGTAAAGCTATGACAGTTGGTTACTTGAATCATGGGATACTTACTGCTAGTTGGCGGAAAAAAGACCGAAAGTCCTTGTTCTTGAAATTGCCTACAAGTATTGATCGTTCAAACTCCAAGATATTATGGACAAGCACCTGTGTCAAGCAGGGTGTCCAAGAAATGATGTGATCAGAAGCCTTGTCTGAAACAATACTGATTGGATGAGTAATCACTCAAGCATGTCTTACACATAGAGTTTGGCAATGAAGTTTGGGGCCTTCTTTCCCATTTTCTTTCTAAAGATCAATAAGTAAACTGATTTTTAAACACTAAATAAGGCAACAGAACCCAAAAAGCCAAGTTCTTCTGTGGCAGCCTAAATAGCTAATAAAAAAAATGTGAAAGTAACTATCCCATCTAAAGCACTTTGTTATTATAAATATGTAGCTAAGTAGAAAGCAGTTATTAAAAAGGCTGGACATAATACATAGAACTTTCTAGAAACTATCAAAGTTCTTGTTGGATTTGGAATACTAAACAAATAAGCTTGATTCAATACAAGGTAAGACTTGGTCCAAAAAAGAGTTGTCAAGCAATACAAAGCTGGTTGCAAGCTAGATTCTAAAGCTCTTTCTCTTGAAGTAATACTAAAAACGTACACTGAAACTTGAGGACAAGTTTCAATCCTACGAAATAAAGTTTTTATAGTTGAATCACAAAAAATACCTTTGGCTGGAACGCTTCAGTTACACTTTTCTATGTTATTGTTCTATACAAGAGCAGAGTTAGTTACATGAGTAAGAATATAAGGAAATAAAAAAATAATCTTGGTAAGCTGAGGTACACTTGTAAATTCTTATTAAGCCACTATTGTTTATTGCTTACTACTTTCTATAATCCTTGGACAGGATTTTTAAAACCTACTACTTTCTATAAGCAATGAGCAGAAGCAAAGTAGGTTGGAGTTGACTTGGCCCACTTGTTTTATTAGAGGCTTCATCAAAGTAGAACAAGTAAACCCACATTGACAGAGAGTGAGTTTTGTGGCGTGGTGATCTTCACAAAAGTATAATCATTATGTTGCTTGGATAGTAGATCCAATTTTTTATTACATTTTATGTTTTACTATACCAATACTGATTCAATGCTTGACGAGATTAAAGTCTCTAAACATTCCTTGTAGTTTAGTTTTACTTACAGTATTTGGTTCTAAAAACGCTTGAATTTAAGCGTGGTTTCTAAACTTCTCTATCCTTTTAAACAGTTGATTGAATTTCCCGTATAAGCGCATAGATCCATGGCTGGTATCGCCTAGACCAATCGACGCAATACTTGCATTGATTAGTTTTCAGATAATCCGCTTGTTTTAATCTGAGTTTATCATTTATTTATATTCTTATTTTAATTCTCACTTTATCGGTTTATGCTTTTAAGGCAGTATATCTCCCTCGAGTTAGTCCCAAGCGCACCAGCACATTTGGCCCCTTTAATCATTCAGTTACGTCAGCGTCTAACGTTCCAAGCCAAGCATGCATACATCATCCACTGTTTCGGCGAGCCAGTTTGATTGGCTCCTGCAACTCCATTAATAAACGGATCAATGATCAGCTAAACCAAATACTAACACCTACTTGAATTAGAATTAGAAGTTTGTTCCTTGCTCTCGAGTTACACTTTAGCAGCTTAAAAAAAGAGGTTAACTCTAGCAGGGTTTATCGCAGCACAAAGGAGTGAAGCAAAATGAAGAAGCAGCTAAGAGAAGATATTTTATTTGGTGTGTTGATTTGATCGCATTATAATATATTTTTAATAATTTTTTTTGAAAGTAAAAACCCAAACGGTTTAACATTTTTATCTCTATTTTGGTATTGTCTAGCATTTTGCTTTCCTAGACTTTTTGAAGACAGTGGCTTCTTCATGGCTTAGTACGTACTACCGGTTCATAACCAATGCCGAGATAACAAAATGATTCAGTGCGCTTTTTAACTCAACATCATTTTAAATTGATGTTTTTAAATCATTATTTCGATAGCAAAAAAACAATCTAAATTAAGCGGTCAGATCAATCTTTACAGACCATTTGATTACTTTTCTCAATTCGATTAATCCCCTGATATAAATGTATACCTCGATCAAAATTATATCTCGATCAAATTTATATCTGGATCAAAATATAACATTGATTCCAATATTCTACTGCTGAAATCTAATTTATTTTTAAATTTCTCATTTTTGCAACCTTTTGATGTTTACACTAACTTTCTTGTTAGGTACCCAATTTGGAAGTATTTTCTTTGAAATAAAGAATTTTTAGCCAAGCCATTTATTGCCTACAAAGAATATTCCTAAATTAGTAAACATTCCTTTGGAAGTGATCGAATTCCCAAGTTAACTTGTCAATTCTAAAAATTCCAATTTTTTGCTTATCTTTATTTCTTATTTTTATTTTGGAAAATTTCTCCCTGGCTCCATATTCTTCTGATATTTTTAACACTTTCTTTAGATTTTTGGACTACTTTGTCAATTCTCACATCAAATAAGGTATGAATTACCCTTTATTTAAATAGCATGGTTTATTTTTGTGCTTTTAGCAGCTTTAATCTAGAATGAATAATTTATCTTTATTTTTTGTTGAACTCCTACTAGCTTCATTCCATTTAGCAGATACTTGTATATTTTATAAAACTCTGATTTTCCCTATAAATAGATTTTATCATAAAGTCATGATTTGTGTTGTGACTGACTTATCCTCTAACAATTTTATAAAGAAAAATGTATTTTTCCCAGCTGCTTAGTTCTTGCTTATGATTCTCCGAAAGATTATTACCAAGAGTTACACTTTTTAAAGCAGATTTTTATCTTAAAGAATTTATTTTCCGTTTCTTGCTCAATGACATTTTTCTTCAAACTTTCCCCCTCTGGTTTGGCAATTCGATGCCCAACTGCTGCTTTAAGCAATTTTTTCCTTTCGGTTAAAATCTTTATTAACTTATCTCTCATAAATCTTTGCGCTTAAAATGTTTTACTATCAGTGTTTTTTATTTTCAGAACTTAAATAGAGCTTGTTTAAAATGACACCTAACATTTAAAACACTATGCTCTCAAGTCTGTTTTGAAGATAGCTAAAACGTTTACTATCAATCGTAAAATTCTAACTGGTGGCTCTGATGAATCTACAGGTGTGTAAATTAGGCCTGATATCTGATTTTCTCAACTTTCTGAGCTAATGTAGTTTATTTTTGGTCTGGGTTATTGTTCGGGTTTACTTTACCTTTTACTTCTTGCTGATGTGCTTTTATCTTACAGCTAATATTAGATGGGTATGGTACTGTGAAAAAATTTCTTGTTTCGTTAGCGCACTCTGATATTTATTTTTAACCTCGTGCTTACTCTTAGTACTTTTACTCAAAAGAGAAGCTGAGAACTTACACTTGGGATGGGTTCAAATTATGCTTGGTATTCTTCACTCCTCTCAATTAATGATGTGTTTGGATCAATTCAGTATGAAAATGAGGTTAGATATCAGCATCTATTACGAACGTCCAATACAAGCTTGAATACATCCCATGAATATATCAAAATCAGATTATATTCTTCTGATCTTATTGGACTCATTAAAATCTATTGACTTTTATTAAAGGCCTTTAGTGACTAAATCAAGCCTTTGTCTTCTAAGGATTAATTGTTTGAGTGCCTTAATATCAAGAATTCCCATCTTTGAATTATGTTCAAGCTATAAGATTCCTTTGTGTGTATATATGTAGCTTTCTCACACATTAATTAAGGATCAACTCCAATCAGTTCTTCAGCTTTCTTACTTGACTGATACACCTTGACCATCCCATTAGATTGCCACTATCCAGCATCAGTTCTTAGAACCAACTTACATTATAATATGGGCTATAGTTACGGCTTAATGCCAAATATAATCAACTTCAAAACATCTTCTTACAGAAAAGAAAAGCTTGTAGCCACTTTCTAATCAACATTTGAACCATTGTTCTATAAGAGCCAATGGACTAGATGGCAGTCATAGTAGGCTACAATCATATTCTGTGGGACCAATCCTGATGAATAAAATTTACAGACTCTAATTTCATGACTTTGCCTAATCTTCATGGCTAAGATGAGGATATGGTTTGATCCACCAAGTGTTATAATTAAACTTGTGAAACCATGGCTCTCATTGAAGGCATTTCTAGGCACAGCTCTCAAATATACACGTTTCATGCAGTAATAACATGATGCCTTGGGGTCACTCTTACTTTTATTGGGCTCTTTTGGAATGTATAAGTAAATAAACCAATAATAAGGTACATCTCATTCCAGTTAATTTTCCACTGTAATTTATGCGTCTTATCACATTTAATGTTTTAACATTTATAGATAGGCCTCATGGCTGCTTAAACTGAATCCATTACACCAGTTGTCACTGAGTAGTAATAAATCTATCTGAGGCTATAAAAGGTTCTTCTTTTCCACACTGTATGTTATTTCAGGAACAGGTCTATAAAGATACAATAATGGTGATATTATCTTATTACAGATAAGATATAACCCTCTGAGTCCTTTAATATTATGCCAACAAGGTGACCTATGGAGGATAAACAAGGAAATAAATGAGAATAATATTTTTATTTAGTGGTATATTTGCTTTTTAAGCTAAAGATACTGTCGCAACCTCTTCAATTACTCCCTCTTGGGAAACTAATTCCCCAAGTAATTTTCCAAATGATTCCCCAACTAATCAATAAGTCAGTTTCTCTACTATCATTTGGCCATCTATTATGGGGATCAGACATTTTGAGTCCTAAGCAGAATGCTACTTGGGCAAGCCTCATCACTGCCATGACGTACATGGACAACATGTGGCTTCTCATGATATTATATATTACTCCAAACTCATATCTAATAAAGTTTCATTCTCTTCTTAATTTCCCCTTTATCTCGTTTATTATACTTCCCAGAAGTATATACTCAACAGTGGTAGCATAAGATAGGTTATCCACATCTATGCAACTTAAAGGAAAAATTCCTCCAAATAAAAGAACCAGCAGATGGCACTCCCCATGGGCTGGAGACAATACAAAGAAGGACAGGACACTCCAGCGGGATTTGTTGTCTACAACAATGTCCTTGTACCAACCAAACAGTACAATTTTCTCAACACACATGGTGTCCTGAACCCACCTCCAATTCCCAAAACAACCCAAATCCCCAAAATTGTATTTCAACACCTACATTCAGCAGAAATTGGGACATTCTCAGGACTATGCCAAGAAAATGTGAACCTCTGAATTCAAAACATACAAAATAAGTTTACACAAGTAGGCTACCCCCACAAACGCTGGGCAAGTGAAATTTCTTTACATGTTACTGGGGCTGCCTCAGACTTTGTAAGCAAATGATTTGACCAACATCCTGATCACAACAAAGACTGGGGCATGTTCAAAGCCGCCTTTCTGGAGAAATTTGCCATAAAAGACTCCAATGTGATGATTATGACAGAACTCAGAACCTTCAAAATAACAGGCACTATCAAAGAGTACATTGCAGCCTATGAAACATACATGACCAAACTCCTGACACTATCAACTTTGATGAAGCTGGGCGCAACTGGACTTCAACAATGGCCTTCCCACATACATTAGACGCCAGTTTGACACGACCTGCTGCAATAATCTCCAAGACATATTCTTGGATAAACAGAGAGCTGCACAGAAATCTGACAACCTACATGCAACAAACAAAAGGAAAGTCCCAAAGCAAAGAAGAGCCCTTGACCTAATAAGTAGAGTAACTGAGCCAACAACTCCCATCCTTGAGGCAGAAATTTTACGACTTAAGAAAATCAAATGAACATTGATAACACCACCAAGGAGGGAAAAGCTCAGGGGAGTACTTAGATAAGCCACCCTCCCCCACTCTGCAAGACTTGTACAGGGACCAAGACGTGGATTCAATTATTATTATCCAAGTATCCTCCAGCAATCCTATACTGTTGGCCACCCAAACTGAAAATAAACTCCTCACTTATCCTATCCGCTTTTGCAGATACCAGGGCTGTGGGGTTCCTGGTCACCAGTCCCCAAAGTGTGTCCTGGGTCATAGCCAGGGATTGGCTTGGAGAAGTTGTCATTCTCTAACAGTGGTGAATGGTTAGTGAGGAGCTTATACTTGGCTTGCATAAGAACAAACTCCTCCAGTACCTTCCCAATTACTAAGTGAGTGTCTCCACCGTACACTTGTACTTCAGCAGGTGCCAGCCCTTCTGTAGGCTGATACCAATCCTGTAATAGTCTTGCAAACTCTCCCCCAATGAACTCTCTTCCCCTATTTGTTATTTCCAAATGCCTTGTCACCTTCTCCCAATCCTCCTGGGCGGATTTACTAGAGGCAAACTTCTTGCACCCTAGGAAATAAGATTCCTCATCCCCTGGGCTAGGATAGAAAATATGGGGTAATTGACTCATGGGACTTATATTTTCTCTTCACACAGGAAATTTGGATAGGGGTCATAATAGGCGCTTTATTTTCAGTCAGAAGAAAGATCCCCTTAGAAACCTTCTGATATATGGCCTTGGGATAGGGAGTAATAAAGGGTTTGTGCCAATACTTGGAGCCCTTCAACAATCTCTTGGACTCCTTTTACTTGGTCTTTGGCTCCTGCTCCTTGGTTTTGGGCTCTTGCGCTTTGGTCTTGGGCCCCTGCACCTTAGTTGTAGGCTCCTGTGTTCTAATCTTATGCTCCTGTGGTCTGTCCCGGCTCTGGCTTCCTATCCTTGGTCTTCTGCTCCTTCTGTAGCTTTTTGGCCTTTGTAATCCACTTGATCCAGTCCCTGAAGAGTCTCAGATAGCTCTCTCTTTTATAGCCCCTTGTTTCAGACCAAAAACCTCTCTTGGAACTCTGGTTCTTCAAAGCTTAAACAATCCTGTTTTTCTTCTTTTATAATATATTAAACCTTTAAACTTACTTCAGCCAATGAAAGCCCAGAAATTTCTGCTTCTGCTCCTCATTTTTTAGGCTTTAACTCTCAAGTTAAAGCCCTTAAAACACTGATTAAATAAATTTTGGCTTGCAGCCAATCATACGCCTCAATTCAATGGTTTTGCCAAAAAGGTTTCCCCAGATGACCCTTTCTTGACCCTGGTTTGAACCTGAGGCTGTCTTGCTCTGGGTAAAAAACTGCTCCGCGTTTTGAACGGTTTCACCGTAATTCCTGTCACGTTTCCCTGGCAAATCTTGAGCGCTTCCACATATGTTTTACTTAGGCAAATTTTGACCATTTGATTTTTCAACGTTTCTCCGTGTTTCTTCCAACGTTTTGCGACTTCAAACCTGCCTGGTAACTGTCTTTTTGTCTTTCCTAGTTGTTCTCAGCAAAATTTGCTCTTTTGCCCTTTTAGTTTCTCTGTTCTTCTTCCAGCTTCTTTCTGGCTTATTTCCTCTTCAATCCCTCTTCTAAAAGTAACATATAGTTCTAACAAACTATAGGTTATTTTTCCTTCTCTTTCTTTTTTATTATATGATTTTCAATCCTTTTTTTAATCATAATCAGGCAGTATTTGATTATTCTTGAACTGCTTCTTTTTTATCTAAATTTCCTCTCAAAAGTCACTAAAACCAACTCTTCCAGCCTCTGCATCTAGTCCAGCTAGTTCATCCTCTCAGCTCCTCAGTTCCTCAGCACCAACTTCTGGTCCTCTGGCCATCCTGCATTATGATCAGCTAGTCCTGCATCATAATCTTCTTGTCCTTTAGCTTATCCCTAACCAGTTCCTCATCAAATCCTTACTAGGAACCTCCTTTGTTCCTTCTACACACTGAACCATATTGGTTCATTCCATTCAATATGAATTAACAGTCCATCAAATAGCCTTCACTGTGACCAAACAGTCCCTCTTGCTAGTTTTCTCTGTTAATTCCGTGAACCACCTCAGTTCTTTATCTCAGCCCCCATTACCAGAACTTGTAGACCCAGACATGAGTCTACATTGAACTGGCGTTTGACTGGGCCCTCGCAAGTGGCAATCCACTTAGGCCATTCAACCATAGATCAATGTCTATGTGTTGTCTTTACTCACCCAGGTGATTAAGTCTGGGCTTTCAGTTGCAGAGTAATCAGCTCTACTTCCCAGAGGCCTGATCACACCAAGTTCTGCAGCTTGCTTCCCCAAGCAAGCCGCCTTGGTGACACCTCTGAGCAAGTCTATACCCTCCAATGCTCACCTTGGGTTACCCTAAAGCTCCCATAGGGGCATTAACAAGGACATCCTACCAGTCTGTTAGGTAGGGTGCTTGCTCACAGACCTCCAGTAAGTATATTAGGGTATTTTGAGCCCTCCAAGCTCTTCCCCTCCCTGGTAGCCCGTGTTACCTGACAGGGGTCCAGAACCTACTCCCCCCCAGACAGACAAAGTTCCCTGCTTGCTATTTCAGTCTTCACCCTCCCGCAGCCACGGTTTCCTGCTAGGTGAAGCACTATAGCCCAAAGCAGCCAATATCTTCTGCTGGGTGGAGGCAACATCTGCCCCTGGTAGTCCTTTGTTACCTACCAGCCAAGCCTTACTTACCCTAGTAGACCATGTTACCTACTAGGCTCACCTTACTTCCCCTAGTAGACCATGTTACCTACTAGGCTCACCTTACTTCCCCTAGTAGACCATGTTACCTACTAGGCTCCCCCTACTTACCTTTAGCAGCCCTATGCTACCTACTAATTTACAGTGTTACCAGCTAACCACACATTGTCACTCTTCAGCATATTGTCTTTATTTGAAGCCAAATAAACCCTCACCTGCAAAACAGCACACATGTGGATCATCACAAGGGCACAGCACTATTAAGCACTGGAGAAGACCATACTCTTGTTGAAAAAAATGCCAACCTCATGAAGCTACCCACAGTCCAAATTAATGTCAAAAGAGTTATCATGGCAGATAATAGAAGTACACCAGTCACCAGAGAAGCAAAACCCTTCCGTATCCAAATAGAAGACATGCAGACTACGCTTAGTGGTCCAATCATACAAATTCCCAAGTACAATGTTGTACTTAGCCTGGACTGGATGAGAAAGACCAAACCTCATAATGACTGGAATAGTGCTACTCTCACCATACAACAAGGTGAGGTGCACCACCATGTATACCCAACTCACCTTGACACGCTTATGAAAGACTATGTATTTATGAAAATTACAGAAAAAAAAGAGGAAAAATACCCTAGAAAGATCAATTGAGCACATGCACATATGAGATTATTCACTTTAAAAATGAGGAGACCTCACAAAAACAAGATCATAGCCAACAATAGCTAGTCCTAGAATTCCCTTCAGTTTTCCAAGAAATTTTATCAGGGCTACCGCCCAACTGAGGCATATAACATGAAATTGACCTCAAAGGGAGTGTACCAAAAGCACAACCTATCTACTGCCTAACACCAAAAGAGGACTGTAATATGGTGATTGGTTAAACTAGCCTGTACTGTAACTGACAACAATCCTTTAAGTTTGATGAGAGAGAGAACAACCAGCACTCTTGCTCTAGATGAAAGGTAAGTCAACTGATCAACTAAGTTGTATCATTAGGCCATATTGACTATGATCATCTGATATAATGTTAATAATGGACTAAGGTTGCAGTGGGATCAGGCTGTGAAGCAGAGGATCTTGGATTTCAGCAGCTACTATCAATATCCCTATTCTATATAACTCACATATTTGATACCTAAATAAACTATCAATTATTATATTATTACATTTATTATGCATGCCAACTTTAGAGAGTAACTCAACTTAGTCTTTAGTAACTAGTAAGTTGTAATATGAGACAAGCAAGGTGACACCCAACAACCATCTCATATTTGTGTTTACAGCATTTTGTGCTCATTCTGTCACATGAAGCATTATGATAGTGCTTTTTGCCTTGCTGGGGACTTGTCTTTCAACTGGGGAGGGAATTGAGATGATATTCTCCATGCTTTTCTTTGGCATCTACAGGATCACCCTAACAGTCTTTTCACACAATTAAATTGTCTTGCTGGTACAAGAGATGGCATTTCTAGCAATACAGTTGCTTTCATCCAGTTCATGGAGGTACTACATAATCCTCAACAAATAGAGGACTAATTGGTTCTGCACCTTGATTTAACCACACCGCTTGAAGTGGACGGGAACACAGAGCCCACTCAGCAGCAGTTGGAAATGGCTATTGGTAGTATGGACTGGGGCGCTTCCCAAAATAGGGAGGCTCATGAGAAGTTATCAGTGCTTTTATCATATGGCGCAACTGCCAGGAAAAAATTCTGGAACTTTATGGAATCACTCCCAAATCAACTACGTCTTCAGATGAAGATAATCAAGCAGGCAAAAGAGTAATTACATAGCTTTTATAATCCTGCAATTTTCCACAATTGCAACCATTTAGGGTACCAGCTATCCCTCATTTCTCACCAAGGAAACCTAATTAACAGCCAGCAGGTTTCCTTTTTCACCTTTATGATTAGCTTTCTGTGTCAATTGCCGTGAATGCCGCCATTCACCTTGTTTTGATTTTTCCTTTCATGGGTTATTTTGAGGACAAATCTCTCTCTTTCACTTTTGCCCCTCAAAATGAGTCTATATACAAACTGGGAAATACAATTGTTTGGTTTCCTGACTCTGCGCAACTCACTTGCCCCACTCATGCTTGTGGCGAGTGATCCTACTGTCCATGTACTGTTTTGTGGTATTGTCAACCACTATATATTATATTTCTTATTCACCAATAAAACTTAAGTTCTATTCAAATTTTTGTATTTGTGTCTTCATATACTTTGGAGCCTCTCTAGCCACGTCTAGAAGACATTATTCAATCAGGGCCATAAGGTAATCACATAGCCTTCCCTGCCATTCTAACCAAGACTTAGTACAAATCCAATCCTAAGGTTAGGATTTCCTGTTATGTATCTGTGCCGCGCCTCAGAACACAACAAAAATGGTGCTCACTACAGGGGCTGTAAGCCCCTTGGTTATCCCTTTTGCAACTACATTTTCAGGTCCTTCACCTCCACTTATACAAGAGCCAACTTTATCTGAAATTTCCAGTCCTCCTATCAAAGAAAACATCACAGACCAACCTATTGTTCCTACTGTGCTGAACCTTGGGAATGGTCCCCACCTAGTGGCCCACCCTTTGGGTACCCCTGACTTGGAACAAGTCATAGCAGTAGCCCTGGGGTTAGCCCGTGATGGGGCCATCCCTTGCCACCCAGCTTCAGTTCAGTCAAGAAGAATACTAAAAATGGATTGTGACTCCACAATTTCCACAGCATCTCCTCTCAGCAACTGGCTCTTCTGTTCACCTATTGGCATCCTTTGTACAACCTGCCTTAGCCTATCATCAAATGGTGTTAGGACTCCACGTTCAGGAGATTTTGTCCCTACAAGCAGCTGTCACTCATCACTGGGATCAGTTTGCGGCCTACCAACAGTGGATCTACTCCCTGTTTACCCTGGTATCAGACAATCAGTGCAACTCTGTCACCTCCCAGGCCCGCTTGGTTACTTCCATTGAACAAATGTGACAGTCCATCCCCAAATACGTCAGAGAGCGTCTACACAAGTTTTACCAGTTGGAACAGCCCTGGCAAAACCAAGTAGATTCCACCTTGAACCCCTATATTGTTATTTCAAACAACTTGTACAGCAGCTTAATTCATTCATCACTTACTCCTTTGAGCAACTGCAACAAGAAGCAGAACTTGCTGCTAAAGGCCTTTGTGAGCTCAGTGAATAATTTGATTAAGAAAGGGGTGTCACTGCTGCTGCTATTGCCAAGCTCCAGACTCAAGTGAATGAATTATCTATGCCCAAGCCAGACTCTCTGCCCTCTCCCCTTATCAGACAATTTGGTGGATAGAGAGCAGAGACTATGGGATGTCATTTGAGAGCTACAAGTGTCTACCTGCAGTCAAGGTCACTCTACTGAAACGCCTCAGCCTGATCCTCAGGTGCTTGCTCTGACAACCCAAGTTACTGAGCTACAGCAAGAACTTGCTGCCCTACGCAAAATGGTGGCAATTGCTGCTAGTCTAATTGGAGTTATAAATGAAGATGACTGTTGCCCTGGCTTGTCAAGAGCCCCTCAAATTCAATGTGCTAGAGAGTTTCTTGCTCTAGCTAATGAGGTGGACCATTTGAAATAAGACCACATCAAACTCAATAGAGACGTGCAAGAAATATGTGTATTGATTGACTCAGTAAATGACAGGTTTGCCCCTTGCCTCTCAGTGGGGCCTTCCCTTACCTCCTGGCTGTCTGAGCTTTTCTTGGTAGTAACAACACAGGGCCAATGCCTAGATGTTATAGAGCAGCAGACTACCCTAGCTAATGATACGGGTGCCCGCACTGCTGAGACCCTGACTACTCTTGTGGAAAGTGTTTGCCAGCTGTGGGCCAGACATCCCCCCTCCAAATCCAAAGAATAATTCTCCCCCTGCATAAATGTACTCAATAGCAACAATAGTGGCCCAACTCCAGAAACAAATTTCAAGCCTACCTTTAAGCAAGTCTTTGGTCCCAAAACCTCAAACATTGTAGCTTTCCTAACTATCTATGAAACTGCCATGAGTAGAGCCTCAGATGAGGTTAAGAAGGAACACATTCTAATCTGTCTGCACCTGACCTGCAAAGAGGTAGTAGTGCCAGAGCTGCCTATCATTGAGACCTGGGAAGATATGAAGCAGCTTCTGATTGTCAAATTTGGTGGTGACCTTAGTCTGGAAGTGAAAAAGGATGCCTGCATGTACATTGCTTTCAAACCAAAGGATACTCTAGCTGAATTTGCAGATAGATTCTACATGCAAGGACAGCAACTGATAACAAGCAGAAAATTGTTGGATCTTGAAGCTTACATGGCTTGTGCTCAAGCCCTCAAGGTGAACCAGCTTCTGTTCCTTCACTTCAAAGCCCATAAGGCCATGCTTTGCTCCATGAAGAGCATAAAGACGCTGCTTTAGGATATGCACCTTACCCATTCTGGAGCAGTTGTGCAGGAGAATTGTGCCGCCTCTAATTCTGGTTTGTCTTCCTGTGGCCCTTGCATCCTCACAATAAACTCGCT
Source organism: Entomophthora muscae (assembly GCA_014839935.2). Taxonomy (NCBI): domain Eukaryota; kingdom Fungi; phylum Entomophthoromycota; class Entomophthoromycetes; order Entomophthorales; family Entomophthoraceae; genus Entomophthora; species Entomophthora muscae. Next base: position 308,079 of record QTSX02002884.1, read on the forward strand.
AAATCCTCCTCAACGCCAAGGTTGCCACAACTGTGGCCAGATAGGTCACCTTTCTCAAGTCTGCACCAATCATTAGGTTAAAAGGGCTGATTCAAAGAAACAGGCGGGAAAAGAACAGCCAACCTAGAGGCAGAGATGCTCTTGGTTGATAATTCTTCCCTGTCTACTTCAATCCCCCCTCCATTTCTGACTCTGAGCCTTCTGATACTGGGGCTCCTCCCATTCTGCTGTTATTTCACAACATCTCTGATGACTCTGATATGGATGATTCAGATGTGAAAGATCCCAACGCCTATGGGTATTCAGTTATTGCCGTCCTGGAAACTATTGTGGTCCCTTATAAGTTGTGTTCTGGGAAATCTACAACAACTGCCAAGCCACTGCTGGAAGCCAAGGAGGTTGTCTCCTGCCCTTACCTCACTCAAGATAAGAGGTCCCCTGTGATTGTAGAGTCATCTGAGGAAGCTGCTGAGGTTACTGACTCTGTATTAAAGAACGTTTAAGTCTCACTTCCTCTCCAGACTGTCTAAAAGGAGTTTCCAGGCTTGAGATGCATGATTAAAAATGGGACAAAGAGCTAGCAGAAGCCCAAGACATTCTGGCCATCCTCCCTCCCTTTGGTTGTACTACCATTTGTGTGGAAATATCCATCCAGAAAGTGAAAATCAAGGCCGTCTTATACATGGGGTCTCCTGTTAATGTTGTCTCCTCAAAGCTTTTCAAGAAGCTAAAACTTGCCTCCAACCTTAATTACCACCAGTTGTATGGCACAGCTGGGCTATCCATGACTCGCAATATAGGGGCTTATTCTTCTCTTCTCATGTGTTTTGGCAAGCTACTATTGGCTGCGCCTGCTATTGTCTTGGAGAATGAGAGTTATGACCCCCTAGTGGGTACTCAATTCCTTAGGTAATACAATGGGATCATCAACTTGAAGGATAGTTACCTCTCCATCCTAGGGTACAAAGTCCCTCTGATCTTAGAAAAACCTGTCAAAGTCCCAGGGAAGCGCCTCAAGATGTATGCCTTAGAGTATCCCAATGGTGTTTTCACCCTAAAATACTGTACACATTCATCCAACATGAAGTGTCCCCCTATGGCTTGCCCTGCATCTGAAGGGATTCCTCTCTTGGCCACTTCCACTGTAACTGTTCCCCCTGGATCTCAAGCCATCCTAGACTCACAAATATTGTATGAGCTACCCAAGAGTACGTTCCTAGAGTTATACTCTCCTGCCTTGCTAGGACGCAATGAGCCTTATCTCTGTCTGTGAATCTTGGATGTCTCTCATAAAGACCCTGTTCAATTGCTGGTTGCCAAACTAACTGCTCTCCACATATATGTGTCAAGAAGACATTTCATTGGCTATGAAAAGTTGTTGAATACCCCTGATGTCCTATCACTACATCATTTTGGTATGTTTCAGGACTTTAATTTACCTGAAGACAAACCTAAAGTCCTATCTTTGTTCACTATGCAAGACTTTTTGCAACTATCCATTGTTCAACAAAAAGAGGTGCTGGATTTTTTGGATCAATTTTCAAATATCTTTTCTAAAGATAGCACTGATTATGACCTAGCCAAAGATATCATTCACCAGATTAATACTGGTGACAATCCCCCTTCTGCACTAAACCTTATTGTTGCAGTTGTGTGGAAGACACTCAAGTGTCTAAAGAGCTCAAGCACCTATTAGACGCTGGACTGCTTGCTCATTCCCAAAGTCCATGGGCCTCCCCCTTGCTCATACTGAAAAAGAGGGAGGGAGGACATCATATTGTGGTGGACTACTGATGCCTGAATTCCTTAACCAAAAAGGATTCCTACACCTTACCACATATTGATGATGCTCTCTGTTGCCTTGGGGGCTCCAAGTTCTTCTCTTCCATGGACCTATCCTCTGGCTACTGGCAAGTTTATCTCTCTCCCAAAGATAGATAGAAGGCTGCGCTCATCACTCCCAAAGGATTGGTTGAGTCTACACACATGCGGCAAGGGCTCTACAATGCCCCGGCTACTTTTCAACAAGCCATGGACTTCATCCTCTGTGATTTAAAGCTGTCATGTGTCCTAGTGTACTTAGACAATATAAAAGTCTTCAGCGCTACCTTTAATGATCACCTGGCTCACCTCAATGAAGTGTTCATAAAGATTAGAGAGGCTGACCTTAAGTTGAAACCATCTAAGTCTTCTTTCTTCAAGGAACGCCTTGAATTATTGGGCAGTGAGGTGACCCAGATAGGGATTCACCCAATGACCAAGAAGGTTGAGGCCATTAATAAAATGTTTCTACCCACCAATCTTCAAGAGGATAAGTCTTTCTGGGTATGATGGGATACTACAAACAGTTTATCCCTGACTTTGCCAACACTAGTGAGCCTTTGGTCCAACTGTTGTGTAACATCCCTTTCAAATGGACTACTAGACAGCAACAAGCCTTCAAGACCCTCAAGCAAAAGCTCAAAGAGGCTCTTGTCCTAGTATATCTTGACTAAGATAAGGAATTCATCTTATATACTGATGCTAATGACCCAAGCTATTGGGGCTATCTTGGCTCAACTAGATGATGAAGGTGTAGATCATCCTGTAGATTATACCTCTTGTGCCCTCAACAAGCATGAGAAGAATTAAAGTGTCACAGAGAAAGGATGCCTCACTGTGTTTCATGCTGTCAAGAAGTTCCACCATTATGTATATGGCACCCATTTCACAGTGGTCATTGACCATGTCTTGCTTAAGTGGTTACAACAGCTTAAGGAACCAGAAGGACAACTAGCTAGATGGGCTCTCTGCCTGCAAGGCTACAACTTCATTGTTCTACATTGTCCTGGGATTTAACATCAAAATGCTGATGGATTTTCCAGAATGCCCATCCTTGCGCTACACCCTGCTGAGGCTGATCAACTATATGAACTAACTGGGTATCTTTCCTTCTGGGAGAAAAAGACAGAAGAAGTTTGTATTGCCCTATCCAAACTATCTGAAGACACGCTATTTGTGACAACCAGCTTGTCAAGAAAGTACAAGACTACTACCTATCTTATGTACATCCTAGTCTTTACCTTTTGCTGGTGCTTCAAGCTCATAAGAAGACAGGCAATGGAGTAATTGCCAAGACCTATGAATGGCTCCAGAAAAACTATTTCTTGAAGAAACTTTGCCTGCTGATTCCAGATGTCATTGAATTTGCCATGATTGCCATCTCCAGCAACCACAAGCTGCCTCATACAAGTTCAAATTAGTTTCCCCTCAGCATGCTTTTCATACTGTCAGCTTTGACGCTGTAGGGCCTCTCCCCCGCTCTCACTCTGGTTGCTGCTTTATCCTAATTGCTGTTGATCATTTTATCAAGTGGGTAGAAGCTTGCCCTACTAAGGACATCACTGCCAAGACAACTGCCACCTTTCTGTTACAAGACATATTCTTTTGCCATGGCTGTCTTCAAGTGTTGTTATCTGACAATGGGACTAACTTCAATGCCAAGTTAATAACCTCTGTTGTTGAAGCCTTGGGGTCTTGCCAGTCTTTCTCTGCCCCCTATAATCCTTCTAATAATGGGGCGGTTGAGCGTGCAAACTTGACTCTGGTCTTTATCATGAGGAAAATCACTTACTATGATGCTGCAAACTGGTATTTATAATTAACTGCTACTCTCTTTGCTTATTGCCTTAGCAAACATTATGTCACCAGGTACTCCCCCTTTGCTATTCTGTATGGGTGTGAAGCCACAACTTTGCTGCTCCTGGGGCCCCTCTACTCCCTTCTGACAAAGCTATTGTGGGGTTACTATCCACCAGTCCCCAAAGTGTGTCCTGGATTGTAGCCAGGGACCGGCTAGAAGGTATTGTCATTCTCTAGTAATGGAAAATGTGTCTCAGAAATATGTATAGGGGTCAAAATGGGCTTTCATTCACTCTCAGAAGAAAAATCCCCTTATAAACCTTCTGGTATATGGCCCGGGGGTCAAGGAAACAATACGGATTTGCCAATACTTGGAGTTCTTCAACAATATCTTGGACTCCTTGTACTTGGTCTTGGACTCCTGCACCTTAGTCTTGGACTTCTGCTCCTTAAACTTGGACTCCGGCGCCATGCTTAGGATCCAGCTTCTTATATTTGGGCTCCTGCTCTGTTATATTGGGCTTCAGCTCTCTTTATAGCTCCAGTGTCCTTGTTATTCCACTTGTATAAGTACAACCAAGCTCCTGCTGGTAATCAAAGGCTTCCAAAAAACCTCCTGGCAGAAACTCAAAAGTCCTTGGAAAGACCCTGTCAAAGACCCAGAAAGACCTCCAAAAGACCTGGAAAGACCCTGTAACTTTCCAGCCAGCCACCTTCTTATAGTGTCCTTTGCTCAAAGGTTCTGCCTTCAAAATGGCTTTCTTCAGAAGCTTAAACCATTGCCGCTCCCTTTTTTATAATAACTTAATCTTACATACTTACTTTCTCAAAAGCTTAAAGTATTAATTCACTATTTCCTTGCTTATACTTTAAGCTTTTGGTTTCCAATCAATCATTTTCATCAGAAAACCTTCCAGAAATCAACCAATGAATTCAGAGCGCAGAAAAAGACCATTTCTGAAGTTCCACCAAGATCCAACTAGGAAAATAATTTCCACAGCTCAAACTGCTCAAAGCAACAACTCTTTGCGCACCAAAGCGTTAACTGGTCCATTATTCTGGCACCAGTATTCCCTGCATTCAACTTAAACCCATTTAAATAGTAGAATACTATTTAAACTGTTCTTTCTGGACCTCTTCAACGTTTTCCCCATATATTTACAAATCTTGTAAAATCCAAGGAAAATGTCCCACCAAAACAACTTTGTATCCAGCTCTCATAGCAACACACCTTCATCTATCCTAGGAACTTAATAAATAAATATCTTACCCACACTTATATTCACATTCCTTCTTGATTTTACTACTAAACTAATTCAAAGCATTCTACATTTTCCCATTTTGGCAAATCAATTCAGCAAAATCTTGGCTCATTTCTCCGGATCACCAGTCCTTCACCATCATCTTCAGGTTCTTCAGCCAGCTCTTCAACCACATCTTCCAGCTCTTCAGCTTAATCAGCAAACAGTCCATCTTAGCTCACATAAAAGCTCTTTTTCAGTATTTAAACAGCCTATCAATCTTCTGGCTACTCCTTTATCATGACCAGCTACTTCTATATCATGATCTTTGAGCCCTTCCACTTATCCTCACTAGGAACCATCTTGGTTCCACCTGCACAATGAACCATTTTGGTTCCAAACTTCAATACAAACCAACAATCCTTCAATTAGCCTTCTCTGTGATCAAACAGCTCCTCTCACTAGTCTTCTCTGCTGATTCCATGAACCACCTTGGTTCTTTATCTCAGTCCCTGTTACCAGAACCTGTAGACCCTGGAATGAGTCTACATTGAACTGGCGTTTGACTGGGCCCTTGCAAGTGGCATTCCACTTAGGCCATCCAGCCATAGATCCTCAGAGCCTATGTTGTTGTTTTTACTCACCCAAGTGATTAATTCTGGGCTTTCAGTTGCAGAGTAATCAGCTCTACTTCCCAGAGGCCTGATCACACCAAGTTCTGCAGCTTACTTCCCCAAGCAAACCGCCTTGGTGACACCTCCAAGAAAATCTATACCCTCTAATGCTCACTCTTGGTTCTCCCCAAAAGCTCCCATAAGGGCATAAAGGAGGACACCCTACCAGTCTTTTAGGTAGGATGCTTGCTCACAGACCTCCTGTAAGTGTATCAGGGTACGTAGAGCCCTCAGAGCTCTTCCCCTCCCTGGCAGCCTGTGTTACCTGCCAGGGGTCCAAAACCTTCTCCACCTCAAACAGATAAAGTTCCCTGCCAGCTATCTCATTCTTAACCCTTTCACAGCCACAGTTCCCTGCTAGGTGAAGAACTATAGCCCACAGCAGCCAATATCTTCTAAAGGGTGGAGGCAACATCTGCCTCTAGTAATCTTTACAACTACTAGCTAGGCCTTACCATCCCTAGTAGCTATCATTCCCTACTAGGCATTTACCTGCAACAAACAACCAAACTTTTGCTTGGTCATTATTAGCCCCGCCTGCAAACCACCAAAGATGTGGACCGTCACAGCTACAAACCTGATGACTATACCAAAGATCTAGTCAATTGCATTATCAATATAAAAGCTACTGGATACACTTCTACGTACAAGCTTAAGATGTGCAAGCTCTCTCCTGACAATGCTGGACGCTCTTCCTTGCCTGAGTTTATCATTGGAGATCAGTTTCTCTATTACCAGCATTAAGTTGGAGGACACACACAAGCTACATATGTTATGGATTGAACCTCTGGAAGTGACCTTCAAGCAAGGATCAGAGTACACTGTGAAACTCCTCTCTAGCAGTTGACTGTTTGCCTATGTGCATGCCAAGTTCCTCTACAAGTACCACCCCCCTAAGGACAATCTAGAGGGGGTAAATGTTGTGAATGCCGCCATTCACTGTGTTTTGATTTTGCCTTCAATGGGTTATTTTGAGGACAAATCTCTCTCTTTTGCTTTTGCCCTTCAAAATGAGTCTGGCTCCAAATTGGGAAATTCCATTGTTTGGTTTCCTGATTCTGCGCAACTCACTTGCCCCACTCATGCTTGTGGCAAGTGATCCTATAGTCCATGTATTGTTTTGCGGTAAAGCTATACATTATATATTCTATTTTACTTTCACCAATAAAAAATAAGTTACATTCACATTTTTGTCTTTGTGTCTTCACATACTTTGGCGCCTCTCTAGCCACGTCTAGAAGACATGATTAAATCAGGGCTGCAAGGTACTTACATAGCCTTCCCACTCATTATAACCAAGACTTAGTACAAATCCAATCCTAAGGTTAGGATTCCCCGTTGTGTATCTGTGCTGTGCCTCAGAACACAACAATCCTTCTTGATCAAGGAAATTAAATGTCAATAATCCATTAAAATGCAGTGATCTCCATCCTTCTTCTTCAGTATGAGCAATGGGGAGGCCCATGGACTTTGGGAAGGAGCAAGTTGTCCAGAGTCTAATAGTTGTTTGATCTCTTTAGATACTTGAGTATCTTCTAGCCAACTGCAGCAATAGAATTTAGCTCTGAAGAGGGAAGCATCACCAGTATCAATCTGATGAATAACTCCTTTGGCTAGACCATAATCAGTGCTATCTTTAGCAAAGATATCTGAAAACCAATTTAGGAAGTCAAACAACTCCTTCTTTGGACTGGGGATAGTTGCACAAAATCTTGCGCAGTAAACAAGGATAGGACTTGGGGTTTGTCTTCAGGTAAATTAAAATCCTGGAATGTACCAAAGGAATGCAGCAATAGAAAATTGGATCATTCATCAGATTTTTATGGCCAACAACCTGCCCTCTAGACACATGTATGGGGAGAGCAGTTAGGTTTACTAGCAGTAATTGGACAGGATCTTTGTGAGAGACATCCAAGATCCCTGAGCAGAGGTAAGGTTCATGTGGCCAAGCAAGGGTGGAGAGTACAACTCTAATAATGTGCGTCCAGGTAACTCATATGATATTTGAGAGTCTAAGATGTCTTAATAGCTAGGGGGAATGATAACAGCAGAAGTGGCCAGGAGAGAAATCCCTTCAGACACAGGGTAAGCCATAGAAGGGCTAATTTTAATGTATGAGTGGGTATGGTAGTTTATATTGAAGACACCAGTGGGATATTCTAAGGCACACATCAAGGGGCTTTCTGGGTACTTTTACAGGCTCCACAAAGATATGAGAGGCTTCATATCCCAGAATATAGAGGTAGCAATCTTTTAAGTTGATGATCTCATTGTACTCCCTAAGGAATTGAGTACCGACTAAGAGATTGTAACTCTTATTCTCCAAGACTATGTCAGGCTCAGCTAAGAGTAGCTTGCCAATCAACATAGGAAGGGCAGAATAGGCCCCTATAGCGCAAGTCATAGACAGCCCAGCTGTATCATAAGACTGATGATAGTTAAGGTCAGGGGTAAGTTTGAGCTTGAAAAACTTTGAGGAGACAAGATTAACAGAAGGTCCAGTATCCAAGACGGCCTTGATCTTCACCTTTTAGATGGATATCTCTACACAAGTAGTGTTAAAACCAAAGGATGGCAGGACAGACAGGATATCTTGTGCTTCTGCTATCTCCTTGTCTAACTTTTGATCATACATCTCAAGCCTGGAAACTCCTTATAGATAGTCTGGAGAGGAAGTGAGACTGAAACATTCTTGAATACAGTGTCTGAGACTTCAGCTTCTTCTTCAGAAGACTCTAAAAGCACAGCAGATCTCTTATCTTGAGTGAGGTATGTACAAGAGACAACCTCTTTGGCTTCAGTTAAAGGCTAGGCAGTTGTTGTAGTTTTTCCAGAGCATAACTTGTAAGGGACAGCAATGGTTTTGGGGCATGCAAGAACTGAATACTTATAGGCGTCAGAATTGTCAATGTCTGAATCATCCATGTAAAATTCATCAGAGATATTGTGGAACAGCAGCAGAAAGGAAGGAGCATCAGTTTCAGTAGGCTCAGGGTCAGCTATGGAGGGGGGGATTTAAGGAGACTGGGAGGAATTATTAACCAAGAGTGTCTCTGCTTCTAGGTTGACTGTTCTTTTCACGTCTGTTCCTTTGGATCAGCCCCTTTAACCCAAGGATTGGTGCAGACTGTATTTTTGACCTATCTGGGCCACAGTTGTGGCAATCTTGACGTCTAGGAGGATTTTGCTAGTTCATTGCGAGGATGTGAGGGCCACAGGAAGACAAGCCAGAATTAGAGGCAACATGATTCTCTTGCACAACTGCTCCATAATGGGTAAGGTGCATATCCTGCAGCAGCGTCTTTATGCTCTTCATAGAGAAAAGCATGGCCTTGTGAGACTTGAAGTGGAGACAAAGAATCTGATTAACTTTGAGGTCTTGAGCGCAAGCCATGTAGTCTTCATGCTCTGTCAGCTATCTGCTAATTATTGTCAAAACTGCATGCTCAACCTGCCAGCAAGGTTCCAACCAAGCAGGTTTGTGACCTACAATCCAATTGCCTGGTCACTTGAATCCAGACTAGGAATTCAACTCAAATTACCAAATCCAACAACATGAACAGATGATGATCCTTTATGGTGGATACCTTTTTTGGCGCTTGACTCATTACCAGGATCAAGCCACCCCCCTCGGCCATCCAACTGTGTGATCAACAATCATGGCCCTGTTATCCTTGATTCACATTAACTATATATTCACTATCTCACAATAAAGATTATTATCTAGTTTCTAAATGTTTTCCCCATGTAACTCTGCTAAAACAGCACAGTTACAACATTGGTAGCACAGGTAGGTTCTCCATCCTACCTTATCTTGAAAAATTCCGCCTGTTGCCCGCACACGCCGCGGCCAACAAATCCTCAACAGAATTATGTCGGCCTCCCTCCTGACTGGACTCTGTACACCCCTGGTGCCAAGATACCCAATGGCTTTGTCCTGTACCAGAACATAGTGATCCCACTACCCACCTTCAACGCCATGTCCGCATAGGGCTTCTTTCAGGCTCCTTCTTTGATGCTGCAACCAGCTGACAAAAGCACCATGCCTGTCTATGTTGCCCAAAGACTATGAAGCGCCGCCTTGGAACCTTTTGCTGGGGCCAACAACAACAATTCTGCTTCATGGATCCAGTCCGCCCAGAATAAGCTGGCTCAGATGGAATGCCCATAGCAATTTTGGATTGCAGAAATTTCCATTTGCCTGACCCAAGACGCTGGCACCTGGAGCAACAAGTGGCAAAAGGAACACACCAACAAGAACTGGGATACCTTCAAGCAGGACTTCCTAGCAATATTTGTGCTTAAGAACACAGCGCTCATGATAATCTGCCAAGTAAAGAACCTGACCCAGACAGGCACCTTAAAGAAACTCGCCCGCGCCTACAAGGAACTCCAACATTGTGCACCATCCAACATAGCCTTTGACACCCCAGCCACACACCTCATGTACTACAACGTCCTCAAGTTGCATGAGATGAGACATGTGAACCTGGACCAGGTGACCAACCTGCAAAGCCTGTACTGTGAAACAGAGAAAGAGGAACAAACCTCCAACGCACTTCATAAGGCACAAACAGGGAAAAAAGAAAGACCCTAGGATTCCCATCCAGGCAACTGCTCCACTCAACCACCCCCTGGAAGCAACGGGAATAATGCCAACCACAAACCCACGGATTTGAATGGACATGGAAATGGAAACAATGGCCAGTCAAATTGTACCCATTCCGTATCACTGCCACGCAAGGCAATCAGGACAGGGGGAGAGCCCGGGGAGAGCACTAAGCAAGCCAAGCTCTCCCCACGCAACTCCTGACTTGCCCAATGATGAGTACCAACCCAAGGATGTGGACCAATGCCTAATGATCCAAGTGCCCTCAGAGGACACAGTACTGTACACTATCACCAGACATCCCAATAAACTGATGTCCTACCATTTCTGCTTTTGCAGTTACACAGTCTCAGCAGTCCTGGATTTGGATGCAGATTGAACCCTAGTCAACAGTAGCTTTGTGGATAAGTTCAAGCTGGCCACTAATCCTTTGCAGATTAAAAATGTGGTCCTGGCTGACACACACCACATTGCCATGACAAAGGAAACTATGCCCTTCTCTGTCATGCTTGAGAACCTCCACTCCACCATCCAAGGTCCTGTCATTGACTTCCCAAAGTTTGACATTATGCTGGGGCTAGACTGGTTACAAAAGAACAATCCTTACATAGACTGAGCAACCTCAGTGTTGACCATCAAGTGTAAAGGCGTCAACCACCAGATCTACCCTAGCTCTGTGGACCAGCTCCTACTGACCACATCTTTCTACGCATCACAGAGACCTTGGACAAGAAAGAAAACCTGAAGGCAATTGACTGGGACTCCTGCCAGTACAAGATCATACACTTTAAAGATCACCAAGATACCTCCACACCTCAGGACCGCGAAATTGTGGCCCGCCATCCAGAAATCTTTAAGGAAGCGCTACCTGGGCTGCCCCTTGAGAAGCATATTCAGCACTCTATCCAACTCAAGGGGGCTGTACCCAAGGCGTGCCCTATCTACCAGCTGACCCCAAATGAAGACAACACCTTGCACACCTACCTCAAGGAGGCATTAGAAAAAGGACTTATCTGCTCCTCACAGCCGCCCTTTGGGGCCGCCATATTCTTTGTGGCTAAGAAGAATGGTACTTTACGTCTAGTCACAGACTACCAAGTCCTAAACAAAGTTATCATTAAGAATTGTTACCCACTACTACTGATTGACGACCTCTTTGATGCCTTAGGAGGAGCCACAGTCTTCTCCAAGATTGATCTGACAGCCAGCTACACTCAGATTTGCATCAAAGAGGAATACATTCCCAAAACAGCCTTCTGCACTAAATACGGCTCCTAAAAATGTGTGGTAATCAACTTTGGCATGAAAAATGCCTCAACCACCTTTGTAACCTTCATGAACAAAGTATTTGCGCCCCACATAGGCAAGAACGCCCTAGTGTACCTGGATAACATTATTGTCTACAGCCCCTTGGTGGAACAATACCACAAGGACCTCAAGACAGTCTTTACTACCTTGGCACAACACAAACTGTTGGTCAAGCCCTACAAGTGCCAGTTCTTCTGCAAGCAACTACCCTTCCTGGGACACATAGTCTCAAAGAATGGCATCAAACCCAACAGTCAAAAGATACAGGCCATCTGCAAGATGCCACCACCCAAGGATAAGTTGGAACTCCGCACCTTCTTGAGAATGGTGGCCTATGTACTCCGCTTCATACCTGACTATGGCTTTTGACTGCCCCCTTATCCGCCATAACAGGCGCCAAGTCCAAGTTTGTGTGGACCCCCCAACGCAACCTCTGTTTTAGATGCCTCAAGGAGAAACTCATGACAGCTCCCATCCTGCAATACCCCAAACGTGACAGGGAATACTAAATGGAAACTGACGCCTCAGACACATCCATTGGGGGAGTACTACAAATCAAAAATAATGATGGTGACTTCCTGCCTGTAGCTTACAAATTGCGGAAATTGACTGATGGCAAGTGTCATAGCCCTATCCATGACAAAGAACTGTTGGCTATTGTGCACTGCCTAGTCAAATGGCGCTGTTACCTAGAACAACAGGGATAATTCACATCATTAACCAATCACAAGTTGCTCATCTATTTAAAAACTCAAGAAAATCTGTTGCGCTGCCAAGCCTTCTGGATGGAGCTGTTGGAGAGGTATAACATGCTCATCAAGTATAAACCTGGGGCTGAGCTTGCCATGGCAGACGCCATGTCCTGCCTGTATGTCCATGCTTCTAGAGGAAAAAATGGGCTTGACCCAGACTGGCCTCTTCTATTATTACAAACAAATGACAAAGGTTCCCCCCCCGGCACAACCAACATAACAAAGTAAACAGTCATCAAAAATGAGCACCTATTTGCTGATGTATATGGGACCCTACACATAAAAACGTCTGACAGCACAATCATTCCCTAAATCCATGCATCAGCAAGTAGACACCATACTACACTATCACAGAGACCTTGGACATACCAAGAGCCAAAACCTATATAAGTTCCTCAAACACAAGTCCTGGTGGCCAACCTTATATCAGGATGTTCAAGAAGTGCTGGACCAATGTGAAGTATGCAAAAGGTTTGCCAAGAGCAAAACCCCTCCAAAGTCAGTACTTCCCATCTGCACACAACTACCTTTCAAAGTATGGGCTATTAAAATTGTTGGCCCCATGCTAGGAAAACACAATGACAAGAAATACATAATCATCACCATTGATTTTGCTACAAGATGGCCAGTAGTCCAAGCAGTAAAGGCACACACTGGCAATTACATACAAAAATTTATTGGCAAAGAGATAATCAGCAAGTTTGGAAAGCCAGAACTCCTGATAACCAATGGAGGGAAAGAATTAATCTCCAAAACAACCAATGTATACCTTGCAAAGAATAGGGTCAAACACACTGTAACAACACCATACCACCCACAGGCCAATGGACGTGTAGATGCCAGGAATATTCCTGACACTTACAGTTGTGTAATCAATAAACTGTCACCTGCTGCCAACGTGAAGGCGCCCACTGCCACCAAGCAGACGTCTGCCGTCAACGTGCAGACATATGCCACCAATGTTCAGACATATGCTGCCACAAAGCAGATACACACTGCCACCATGAAGAAGCCCGCCACAACCAAGCGGTCACCTGCTGTCAGCATGCAGGCACCTGCCGCCACCAATAAGACGTCCACCTCCACCGCGCAGGCCCTCCGTCCACACGCAGAATCCTGTCACAACCAAGCTGTTGCCTGCCATCAACTTGCAGGTACTGCCGCCACCAAGCAGATATCCACCGCCACCACACAGAAGCCTGTCACAACCAAGCCATTGCCTGCTGTCAACATGCAGGCACCCGCCGCCACTGTGCAGGCCCCTGCTGCCACCAAACAGATGTCCACTGCCACCACACAGAAGCCTGTCACAACTGAGCCATTGCCTGCTGTCAACGTGCAGACACCCACTGCCATCAAGAAGATGTCTGCTGCCACTGTGCGGGCCCCTGCTGCCTCTACGCAGAAGCCCGCTGCCAACACGCAGACGCTTGCCACCATTAAGCAGATGCCCACCGCCACTGCACAGGCGCCCACCACTCTTTTCAGCCCCACCTGCAAGCCATCCTCAAACCAGGCACCCATTGGCCAGCCTGCCACCTGCCAGCCTTTGCCCTCCCATGCCAGCAGGCCAGTCCCCATCCACTCCCTTGGGAAATAGCCAGATTGGGAAATCAGGAAAGGCAATTTCCCCAAAGCCAAACTGGGGAGGAACTGCTGCCCAATTTGGGAGCCTACCAAATGGGGAATGGAAAGAAAGGCTATCCAACAATGGAAATCATGCACTAAATTTAGTAAATGAATTTGGATGCATGAAGAAGACCAAACTTGCACTATGCCAATGCAAACTTGGATCCAGCCAAACCTTCTTAATTGCCAGCCACCCAAGCCAATCCAGAAAAGGGAATAACAGATGCAACTCAGACTCTTGGTTCCCCAATGCTATGCCTTCCAATAGTTATGCCTTGCAGGTCCACTAGTATAAATAAAGACAAACCCCTCAATGATGGTTTATGCTATCATTGAGTGAATATCCTCCTCAATATTATCACATTAATCAATCCTTTACCCAGGCTAAGCAAGTAACCTTACAAAACCCATTCCCCCTCCCCAAGTCAGAAGATGAACTACATCATCTTCATAGCTGTATTGACAGCTTACCTTGGGATAGGGGGCCACCAGCCAACCAATGCTCAGTTTGGTCCTGAACCACAGGGACCAAAAGGGATATTGTACAATGAGCCAACTCATCTCAAATCAATGGTTTTGAACCTGTGGACACCTCTGGCGTCATCTCTCCCAACTCCCACCTTGGCTACTTATGTGATCCCCACAGCTATGCTACTGTAGCTTGCTGTCAGCCTTAAACAATGCAACATCCTTGCCAAAGCCTTCCGTCAGGCAGTCAACTTCAATCCAACTGTCTACGCCTTGAACAGCTTTGAGCTGCCTAACCTGCCATCTTATGTTACTAAAGTTTTATCCTCAATACTTGGGTATTACAGTAGAGCGGCTTAATGGTAGCCTTGTACAAGCCTTAGCCAAGCTCACTGCTGGGAGACCTGAAGACTGGTATAAGCAGCTACTGACTACACTACTTGTGTTCCAAACCCAAGTAGCATGATCCACTGGAAAAAGCCCTTTTAAACTGGTATACAGCACACAGCCAAATATCATTCAAGCATTGACAGGACCTTAATATGGAAATTCCAAGTGAAATCACTCCGGGCTCAGACCCTCACGTTGTAAGAGCTAAAAGCAAACAAACAGTGAAGGAGAATGAGCTTCTACAGAAAACCTTTGTCCCCATCTGCAATAGACATGAAGTTGGGGACAAAGTTTGGGTCATAAATGTTGACAAGAGTAAACTAAAGCCCAAAAAGTGGGGCCAGCAATCATTCTAAAGGTAAACAACAATAACACTTACCTTGTGCAAGGACTTGGAAAGCGTGAGCAAGACAAACCCCTACACCATGATTGCTGAGACCCTGCAAAGCAAGACAAAAACAACAAGAGACCGCCCTACCAGCTACAGAACAACAACTAGTTCAATACAGCACCTGGGCTCCTGAAAACCTCCCTGCCAACCTGCCCTTGAGGAGGCTGACCTTCAGTAGGGGGGTGTCAAAACCACAGGCTCAACCCCCAGCAAGGTTCCAACCAAGCAAGTTCATGACCTGCAATCCAATTACCTGGTCACTCAAAGCCAGACTAGGGAGTCAACTTGAGTTACCAAATCCAACAACATGAACAGATGATGATCCTTTATGGTGGATACCTTTTTTTGGTGCTTGACTCATTACCAGGATCAAGTCACCCCCTCTGCCATCCAACCGTGTGATCACCAATCATGTTCCTGTTATCCTTGATTCACATTGACTATATAATCACTATCTCTCAATAAATATTATTATATAGCTTCTAAATATTTTTCCCCTTGTAACTCTGCTAAAACAGCACAGTTACAATATTATCAATTGGTGTTCTTCCAAATAGAGCCTTCTGTAAATTCAGCTAGAGTCTCCATAGGTTTGAAAGCAATGTGCATGAAGGTGTCCTTCTTCACTTCTAGAATAAGGTCACCACCAAATTTGACAATCAGAAGCTGCTTAATATCTTCCCAGGTCTCAATGGTAGGCAGCTCTGGCACTACTACCTCTTGGCAGGTCAGGTGCAGACAGATTAGAATGTGTTCCTTCTTAACCTCATCTGAGGCTCTTTTCATGACAGTTTTGTAGATAGCCAGGAATGCTGCAATGGTAGATGCTTTAGGGTCAAAAACTTTCTTAAAGGTAAATTTGAAGTGTGCTTTGGGAGTTGGACCACCAAGTTGCTATCAAGTACATTTATATGTGGGGAAAATTCTGCTTCAGATTTGGAGGGGGGCTGTCTGGCCCACAGCTTAAAAACACTCTCTTCAAAAGTAGTCAAGGCCTCAGAAGTGCATCACCTTTATTATTGGCTAGGCAACCTCCATAATTTACTCATACAGCATTAAACATCCTCCATGTCAACAATTCTCAAAAAAGTTTGTATTTTCAATATTAATGGATTTTTTTCAGATTTAATAATTAATACTGATAATGAAAGATTTTTTATTTTTGCTTTGAACTTTTAGTTGAAATTATAAAAGATTAAGAAAAAAATATTTATAAAATTGTCAATATGGAGGATGTTCCATGCTATATGAGTTAATTCTGGAGGTTGCCATCAGCTAAGGTGGTCTGTTGCTCAGTAACGTTCAGGCGCTAACCATGTGTTGCTACTGCAGTGAAAAGCTCAGCTAGTTGGGAGGTTGGAGAAGAACCCACTGAGAGGCAAAGTGAAAACAAGTTGTTTACCAAATTGATTAACTCACTCATTTCTTGCACCTCTTTGTCAAGGCTGGAGTGATCCTGTTTCAGATGGACCACTTCATTGGCTAGAGCAATGAACTCTCTAGCACATTAGATTCAGGGGTTCCTGGCAGTCTGGGGCAGCAGCCATCTTTGTCAACAACCTTGGCTGGACTAACAACATTTGTCACCATCTTGAGCAGAGCAGCAACCTCTTGCTGCAGCTCAGCAACTTGAGCTGTCAAATCAAGCACCTGAGGATCTAGCTGTGGTGCCTCTGCAGGGCGTTCTTAACTGCAGGTGAGCACTTTTAGCTCTCAAATGACGTCCCATAATTTCTGTTCTGCATCCATCAGATCATCAGATGGGGGAAGGAGAAACATCTACTTGGGCGTGGACATCTCATTTACTTGAGTTTGGAGTTTGGCAATGGCAGTGGCGGTGGCTACCATTTCTTGATAGAATTCTTTACTGTGCTTGTAAAGACCTCTAGCACCAAGGTCTGCCACTTGTTGTAGTTAACAAAAGAGTAAGCACTGAATTCATTGAGCTGCTACACAATTTGTTTGAAATCAGTGAGATAGGTGTTCAGGGTGGAATCTAATTGGGTGCGCCAGGGCTGTTCTATATGGTGAAACTCATGTAGACGCTCTCTGACATATTCAGGGATGGATTGGCACATGTGTTCAATGGAATTAACCAAACAAGTCTGGGAGGTGACAGAGTTGCGCTGATTGTCTGATACCAGGGAAAACAGGGAGTGGATCCATTGTTGATAGGCAGAAAACTGATCCTAGTGATGGGTGACAGCTGCTTGTAGAGACAAAATCTCCTGCACATGGAGCCCTAACACCATTTGATGATGGGCCAAGGCAAGTTGTACAAAGGATGTCAATAGGTGCTCAGCAGCTGGATCTGCTGAGAGGAGATGCTGCAAAAATTGTGGAACCACAATCAAATTGTAGTATTCTGCCAACTAGACTGTAATTGGAGGCAAGGGATGGCCCCTTTACGGGATATCCCAAGGGCTACTGCCATGACTTGTTCTGATTAAGTGGTACCCAATAGGTAGGCCAATAGACGGGAATCATTCCCAAGGTTTAGTACAATAGGGACAATAGGTGGGTCTGTAATGTCTTTCTCAATAGGAGGACTGGTGATTTCAGATTATGTTGGACCCTATATGGGAGGTGACAAAAATCCTAAAAATTTAGCTGCAAAAGGGATAACCAAGGAGTTCACAGCCCCTGTAGTGAGCACTATTTTTGTTGTGTTCTGAGGCGCATCACAGCACACAACACGGAATCCTAACCTTAGGATTGGATTTTTACTAAGTCTTGGTTAGATGGCAGGGAAGACTATTCAATTACCTTGTGGCCCTGAATGAATAATCTCTACTAGTTGCGGCTAAAGAGAGGCGCCAAAGTATTTGGAAATGCAAAGAAAAAATGTGAATAGAACTTAATTTTTATTGGTGAACATAAAATTATATAAAGTGGTTGGGGATACCACAAAACAATACCAGGACAGTAGGATCACTTGCCACAAGCATAGTTGGGACAAGTGAGTTGCAAGAAATCTGAAAACCAAACAGATGAACTTTCCATTTTGGTAACAGACTTGTTTCAAGGGGCAAAAGTAAAGCAAGAGATTTGTCCTCAAAATAACCCATTTAAGGCAAAATCAAAACATGGTAAATGGCATCATTCACAACATCATCCTTTACATCAATGCTAGTGACCTAGCTATTGAAACATTATGGCTTAACTAGATGATAAAGGAGTAGATTAATCTGTAGTGTATACATTGTGTGTCCTCAACAAACATGAGAAGAACTATAGTGTCACATAGAAGGAATGCCTTGCTGTACTGCATGCAGTTAAACAATTTTTCATTACGTTTATGACACCCATTTCATTGTGGTCACTGATCACACCTTGCTCAAGTGGTTACAACAGCTTAAAGAACTAGAAGGACAACTAACTAGATGGGCTCTCCGCCTACAAGGTTACAACTTCACTGTGCTACACTGTCCTGGTATTCAACATCAAAAATTGTTGATGGATTGTCCAGAATGCCTAACCTTACTCTACACCCTGCTGAAGCTGATCAGATATATGACCTGATTAGATATCCTTCTTCTTGGGAGAAAAAGACAGAAGAAGTTTTTATTGCCCTATCCAAACTATGTGAAGACACACTCATTTGTGGCAATCAACTTTTTAAGAAGGTACAAGACCACTACTTGCCCTATGTAAGGCCTAGTCTTTGCCTTTTGTTGGTGCTGCAAGCCCATAAGGAAAAGGAGAATTGAGGCATCTCCAAGACCCATGACTGGCTCCAGAAAAACTATTTCTGGGAAACCTTTGCCTACTGATTCCAAGCTTTATTGCTAGTTGTCATGATTTCCAGCTCCAACAACCTTGGGCTACCTCTCACAAGTTTAAATTGGTCCCTCTGTACCACGCCTTCCACACTGTCAGCATAGACGCTATAGGGCCTCTACCCTGCTCACACTCAGGCTGCTGCTTCATCCTAATTGCTGTTGATCATTTCAGCATAGGGATAGAAGCTTGCCCTACTAAGGACATCACTTCTAAGACAACTGCCTCCTTCCTGCTGCAAGATATATTCTATTGCCATGGCTGCCCTCAAGTGTTGTTGTCATGCAATGGAACTAACTTCAATGTAAAGCTGATGACTTCAGCTGTTTAGCCTTGGAATCCCATCAATTATTCTCAGCTTTCTATAACTCTTTTACCAATGGGGTGGTAGAATGTGCTAATTTGATCTTATTTTCTATCATGAGAAACCCCACTTACTTTGATGCTTCAAACTGGGATCTATACTTACCTGCTGCTCTCTTTGCATATTTCCTTAGAGAACATTTTATCACAGATATTCATCTTTTGTTATGCTGTATGGCTAGGAAGCTACTACTATGTTGGTTTTGGGTCCCCTACTCTCTTCTGACAAATCTAGGGATCCTGATACCCACATCAAAAAATCTGTTCAACTGCATAATCAATATACAGGCTACTGTGTATACCTCTGCATACAAAACTAAGATTCTTGAGCTTTCCACTGACAATTCTGGATGTTTCTCTTGCCTGAGTTTAGCATTGTAGATCAACTTCTTTATTACCAGCATCAATTAGGAGGACACACACAAGCTAGATACGTTATGGGTTGGATCTTTAGGAGTAACCTTCAGACGCGGGTCAGAGTACACTGTGAAACTCCTCTCTAGTGATTGTCAGCATGCCTGAGTGCATGCCAAGTTTATCCACAAATACTACCCCCTAAGGCCAATCTAGAAGGGGCAATGTTGTAAATAATGCTACTCACACTGTTTTGATTTTGCCTTTGATGGGCTATTTTGAGGATAAATCTCTCTCTTTTGCCTTTGCTCCTCAAAATGAGTCTGTATCTAAACTGTTGAATCCATTTTTTTGGTTTCCTGTTTTTTTGAAACTCACCTGCCCCAAACATGCTTGTGGCAAGTGATCCTACCACACATGTACTGTTTTATGATAAAACTACACAGTATATATTCTATTTTACTTTCACTAATAAAAATAAGTTACATTCACACTTTTGTCTTTGTGTTTACAAGTAATTTGGTGCCTCTCTCTAGCCACAACTAGTAGAGATTAATCATTCAGGCCTCAAGGTAATTGCATAGCCTTCCCTACCAACTTACCAATACTTAGTACAGATCCAATCCTAAGGTTAGAATTTCCTGTTGTGTGTCTGTGCTGGCCTCAGAACACAACAGCAGTAACTGTCCACTTGGATGCCCCTTGCCATGCAAAATCCCAGCAAATACCTCCCTGGAAATTAAGAAGATACCATGGATTCTATCCTCAAGCTCCTGCAAAACAGGGGGATAGGGCCAGCTGCTTGACCACATGGCTAGAAGAGTTTGCATACAATGTGACTGGGATTTAGGGGACAAGGACTTGGCATAATTTTCCATCAACTTGTTCTAAAAAATGGTAATAAATTAAATATTTTTATTAAATTTTTTATGTTACCTTCCTCTGTTTCCTCCTTGCGGCAGCTTTGGCAGGCTTACCCATTCTTGGCTCAAGCAATTGCACTGGCAACTTTCTGTCCTCCCTTCTTGCTTGCTTGTCTGGCTTGAGATGTGCATACATCTCAGGGTCATTGACCCAGACAGACGGTGCAAAAATATTGTATACCTTGAATTGCAAGCCCTTGACCACGTTTTTGAATGTTGAGAGGATGCTCAATTGTCTTCTTGGATGTGTCAAACATCTTGGTCATCAAGGCTTTTTGCCAACACCCTGTTAATTTTGTCCCCTTAAAGGACAGCTGAATTCACTTTGGCTTTAACCTTATGGTCATTTTTGTTAATATCAGCAATTGCTAAGTCAAGATCCTTCAAATGCTTTTTCAATTCTCTCATATGATTTTTTACTAACCTTTTCATATGTTTTTATAGCTTTCACCCCAATAAATTTCATATCATTCTGATACTATTATCTCTTTTTTTATTCCTGTTTGTTTTTCTTATGTGCTATGTTATCCCATTTTTTACTCATTGTGTATATGTTTTACACTTTACTCAATATGTGTTGTTTGCTTTTTGTTGGCATTGTTTTCTTAATTACCATATTATTTTTGCCACTTTACACAGCCCCTTGTGAAAATATAGCACAATTTGATGATCAACTAAATTTTAATTAGAAAATTATAGTTTCATTGTGTTTAGATAAAGTTGTTACTGATCCAAATTCAAAACCTTAATGATAAACTATAGGCTTATAGAAGCTGAGTGAGAAAGTGATTAGTGACATAAAGAATCATTCAATAATTCTTTGATGTATGTGCACTAGTTAATCTGATTGGCTGGATGTTTTGGTATTGTGAGTCATTTCTAATGTGGCAAGTTGTTGGTGGACTAGTGCTCAATCAGCTGCTGGGTTAGCACTAGTCCACCAACAACTTGCCACTGCAGCAATGGCACATGTTGTAAATTATGCCATTAATGCTATTTTAATATGGCCTTTAAATAGGGATATGTGAAAAGATTTGGTTGATTTTGCCTTTGATTTTGAGAATTCCTTGCCTTTTGTAAATGGACAAACACCAATATCCACTTATTCCAGAATACCATACCTGCCCTTGACTGATCCTGGTATGATTTCACCCCAATGTGACCCCCTTGACCCCTCTTTCTACCTAATCAGTGATCATTGACCCTTTTCTACTATTTAAGTAGAATTATTTCTTCTAATAAAGACAAGTTTATCCACATTTATGTTGGCTTTAATATTCTTCATGATTTTTCCTTTCTTTTTTGCCAAAAGGAATTCCTCTTCTTGTATTCCAGGAAATTAATTTTTGAAACTCAAATCTGTTGTTATAAAAATTTACTACTGTGTCCTCCTGGATGCTGTCCCCAGGAGCCAAACACAACAAAATGGTGCTCACTACAGGGACTGCAAGCCCTTCAATTACTCTTTTACCCTGTGTCTTCTCTGGTCTTTCTCTTTTTGTCTCTGAAGTATCTGAACCACCCAAAGCCTCTAGTCCTCTTCTTGAGAAGGATATCTCTGATACCCCTTCTACTCCAATGGGAATGGTTTTATCCCCTGTGCTTGCGTGACCCTCCTTCCTGCTTTCTCTCTCAACTACAAACAAGCCTGCAACGCCGCATGTTCCCTCCTCCACACAGACACTGTGGCAATGTACACTATTCCTGGCCTCTGCCCTGGCTACACCTCAGAGGATCTGTATATTTTCCTCCTGGATTTTGGTCTCCCCTACTGCTTTAATGGAGTCCATGGAAAAAATTGGTGTGCTAGTCAACCAGTTCATTCAGTCTGCTTTAGTTCACCACCAATTGGCGCTAAGATCACAAACCTACTCCTGACTTCTTTAGCCACTGCTGTCTCCAATAACTATGCACAGAACATGGCCTACCAGGGCAACTGCCATAATTAACTCATTCTTCAAGTTGACTTACTATATGTTGATAATCATAATTAAAAATACTTTAATGTCAACAGCATTGAAAAGTCAGAATTAAGTTTTAACTCATGCAGACTACTAAATTTTGGCACTTTTTTAATAAGCAGAAACCTGTTTCCTGAACATTTTACTTAATAAAAATTAAACTTCAAGATATTTTTTAGGGTAATGTGACAACATAGATTTTAAAAAGTCCATAAAAAATTATACATGACAATTAAAAAAATTCATAAAAATACACTTTTATTTTATTTTACTATGAAATTAGCAATCTTTACTATAAAAATTTTTTCCCCACCTATAAAAACAAAAAAATACATTATATAAAAATATACTACATAAAGTTTTACATATTATAGCAAAATGTAATAATCAGAAACAGTAATATAAAGTTTTTCCTATATTGAAAACTACAAAAAACATATAATTTACTAGTAAAATACCAATATAGGCCATGTAATACAGTCTAAAGCATCAAACTATCAATGGAAAATCAATGATTTTATAAAAACTTTATCATAAATTATTAACAAGCTATTTAGAATAACTATTTATTTAAAAATATTATACTTAATATATAAGAACTATATAAAAAATTGGGCAATACGCAATAAATTTAATTGAAAGCTAGATTGTGATCACTTGGTTGCCATTAAGAACTGTGGCAATCTTCTTGATGTATTCCCCAATCTCTGAAAGCTTATACTTGTCCTTGAAAACGTCCTTGATCTTCTCTTGATACTGTTTCTCTTTGGTGGTTCTCTTCCTCTTGGATGGGCATTCTTAATATCTCTGATGGATGTAGCAGTCTTCCCCTGTTGGACTTTGAGGTGCTTGTAGGTGTTGTATCTGGGCTTGATTCCAAAGGAGGACTTTATATGCTTATTCCAGCCCTCCAAAGATGAAGCTATTTTCATCTCATCCTTAAGAACTGCCTGGTAGCAGTTCTAGTTGGCTTTGGATCTGGGCTTGCTCTGGCGCTTAGTGACCTTACGTCCAATCCACTGTAGTTCATAATGTTCAATGAAAGGGTAGAAGGCACCATCATGTTTCTTGGCATATAGATCCTGGCATAGGAGCTCAAAGGCTTGTCCAGCATGCTCTGGCTTCACAAAGGCTTTTTCTATAAACTGCTGAATTAAGAACTTACACTTTCCTGATGTATCTAGACAATAGAGCTTGCTGAGCTCAGGTAGACCCTTTAGTTGCCTGTTGACAGCCTGTCAATAATGAAAAAACACCCCTGGACCTCTCCATCAAAGGATTTTTTAAAGCGTTATACTGGGCAGTTTCATAGTCCATGATTATAGTTGAGGGTCCAAGTTCTATATCTTGAGCTTCTTTTTCTGCAGCAAGGGTGGCTTCATCCTTTTCATCATCATCTGGATTGGCTCTAGTGTTATGACCAGGAGGACTCTTTCTATTATTGGGTAGGGCTTTTGTGCCCTCCTGAAGAATTTTAAAGACCTTTTTGTAGATCTCTTCTGTTGCCCCATGAAGCAGAAAGTAGGCAAATGGGAGTACCTTGCCTTCAATAAGGGAATGTACAACCCATTATTGGTAAAAAAGGCGGGGATATACTTCAAAGGTACCATCATATAACCAGGTCTCTTAATCTCTTAAATTCTCCAGGTTCTGTTGTGTAACATAGCATATAATTCCTGCCTCTGCTGTAGGTCCATCATCATGTAAAAAGAACACCTCATCACCATTGAACATCTTTAACTCCTCTGTCAAGACTAACTCTCTTTGACCATGGCAAATTTCTTATGAGGGAATGGGTCACAGTATCTGTAACATATGTACTTCACTAACTGGTTGCAGTCAGGGATGAGCTTCAGGTTCTCATTACTTAGGTGTGTGGTGGCCTTAACTGCCAGATCAGAAACCTTGACATCTTTGGAGAATGGGACCATTTGGTAGAGGTACCACTCTAGAAGCTTTTTGATAAGATTGATTGGAGCATTGCATGTGTGCTCTCTTTTTTCACTAGTGACTTTATCCCATCCTTCTGTATTGATCCTGGCAACACATCTTCTATCTTCACATACATAATTCTTGCTTCTTCCTGCTCTCTTCTTATTGTTGCAATTGAAAACATAGCTATCACAGACTAAACTTGCACCTCCTTTGACAGAAATTAGAGGGAAAAACCAAGGGAACTTCTTTGGGAGCTTAAACTCTCCTTTTAAATTACATATATTGTGAATCTTTAGGGGAACCCATGAGCCAATTGGTGCTTGATAATAGTCAGAAAGGTAATCATCAGGATCCTCTTTATTGATACTTGATGAGGAGGATGGAGGTGCAGATTTGTTGGGTGGTGGAGGGGAATTATCTGGAGTTGGATTCTTGCGCTTCTTAGACTGGGATGAGCTTGATTCCTTGGGGCTTGATTCCTTTGATCTTGATTCATCTGGGCTTGACTGGGGTTTTAAACTCTTGAGTGTCTTCTTTCTTCCTTGCTTGTTTAGTGGAACCTCATCTCCTTCTGATTGGTACTAGCTTGGAGAAGAGGAGGGGGCAGGGGAGGGCTCTTTGTCTTCAGGTTCTGGGATCTTCTCCTTTGTCTTCTGTTTCTTTGAGGGCTCTGTGGCTGGTTTTTTGTTGGGGTAGGGACTTTGGGCCTTTCCAGAAGCTTTTGGTACTTTCTTGGTTGACAAGGGGTTCTTTTGTGGCTTCTTGGAAGATTTGTCCTACAATAATTAGAGCATAGTTCATAAAGTAAGAATAATCATGTGTAACATGAATAAAATTAAATATTAATCACTTGTTTCATTTTTTATTATGAATTAAATAGTTTATAGAATTATGGAAAGTAGTTTAGAGCTAGTTTATTAGTAAAGAATAGAAAAAACCATGTTTAAATAAAATTTTAACATTCTGGTAGTCACAATAGTCAAAAATATTTAATTTAGTTTTTCAGCATAAAAAACACTTTAATTTTGACGTTGACATACTGACAGTCAGCATTAAAGTAGAAAAACACTATGTAAATCACTTATAAAGCTCGGTTAATATTTTCCAGAGTTGGTTTTTTAAGGCCAAAATTGATTATTTTTAAATTTAAAAAATTTAAGATTTGCATATGTAACTTATGAAAACTAAATAATAAGGATTGTAGAGGGAAGTCTAAAGTACAGTCCTGGGTACTTTAGCTTGAATTACCATACCATTGTATTTTTTCTTTTTGTTAAACGGCAGTTTTTACTAATAAACCAGTGAAGGTGTTGACATGGAGGCAGTCAGCATTCTTTTATAGTAACTCTCTTATTAAATCTTGCTTAAATTATGTCACTTTGTTTGTTTATCCAAACCCCTTTGTTGCAATTTAGGCAACACATTGATTTGATACAAAGTCAACATCATAATTACATATATAATTTCTAGTTTTAACATATGTGTTTTGGCTTAAGTATACTTACAGAAATAAGCTATAGTTTATCCAGTAAGTTTAAAATAACAGTAAATATCTAAATAATACAAAGAGCACTATGAAAGTTGGCATATGTCTTTGTTCAATGATTATCTTAATATATATTTAATAAAAACAGTAGTATAAAATATGTGAAACAGATATTTTTAGAATATTGTGTATTTTATTAAGAAATTTATGGATTCTTATTTGGTGTTGACATCCAGATATTACTTACTGTAGTCAACCTTAATGTAAAAGTACAAAGAAACTTAAATTTTTATACTAAATTATAATAGTTTTTTGGCTTAAGATTAAGCCTTTGTTTAAATGGTGTCAACATTATGCCTGTTCCTTTTTAATTTTGCAATTCTGACTTAATAATTCACTATGAAAAATTAGCTTAGTTTTGTAAATGCCCAATTCCAGCAGATAAATACTAAAATAATGTTGACTTACTGAATGTTGACAGATTGTTGGCATTCAGTAAGTTGACTTGTGGAATGAGTTGATTCTGGTGGTTGCCCCTACCAGGAGTGGTCCCATAACCTATTTGCCTGTATTTTAGATAACCAGCGTGACTTGTTGGCTTCACAAAAGCACCTGACCTTGTCTCTGAACTTGCTTTGCTCCTTGCTCCCCAGGTACATCAGGAATCAACTATGTGAACTAGATAACAACCAAACTATGTGGCAAGGACAGATCAAAACAACTCTCTTGAAATATTGCTAAGATTTTATAGACCTTGGTTAACAATCTCAACCAATTTGAGAACAAATCAACTATCAACTTGAGTTGGTTGGAACCCACATTAATAATTGGGGCCAACATCTACACCAGTAATATGGTTAGAGAAGGCCACTCTAGGCAACACTCTGAGTCAATTTCAAAACTACATTGACAACAGAGTAGCCTCAATCAAAGTGACTCCTCCTACTCTGTTGGTGGAGACCTCATCTGCCTTTGAGGCTGGGTTTTGGGAATCTATAGCTGAGATCAAATCCACTACTTGACACCAAGCATCTGTTCCAATTCCTCTGCCAGTGAAACCTATGCCCGGCCCCTACATTGCTTCCTTGACAGACCAACTAGCTATACTATGTGGTGAAGTTGAGAATTTGCAACAACACCTCTCCAACTCAGATGAGTCATCCTCTGAATCTGAGGTCAAGGGAGATCCTTAAGTCACTGAAGTCCCTGTCAAAGCAGACCATAGATGCTGTCCTGGTATATGAAGGACAACCGTGTGTCAATTGTGCTCTCACTTTAGACCACCTGGTGTTGGTTACCAACAACATTGTTGATAGACAGGATGCACTGAAAAGGGAAATGCAGGACCTTACTTGCCTGACAGAAACAATGGATGAGCATGATGCTCATTTGGCATCTCAGGCTGCTGCTTTAGCCACATGTGTCAATTAGATTGCAGGCACCTTGGCAGTACAATAGATAAAGATTGATGAATTTGGAACTTTTGCCACTACTTCCAGTGTCATAAGTGGGAAAATAGCTCTACTCTTGACACCTTGGAAGAGAGCCTCCATTTACTATGGGCCAGACAACCAGCAGCAAAATATGAGTTTGAAGGAACCTGTTGTGAATACCGCTATTCACCATGTATTGATTTTGCCTTTGATGGGCCATTTCAAAGACAAATCTCTTGCTTTTGCTTTTGCCTCTTGAAATGAGTTTATGACTGAATTAGGGAATACAATTGTTTGGTTTCTTGATCCTGCGTAACTTGCTTGCCCCACTCATGCTGGTGGCAAGTGATCCTACTGTCCTGGTAGTGTTTTATGGTATTCCTAACCACTATATATTCCATTTCACATTCACCAATAAAAATTAAGCTCTAATTACATTTTTGTTGTTGTGTCTTCAGTACTTCCGCGCCTCTCTCTAGCCACAACTAGTAAAGATTATTCTTCCAGGGACGCACAGTAAACGCTTAGCCTTCCCTGTCATCTAACCAAGACTTAGTACAAATCCAATCCTAAGGTTAGGTTTCCTGTTGTGTGTCTGTGCCGCGCCTCAGAACACAACAAAAATGGTGCTCACTACAGGGGCTGTAAGCCTCTTGGTTATCCCTTTTGCATCCACGCTTGCAGGTCCTTTGCCTCCACTTATACAAGAGTCACTTCACCTGAAATTACTAGCCCTCCTATTGGAGAAGATATTGCCAAACAGCCTATTATCCCTACTGTACTGAACCTCAGGAATGGTCCCTGCCTAGTTGCTTACCCCATGAGTACCCCCAACTTAAAACAAGTCATGGTATTAGCCCTTGGGATAGCCTGTGAAGGGGCCATCCCTTGACTTCAATTACAGTCCAATCAAGCAGAATACTATAAGTTGATTGTGGCTCCCTGATTTCCACAACATCTCCTCTCAGCAGCTGACTCTGATGAACAATTACTATTGTCCTTTGTGCAGTCTTCCTTGGCCCACCATTAAATGGTGTTGGGGCTCCACGTCCAAGAAATCTTGTCTCTAAAAGCAGCGGTTACTCATCACTAGGACCAGTTTGCTGCCTACCAACAGTGGATCCATTCCCTGTTTTCCTTGCTATCTGAAAATCAGCGCAACTCTGTTACCTCCCAGACCTGTTTAGTTAGCTCTATCAAACAAATGCGCCAGTCCATCCCCAAATATGTGAGAGAGTGTCTACACAAGTTTCACCAGCTAGAACAACCCTGGCAAACTCAAGTGGATTTCACTTTAAATGCTTATCTCACCAACTTTGAACAACTTTTGCAACAGCTCAATGCATTTAGCATGTATTAATTTGAGCAATTACAGCAGGTAGTGGACTTTGCTGCTAACAGTCTTAATGAACTCAGTGCGGTGTTTGATCAAGAGAGAGCTGCCACTGCTGCTGCTAGTCCAGTTGGGGTTGTTGACAAAGATGGTTGCTGCCCTGGCTTACCAGGAGCCCCTCAAGTTCAATGTGCTAGGGAACTGATTTCCCTAGCTAACAAGGTGAATCAATTGAAGCGGGACCATACTGAACTGGATAGAGACGTACAAGAGATGAATGACTTGATTGACTCTGTGAATAATAGGTTTGCCCCTTGCCTCTCAGTGGGGCCATCCCTTACTTCTTGACTGGCTGAGCTCTCCACAATAGTGACCACCCAAGGTCAACACTTAGACGGTACTGCACAACAGACCACTCAAGCTGTCAATACAGGTGCCCACGCTGTTGAGACCCTGACTACCCTTGAAGAGAGTGTTTGTCAGCTATGGGCTAGACAGCCCCCTCTGAATCCAAAGCAGAATTTTCCCCGCGTATAAACGTACTCAATAGCAACAAAAGTGGTCTAACTCCCAAAGCACACTTCAAGCCTACCTTTAAGCAACTCTTTGACCCCAGAACCTTGACCATTTCAGCTTTCCTAACTATCTACAAAACTTCCATGAGACAAGCATCAGACAAAATTAAGAAAGAACATATTCTGACCTGTTTACATCCAACTTTTCAAGAGGTGGTGGTGCCTGAACTACCCACCATTGAGACGTGGGAAGATATGAAGCAGCTTCTGATTGACAAGTTTGGTGGCGATCTTAGCCTGGAAGTAAAAAAAAACGCTTTTATGCATGTTGCTTACAAGCCTAAAGAGACGCAAGCTGAGTTTGCAGACAGATTCTACATAGAAGGACAGTAACTGATAACAAGAAGACAATTAGCAGTCCATGAAGCTTACATGGCTTGCACTCAAGCTCTCAAGGTTAACCAGCTTCTGTGCCTTCACTTCAAAGCCCATAAGACTATGCTTTCCTCCATGAAGAGCATAAAGATGCTGTTGCAGGACATGCACCTTACTTATTCTGGAGAAGTTGTTAGGGAAGGTCAAGCTACTTCTAATTCTGGTTTGTCTTCCTGTGGTCCTTGCATTCTTACCATGAACTCGCAAAATCCTCCTCAGCGCCAGGTTTGCCACAACTGTGGTCAGATAGGTCACCATTCTTGAGTCTGTATCAACCCACGGGTTAAAGGAGCTGATCCAAAAGAGCAGGTGGGAAAAGAGCAGTCAACCTAGAGACAGAGATGCTCTCAATTGAAAATTCTTCCCAGTCTCTTTCAATCCCCCCTCTATATCTGACTCTGAACCTGCTGATAATTAGGCTCCTCCTATCCTCCTCTTGTTCCACAATATCTCTGAAAACTCTGACCTGGATGACTCTGATATTGATGACGCCAACGCATATGGGTACTCTTTCCTGGCTGTTCCTGAAACCATTACAGTCTCCTATAAGTTGCAATCAGGAAAGACTACAACTACCACTAAGCCTTTGCCTGAAGCCAAAGAATTTGTCTCTTGCCCTTACCTCACTCAGGCTAATAGGTCCCCTGTGCTATTGGAGTTGTCAGAAGAAGCTGCCGAGGTTGCTGATCCTGTCTTCAAGAATGTATCTGTTTTTCTCCCTCTCCAAACTGTTTATAAGGAGTTCTCAGGATTAAGATGCATGATTGAGAAGTGGGATAAGGAACTAGCAGAGGCTCAAGATATCTTGGCTGTCCTTCCACCCTTTGGTTGCACTACTACTTGAGTAGAGATATCCATTCAAAAAGTGAAGATCAAGACCGTTTTAGATACTGACTTGCCAGTCAACGTTGTCTCCTCCAAGCTTATGAAGAAACTCAAACTTACCCCTGAGTTAATTATCACCAGTTGTAGGGCAGAGCTGGACTGTCTATGATCTGTACCATAGGGGCGTACTCTGCTCTACCCATGCAGTTTGGCAAGCTTCTCCTAGCTGCACCAGCAGTTGTCTTGAAAAAAAGAGCTACAATCTCTTAGTTGGCACTCAGTTCCTTAGGGAATATAATGGGATAATCAGCTTGAAATATGTTCACCTCTCTATTCTGGGATACAAAGTACCTCTGATATTTGAAGATCTGGTTAAAGTTCTCAGGAAACGTCTCAAGACATGTGCCTTGGAATATCCCACTGGGGTTTTCAACCTCAAATATTGCACCCACTCTTAAAACATGAAATGTCCTCCCATGGCTTTTCCTGCGTCTGAAGGGATCCCTCTCCTAGCCACGTCTGCTGTCACCATTCCCCCTGGCTCCCAGGCTATCCTAGACTCCCAGATATCATATGAACTACCTGAACAAACCTTCTTGGAGTTGTACTCTCCCCCCTCATTAGGGCGCAACAAACCTTATCTTTTTCCTGGAATCCTAGATGTCTCTCATAAGGACCCTGTTCAATTGTTGGTAGCAAACCTGACTGCACTCCTCATGACCGTGTCTAGGGGGCATGTCATCAGATATGGCAAGTTGTTGAGCGCTCCTGATGTCCTGTCTCTTCATCCCTTTGGCACATTCCAAGATTTTAACCTACCTGAGGATGAACCCCAAGTCCTATCCTTGTTCACTGTGCAAGACTTTCCACAACTGTTCCTGATTCAACAAAAAGAGGTGCTAGACTTGCTAGACCAATTTTCTGACATCTTTGCTAAGTACAGTACCAACTATGGGTTAGCCAAAGGGGTTATAAATCAGATTGACACTGACAACGCTCCTCCCTTCTGTGCAAACCATATTGCTGCAGCCGTGTAGAGGATGCCCAGGTGTCTAAAGAGGTCAAACAACTGTTTGACGCAGAGCTTCTGGCACCTTCCCAAAGTCCTTATCACCCTGCTACTCATCTTAAAGAAGAAAGATGGAGGTCATTTTATTATGATGGACTACCGCCAATTGAACTCTTTGACTAAGAAGAACTTGTACCCCTTGCCGCGTATCAATGATGCTCTCTGACGTCTTGGAGGCTCTAAGTTTTTCTCCATAATGGATCTGGCATCTGGATACTGGCAAGTTGATCTGTCGCCCAAGGATTGTCAAAAAGCTGCGCTCATTACATCTGAAGGGCTTTTTGAGCCTACTTGCATGCCACAGGGACTCTGCAATGCCCTGGCCACCTTCCAAAGGGTCATGGACTCCATCCTCTGCTACTTGAAGTTGTTGTGCATCATAGTATACCTGGATGATATAATGGTTTTCAGCGCTACCTTCACCAACCACCTGGCTCATCTCAAAGAGGTGTTCCTAAAGATTTGGGTAGCTGGCCTCAAACCAAAACCTTCCAAGTGCGCCTTCTTCAAAGGATGTCTTGAATTCTTGGGCCATGAAGTAACCCAGACAGAGATTTGCCCAATGACTAAGAAGGTTGAGGCCATTGAAAAAATGCTTCTGCCCACCAACCTGCAAGAGGTACAAGTCTTTCTAGGAATGATGGGCTACTACAGACAGTTTATCACTGACTTTGCCAATACTAGTGAACCTTTAGTCCAACTGTTACGTAATGTTCCTTTTGAATGGACTGCCAGCCAACAACAAGCCTTTGAGACCCTTAAGCAAAAACTAAAAGAGGCGCCAATCCTTGTGTATCCTGACTATGATAAGGAGTTCATCCTGTACACCGATGCTAGCAATCTTGCTTTTGGAGCTATTCTGGCCCAACTAGACAATGAGGGTGTAGACCATCCTGTGGCTTACACTTTCTGCGTGCTAAACAAGCATGAGAAGAATTATATTATCACAGAGAAGGAGTGTTTTGCTGTGTTGCATGCAGTCAAGAAGTTCCACCACTACATGTATGGTACCCATTTCACTGTTGTCACTGACCACGCTTTGCTTAAATGGTTACAATAACTTAAGGAGCCAGAAGGGCGCCTAGCTAGATGGGCCCAATGTCTGCAAGGTTACAACTTCACTGTTCTCCATTGCCCTGGGATTCAACATCAGAACGCTGATGGGCTATCCAGAATGCCCATTCTTGCTTTAAATCCTGCAGAGGCTGACCACCTGTACAAACTAATTGGATACCCTTCTTCTTGGTAAAGCAAGGCAGAAGAGGTCCAACTGGCCTTGTCCAAGCTATCTGAGGATACACTTATCTCTGACAATCAGCTATCAAGAAAGTACAAGACCAATACCTGCCTTATATATGACCTAGTCTTTGCCTTTTGTTAGTACTTCAAGCTCATAAAGAGACCGGGCATGGCAGCATAGCCAAGACCTATGACTGGCTCCAGAAGAATTACTTCTGGGAAAACCTTTGCCTGCTGATCCCAGACGTCATAGCTAGTTACCACAACTGCCAGCTGCAGAGGCCTCAAGCTGTTGCCCATGAGTTCAAATTAGTTCCCCCTCAGCATGCTTTTCATACTGTCAGCATTGCACAGTAGGTCCTCTCCCCTGTTCACGTTCTGGGTGTTGCTTTATCCTGATTGCTGTTGATCACTTCAGCAAGTGGATAGAGGCTTGCCCTACAAAGGACATCACGGCTAAGAAAACTGCTGCTTTCCTGTTACAAGATGTTTTCTACCGCCATGGCTGTCCTCAAGGGTTGCTCTCAGATAATGGGACCAACTTCAATGCCAAGCTGGTAACCTCGGTTGTCAAAGCTTTGGGGTCCCACCAGTCTTTCTCTGCCCCCTACAACCCTTCTACCAATGAGGCAGTCAAGTTTGCAAATTCAACTCTGGTCTCCATCATGAGAAAGCTCACCTACTATGATGCTGCTAATTGGGACCTATACTTGCCTGCTGCTCTCATTGTGTATTGCCTTAGCAAGCATTGTGTCACTGGGTACTCCCCCTTTGCTATGCTATATGGGCAAGAGGCTACTACCCCATCTCTCTTGGGGACCCCCTACTTTCCTCTGATAAGGCCATGAATCCTGACAACCACATCAAGGATCTAGTCAACCGCATAATTGATATACAGGCCACTGCCTACACTTCTGCATACAAGACTAAGATTCTTGAACTTTCTCCCAATAATGCTGGACGCTCCCCCTTGCCTGAATTTGATGTTGGCAACCATGTTCTTTACTACCAACATAGATTATGTGGGCGCGCCCATAAGCTGGACACACTGTGGATCAGCCCTCTGGACGTAACCTTCAAATGAGGGTCTGATTATACTTTGAAACTCCTCTCCAGCAGTTGTCCTTTTTCTTGAGTGCATGCCAAGTCCCTCCGCAAATACCACCCCCCTAAGGCCAATCTAGGGGAGGGCAATGTTGTGAATACCGCTATTCATCATGTATTAAATTTGCCTTTGGTGGGCCATTTCAAAGACAAATCTCTCCCTTCTGCTTTTGCCTCTTGAAATGAGTTGATGACTGAATCAGGTAATACAATTGTTTGGTTTCTTGATCCTGCGCAACTCACTTGCCCCACTCATGCTGATGGCAAGTGATCCTACTGTCCTGGTAGTGTTTTGTGGTATTCCTAACCACTATATATTACATTTCACATTCACCAATAAAAATTAAGTTCTAATTACATTTCTGTTGTTGTGTCTTCAGTACTGCTGCTCTCTCTCTAGCCACAACTAGTAGACATTATTCTTCCAGGGCCGCAAGGTAAACGTATAGCCTTCCCTGTCATCTAACCAAGACTTAGTACAAATCCAATCCTAAGGTTAGTATTTCCTGTTGTGTGTCTGTGCCACGCCTTAGAACACAACATAACCCCTCACATTAACGTTCTCAATCAGGGTGATAACAGTCAATCCATACTGTTGTCTATTGATACCAATTATAAGCTCTCCTTAAAGCAAATCTTTGGTCCTAAGAACTCCACCATTGCTTCTAACTTAAAATCTACAAGACTGGAATGTGTAGGGCTACCAATAAGCTTAAGAAGGAGCATATCCTTACCTGTCTGCATCCCACTTGCCAATAAGTTGTAGTTCCTGAAGTCCTGTTCATTGTCACTTGGGAGGATATTAAGTGCCTTCTTATTGAGGAATTTGGGGATATCTTAGCTTGGAGGTCAATAAAGATGCATTTATGCACATTGCCTTTAAGCCCAAGGAAACCCTAGCTGATTTTGCTGATTGCTTCTATATTGAGGGACAACAGTTAATCATCAGTTTTCAGTTAAATCCCTGAGAAGCTTACACAGCATGTTTGAACACTTTGAAGGTGAATCAGCTATTTTTCCTGCACTTTAAGGCGTACAAAGCTTCTCTTATGTCCATGAAGAGTATCAAGACCCCCTTTAAATACATGTTTTTGACCTACAGGGGTACTGTGGTTTGTGAAAATAAGGCTAACAACACTGGAACCACCTCCTGTACTCCGCTCATTATGACTCTGGGCTCAATTGGACAGACTAAGAGACAAAGATGTCACAATTGTGGTAAAATAGCGCACCACTTGTGTACCTGTACCAACTCTCAATTAGAAGGTTGCAATCCAAAAAAACAGGTGGGAAAAGAGAGGTCAGCTTAGAGGTGGAGACTCTCTCTGCTGACCCATCTCCCCCATCTCCCCCTAATCCTCCATCTGATGAGGAATCTCCCCTTTGGCTGGCCCAACTATTCTTCACCTGTTCCAAAATCTTTCCAGTGATTCTGAAACTGAAGATTCCAAATGTGATGAATCAGATAGTTATGGCTACTCTGTGTTGGCAGTCCTGGAAATTGTGTCTGTCCCCTATAA
Organism: Entomophthora muscae; assembly: GCA_014839935.2. Taxonomy (NCBI): domain Eukaryota; kingdom Fungi; phylum Entomophthoromycota; class Entomophthoromycetes; order Entomophthorales; family Entomophthoraceae; genus Entomophthora; species Entomophthora muscae. The sequence goes on from QTSX02002884.1 coordinate 343,437, forward strand.
GCTTTATTCAGGGAAAACCGCAACTACAACTTGCCCTCCTCCAAGTGAAGCCAAGATCATAGTGACTCGCCCTTATCCAGCCCAGGCTCATCAGCCTCCTGTCCTGATAGACTCTTCTGAAGAAGCTTCTGAACTAGCAGAATCTCTCTATCTGAATATGATTGTATTCCTCCCGTTGTAAACTGTGTATAAGGAAATTCCTTCCTTACAATGCATGTTATTCAAATGGGAGAAGGAGTTGGAAGCTACACAGGACGTTCTGGCTGTCTTCCCCCCCCTTTAGGAAGGATACTACCCGCATGAAAGTGTTGGTCCAAAGGTTAATATCAAGGCTATCTTAGACAAAGCCTCTTCAGTTAATGTGGTATCATCCAAGCAAAAGAAGGAGCTTAAGATGGCCCCTGACCTCAACTACACTCAATCATATGGTACTGCTGGCATGGCTCAAACCCAATACATTGGTGCCTACTCTGCTTTGCCAATGAGATTTGGGAAGCTTCTTATTGTGTCCCCCTCTGTTGTCCTAGAAAACAAAAGCTATAATCTCCTGGTTGGTACGCAATTCCTCTGAGAATATAACAGAATTGTAAACCTTCAAGATGGGTATCTATCACTCTTAGGATACAAAGTCCCTTTAATTTTTGAATAACCTCCACGCCTACCGGGCAAAGGCCTTAAGAATTGTGTGCTCAAGTACCCCACAGGTATCTTCTTGCTCAAGTACAGAACTCATTCCTCCAATATGTATTCCCCTCCTCCTTCCTGTCCTACACAGGAAGGTATGCCTCTTCTTTCCCCCACAGCTGGCACCATCCCTCCAGGTTCTCAAGTGATTATAGACTCCCAGATATCTTACAAACTGCCTGAAAAGTCATTTCTGGAGTTATACTCTCCTGAATCTCTCAGTTGCAAAGAGCCTCAATTATGCCCGGTGATCTTAGATCAAACTCATAAGGAGCCTGTACAGTTGCTGCTAGCTAACCTGACTGCTTTGCCTATGCAAATATCTTGCGTGCAATTTGTAGGGCATGGTTGCATATTAGGGGCCAAACAGGTGTCGTCCCTTTACCCTTTTGGGACCTTCAGCAACTTTAATCTACCTGAAGAAAACCCTCATGTTCTCTCTCTGTTCACTGCTGCCAACTTCCCAAAAATTTTCCCATCTAACAAAAAGATGTGCTGGAAAATCTTGATAAATTCAGCAATATCTTTGCCTCTGGTCCTACAGACTATGGCCTAGCAAAAGGGGTCATCCATCAGATAGATACTGGTGATGTGCCGCCCTTTTGTGCCAAACCCTACTGCTGTAGTAGGGTAGAGGATGCCCAGGTTTCTAAGGAGCTTAAACAACTCTTGGATGCTGGTCTCTTGGCTCCCTCTCAGAGCCCTTGGGCCTCCCCTTGTTGATCATCAAGAAGAAGGACAGAGCCATTGCATTGTGATGGACTACTGCCGCCTGAACTCACTCACAAAAAAGGACTTGAACCCTTTGCCTAGAATTGACAATGCTCTCAGACAATTAGAAGGCTCAAAGTTCTTTTCCACTATGAATTTAGCTTCCGGATACTGTTTGGTTGACCTGTCTCCAGAATATTGGGAAAAGGCTGCCCTCATCACTTTGGAAGGCCTTTATGAACCCACTTGTATGCCCCAAGGGCTTTGCAACGCCCCGGCTACGTTTCAAAGGGCTATGGACTCTATTTTACGAGATCTGAAGTTCTCCTGTGTTCCTGTATATCTCAGCAATATCATTGTGTTCAGCTCCACCTTTACCAACCATTTGAATCACCTCAAAGCTGTTTTCATCAAGATTCAAGAAGCTGGTTTAAAGCTCAAACCCTCCAAGTGCTCCTTCTTTAAAGATCAACTCAAATTCTTGGGCCATGAGGTCACCCAAACTGGAATACACCCCATGAATAATAAGGTAGAAGCCATTGACAAGATTCTGCCTCTCACAAACCTACGAGAGGTCCAAGTATTTCTTGGTATGATGGTGTACTATCAACAGTTCATCCCTGATTTTACTGAAATAAGTGAACCCCTTGTCCAGATCCTTCACAATGTACCCTTTGAGTGGACTGACAGCCAACAGCAATCCTTTGAAGCGCTGAAGGCCAAGCTTAAAGAGACTCCCATCCTAGTCTACCCTGATTATGATAAGGAGTTTATCTTGTACACTGACGCTAGTGGAGTGGCTGTAGGTGCTATCTTAGCCCAACTTGACAATGAAGGCTTAGATCAACATGTGGCCTATTCTTCACAAGTCCTCAACAAACATAAGAAGAACTATAGTGTCACTGAAAAAGAATTCCTAGCTGTTCTGCATGCAGTAAAACAGTTCCAGCACTACATTTACAGGACTCACTTTACTGTAGTCCCTTACCACTCATCTCTTAAGTCGCTGTAGAAATTAAAGGAGCCTGAAGATCAATTAGCATGCTGGGCTCTGAGCTTGCAAGTATACAATTTCAACGTGGTCTACTGTCCTGGTGTACAACATCAGAACACTGATGAATTATCCAGGATGCCTATACTAGCTATCCATCCTACAGACGCTGATTTCCTATGCAAATTAATAGGGTATCCTGACTCCTGGGCCACTGAGTCAGAATAAATCTGCTTGGCACTACAGACTCTTTCCAAGGATACTGTGATCAAAGATAGATAACTCTTCAAGAAAGTCAACATCACATATCTACCCTACGTCCTCCCCCAGTATGAGAATACCCATCATCCTTCAAGTGCACATTGATACTGGTCATGGAGGCATATCAAAGACCCATAACTGGTTGTTCAAGAACTTCTCTTGGGAAAACATGAGCCTCCTAATCCCTGATGTCCTTGCCTCTTGTCATTCTTATCAGCTCTAACAACCCTAACCTTCTCAACATCAGTTCAAACTCATCCCCCCCTAAGCATGCCTTCCACACTGTGGGTATTGATGCTGTTGGGCGTCTTCCTTGTTCTAAGTCTGGGTGTTGATTTATCTTGGTAGCCATAGACCATTTTAGTAAATGGTTTGAAGCCAGAGCAACCAAAGATATAAATGCTAAGACCACTGCTAATTTCTTGTTGCAAGATATCTTCTACCGGCATGGTTGCCCTCAAGTCCTGCTTTCTGATAATGGGACCAACTTTAATGCCAGCCTCATAAAATTCATTGTAGAATCTATGGGTACACACCAATCCTTCTCTGCACCATATAACCCTTCAACCAACAGGACTGTTGAACAAGCCAATCACTCCCTTGTGTCCATCATGATGAAACTTACCCTCTCTGATGCTGCCAACTGGGATATGTTTCTCCCTGCTGCTCTTTTTGTATAGACTCAGTAGACACCAAGTGACTGACCAGTCTTCCTTTGCCATCTGTATGGGAGTGAAGCCACAAACCCCTCATTTTGGGACCCCCTTTGATTGAAGCTGATGTGTCTGCCAATCCTGAAGCTCATGTCAAAGATTTGAATAATTGTATCATTGACATTCAGGCTACGGCATATTCAACTGCTTATAGAGTCAAGGCTTTAGAGCTCTCACCTGCCAATGCTTCCAGAGCCCCCCTCCCTGAGTACCAAGTAGGTGACCTAGTTCTCTACTATCAGAATTTTACTGGAAGCTAAGCCCATAAGCTTGATTCCCTCTGGATTGGACCTTGTGAAGTCACCTTCAATAAGGGCATCAAGTATACTGTGAAGCTGCTGTCATCTGGCTGCTCTTTTGCCTGAGTTTATTCCAAATTCCTCCGCAAATATCAACTCCCTGTGTCTAATCTTAAGTGGGATGTTGTAAATTGCGCCATTAATGCTATTTTGATATGGCCTTCAAATAGTGATATGTGCAAATATTTTGTCAGTTTTGCTTTTGACTTTAGAAATTCTTTGCCTTCCGTAAATGATTCTTTTCCAATGTCCACCCATTCTGGAATACCCTACCTGCCCTTGTCTGATTCTGTTATGACCTCATCCTAATGTGACCCCCTCTTCAACTCTGTCTACCTAATGAGTGATCATTGGCCCTTGTCTACTATTTACGTAGAATCATTTCTCCTAATAAAGACAAGTTTATCCACATTTGTGTTGGCTTTAATATTCTTCAAGCTTTTTTCTTTCCTTTTTACCAAAAGGAATTCCCTTTATTATATTCCAGGAAATTAAGCTTTGAACCTCAAATCTTTTGTTAAACAGTAGATTTAAACCCTTTTAAGATAAACATATATTAGTCAGTTTAGAACGCATGAACTCAGTCACAAAACATATTTCAACTTGATAGATCTAAATAGAAGATAATTTCACAGAAAATGAACACTATTAGGCAAAAATGTCCAGTTATACAAGGACCTAATCAAACTGGAGACAAATGCTTAACAATTCAACAACAAGTGTATCAAACACTAGAACACATGAGTTTCAGTCACAGAACCAATCTACTATGCTTACTATGTTTTTGGTGAACCCATGAAACTCAGTCATAAAAGTTACAAAATTGATCCAACAACAAGCCTCAAAAGCAACTGAAACATACAACATAAATATCAAATATCAAAACACATGGATGAATCTATAAAACTGTTACCAACTTGTCCTAATTAATAATTTAATCTAGAATATAAAAAGGAAATAAATATTCTTAGTGTCTGTTTTGGATTAGAATCAATAAAAAGATCAAATTTAACCAAACTCATTATCAACAGTGCACATTTCTGACTAAAAATAATTTTTAATATAGAAATCTAAAAATCTTATTCAAAATAAATGCTAGTGACTACAAGCTTTCATGCTACTATATATGGAGTGATAAAAATTATAATAAATAAATTATGTAGATAAACTGTTTTAATTTTATTTTATTTTTTATACCAAAATGGATGCATCCCTTCAACAGAGTAACAATGCACCTGTTATGCGCTGCAGCTGCAGTTGCCCCCACAGGTCCAAGAACAGAGTCAGTGAAACACAAGGCCTTCTCATGAAGAAGACAGGAGAGGAGAGTTCAATAGTGACGCTGCACTGACACAGCTGGTTCAAGGAGCACAAGCTTCTAAGGGCAGAGCATCAACCCCTGGGTCCAGAAGCTGACCCAAAAATTCACCTATGTTGTCACCATCAAAACAGTAAATGATGTCACAACTGAGAGGGTGTCCTTGGTGTATGACCCCATCTACTGCTGTGATGGTGTTTTGGCAACCCTTCTGTAGAAGGTCAAGCCAGTCCTGGACACCATGTATGAGCCTTATGTGAGTGATTCTAATGAGGGAGAGAATGGCAAGTTGCCCCAATATTAACAAACCACAAAAAGGCAGAAGGTGCTCAAAAAAGTTGCTGCATTCTACAGCCAAGTGCCTATGCCCTGTGTTGTTCCCAAACCCAATGAGTCTGTTCCTGCCTCCAAAAAGGCCAAGGTCCATTTCATCCCCAATTTCACCTGTGAGATCTTCATGAAACTCATGGGGGAGACACCCAACTACAGGACAGCCGCAGCCATTGTTGGGATCTTGGAAAGGTCTGCTCATAGGCTCCACGTAATCTACCTGAAAACAAGTACCATTCTCCTTTTGGAGAAATCCAATTGTGAACCAGCTCTATTGGTCAAGCAACACCTGTGGGCCATCTGACAGTGGATTAAGCAGAACTGCTGTCTTGAACTGGAAAATATCCAGTCAATGGTTGAGTCTGTTTTTAGAGTACAGGCTTCAGTTTCCACTTGCTACAGAGCAGTGAAAAAATTAAACTTTTAATGAAAGAACCCTGGTGTATCTCTGTACAATTGAAGTATCCCAGACAACGTTGTCTACCACCAGAAATACACCAAGACAGTTACTGCTCTCAAGTAAAAAAGGCACAGTCAAGTTCTACTACATTGAAAAGTCTTTCTTTGTGTTGTCAATGCGCAATAAGTATGAGTATGTCCCCAAAGGTGAAAAGAATGGCATATCCCAGTGTGTGGCTGTCTGGTCTGTTGCCTACTCAATGGTAGCCCTTCTTGATCCCCTTGGAATTGAGCTCTATCAAATGATCAAGGTTTTCCATAATAGTGGTACTTTTCTAGAATTTCTCTGATTGGTTTGGGAATACCTCTGAGTAACCAGTTTGGGCTTCACTAATGTAATAGTACTGGACAATGTTGGCCTCCATAAGGTGGCAGATATTCTTGCTGAATTTCAGGTGATTGAGCCTGGCGTTAAAATTGCCTCCCAACAATTGGCCACATCCACTTTGCATCTTCTCTTCCTCCCCTCCTATTCCCCATTCCTCAACCCAACTGAGGAGGTCTTTGGGTGGCTCAAACAAGTGGTCAAGAAAGGGGTGCCACCTGGGCCCAATGATTTATTCAATTTTCTAGTGGTTAGTTGGTCCATACCCTCCCAGCTGAAACTGTGGCCAAATTCTATGGTCATGCAGATTTGTTTCTCCCTGCATGCCTCTCCAAGCAGCCAATCAATTAAAGGCTTTGCTATTTCAAATGATTTATTTCTGTTTTATTTTTTATTTTTGTTTTGATTTAGTTTAATTTGTTTTAGCTTTATTTCTGTGATTCCATGTGTATACTTTCAGGTATAATAAAAATTAACAAAGCAAAGCCAATTGAATTAATCAATGAAGAATTGAATGAAGAAATAACACATATGTTGAGTTTATACTTCTAGGAAGTATAATAAACAAAATAAAGAGGAAAATTAAGAAGAAAATGATACTTTATTGAATATGAATATAGGTTAATACATAGTATCATGATAAGCCACATGTTGTCCATGTACGTCATGGAGGTCATGGGGCTTATCTGAGTAATGTTCCTCTTGAGTCACAAGGCTTAATCAAGTTGTGTTCCATTTAGGACCTGGATTGAGAGATCCCTGTCATAGATGGTTAACTGATAATGGTGCCCTGGTTTATTGACTGGGTGGTGAACCACTTGGTGAGCTGCTCAGTGATTTACTTGGGGCATTAATTCCCCAAGAGGGAGTAATCAAAGATGTTGCAATATCTCCCCCTGGGGTACTGGAAGGCGGAGCCTTGGGAATCTTTTTGAGGGTATCTGGTATACAGGCTTGGTACTGATCCATTTTGCTGTTAGGCACAGGGAGTCTTGAATTTTGTTGGGCTGCTCTTGCCTTACACAAACAAAGTTGATTGTGATGCATACGTTTTAGTTTGGTTTGGGCTCCAATCCCTTTGATGAGGTAGGTGTTATTGGGTTTCACTTATATGATAATGCCTGTTCCACGTAACCCTGGGTCTAATTTGTGTTGGTTGTGGTTGACAACCCAGATCTTGTCTCTGACTTGGAACCTTTCTTGTTGTAATGGGATTGATTCCTGCTAAACCCTTTGTTGTTCCATTGTCTCTTGGTCCTTTCTGGCTTGTAGTACTTTTGGGTCATTGTTGTCTGGTATCTTCTTTGGAAGTGTCAGTTGTGGCCCTGTGGTTGTACTGACAAGTAAAGGTTTTGACCATAGACAAGTTCATAAGGGCTTTTGCCCGTATTGCAGTTGACTTGTGTTCTGAAGACCATAAGGTTGGTTGGTAGCATATCAACCCAGGGTTTTGGATTGTTGGCAGACAACTTACTGAGGGCTTCCACTAGAGAGCCATTTAGTTGTTCTACGTGTCCATTTGCTTGTGGGTGATATTGGCTGGCTGTGGCGTGCTTTATTCCATTTTTGGCAAGATAGATATTGGTGTCAATATCTTTAAGTTCAGTGCCTCCATCTGTGATTAAGAGGACAGGCTTTCCAAACTTAGCTATGATTTCTTTGCCAATGAATTGTCTCATGTCATTGCCTTTGTGCTCTTTTGTGGCTTGTGCTACAGGCCATCTGGTTGCATAGTCAATGGCTGTGATGATGTACTTCTTGCCTTTACTTTCACCAGGCATAGGTCCCACAATATCTAACAACCATACCTTGAAGGGCTTTGTGATGGATACAGGTACTACTGACTTGGGTGGAGCTTTGGTTTGGGTGTCTTTTCACAGACCTCACATTGTTCCAGTACTTCTCTGATATCATTTAGCATATTGGGACACCAGTAGCAGGTCTTGAGATATTCATGCAAGTTTCTGCTATGGGTGTGTCCCAAGTCTCTGTGATAACAGAGGATTGTGTCAATCTTTTGTGTTGACAGGACGTAGGGTACAGTGTCACCATTTGGAAGGATTTGGTGAAGGGTACCATATACATTTTTGAAAAGATGTTTGTTCTTGAGGACTTTCTCTTGGATGTCCCTTGGTGTGCCAGGTGGGAACCCTTCCTGGAGATTCCCCATGATTAACATGGGCCAGTCAGGGTTGCCATTGATGCGGAGGATGTGTTTATTGTATAGCCTTGATAGGGCGTCTGCAGTAAGCATCTCTCTGCCTGGCTTGTATTCAATTTGCATGGGGTATCTCTGTATGAGACTCATCTATTTGGCTTGTCTTCTTGACAGGTGTTGTTGTGTTTTAAAGAATACCAATGACTTGTGGTCAGTGAGTACTTTGAACGTCTGGGCTCCTTCCAGATAACATTGCCATTTCATGAGGCAGTGTATGATGGCAACCAATTCCTTATTGTGTATAGGGTACCTTTTTTGCTTTCCAAAAGCTTCCTGGATTAATATGCCACAGGGAGGAAGTCTTTCTGGGCCGTTTGGATACAGAGGACTCCTCTTATGGCATAATCAGAGGTGTTGGTTTCCAGCTCATAGATGCCCTTGCGGTTTGGGTATTGCAAGATGGGGGCAGTGACCATGTGTTCCTTCAGTTGGCGGAAATGTTGATCTTGTAAAGGTGTCCAGACAAACTTGGTTGTTTTCCCAGTGATGGCTGACAAGGGAGCTGCTAGGGCGCCCCAGTCAAGGATGAACCTGAGTACATAAGCTACCATTCCAAGGAAAGTGCGGAGTTTGCTCTTGTTCCTTGGGGCTGGCATTTCTGTTATGGCACGTATTTTGTCTGGATCTGGCTCAATACTGTCTTTGCTAATGATATGACCAAGGAAGGGGAGTTCAGTTGAGAAGAACTCACATTTGGATGGTTTGGCAATTAGTTGGTTTTCCTGCAGGGTACAGAGGACTGTGTGGACGTCTTCCCAGTGTCGCTGTAGGTTGGGACTGTAAACAATGGTGTTGTCCAGGTAGATGATTGCTCTTTTCCCAATGTGTTCCTTAAATACTTTGTTCATGAAGGTTACAAAGGTGCTGGGAGCGTTTGTCATGCCAAAATTGAGGGCAACACATTCAAAGGACCTGTATTTAGTTCAAAATGGGGTCTTTGGAATGTCTTCAGGTTTCACGCAAATATGGTGATATCCTGCTGTCAAATCAATCTTTGTGAAGATTTGGGACCCCCCAGGACATCAAAAAGGTCATCAATTGGGGGCAGGGGATACCTGTTCTTTATTGTGACCTCATTGAGGGCCCTGTAGTCTGTGACCAGGCAGAAGCCTCCATCTTTCTTTGCTACAAAGAAGACAGCGGCACCAAAGGGTGACTTTGAAGGTCTGATGAGGCCTTTCTCAAGTGCTTTGTCAAGGTAAGCTTTCAGGGCGCCGTCTTCTTGTGGTGTGAGGCGGTAGATGGGTCATGCTTTAGGCACGCTACCTTTCAGGTCAATCATATGTTGTATACCCTGGTTAGGGGGCATCCTGGGTAGTGATTCTTGGAATATGGAGGGAAATTCATTGACTAGCTGGTCCCTAATTGGGTTCTGTTTGTGTTGGATTTCTGTGTTTTTGAAGTGAATGACTTCATATGTACACGTGCTCCAATCAATTTTGCTGATGTCAGTTTTTTTCTCTGTTTCCATGATCTTTACAAATATGTGGTCCCTATATGAGGGTGTCAAGATGTGTCAGGTACACGTGATGGTGGACTTCTCTTCTCTGGATAGTGAGGGTGGCACTGTTCCAGTCTAAGTGAGGCTTTGTCTTTTGCATCCAATCTAATCCAAGTATGACATTGTATTTGGGGATTGGAATGATGGGATCACTAATTGTTGTTTGGACGTCTCTAATTTGGGCCTGGAAAGGTCTGGTCTCATGGGTAACTGGTGTGCTGTGGTTGTCCGCCATGATGACTCTATTGATGTTACTTCAAATGGTAGGTAACTTCATGAGGTCTTCAAAACTCTTGTTAATTAGTGATTGGTTGGCTCCAGTGTCAAATAATGCTGTGCCCTGGTATCTGCAAAAACAGAAAGGATAGGTAAGGAGTTTATTTTCAGATTGGACAGCAAACAGTAGAGGATTGCTGGAGGGAACCTGGATCATGGTGATTGAGTCCACGTCCTATTCTCTGTACAAGTCTTGTGAAGAGGGGGAGGGCGGCTTGCCTAGGCACTCCCCTGAGCTTTTCCCTCCTCATTGGTATCTTCAACGCTAGCCTGGTTGGCTTGTGCAGTGCAATTCCCGTGTCAAGGTTAGGTACTGGTGGCTCAGTTGTTTTTTATTGGGGCAAGGCTCTCTCTTAACTGCGGGGTTTTCCTTGCGTTTGTTGGAGGCGTGTAGATTGTCAGACTTCTGAGCTGTGTGTTTTCCCTCTAAGAATACATCCTTGAGGTTCTTGCAGTAGGTCATGTCAAACTGGCATCTAATATGGGTAGAGAGGCCATTGTAGAAGTCCAGGCATGGCCCAGGTTCATCAAAGTTGATGGTGTTGGGTGCACAGTCATGTAGTCCTTTGTATGCGGCAATGTATTCCTTGATGGTTCCTGTCATTTTAAAGGTTTGTAGTTTGGTCATAATCACCACGCCTGAATTCTTCATGGAGAATCTCTCAAGGAAGGTGGTTTTGAACATTTCCCAGTTTTCCTTCTGGTCAGGATGTTGAGCCAGCCATTTGGTAACAAAATGCAAGGCAGTACCTGTGACGCGGAGGGCAATTTTTCTAACCCAAAGTTTTTGGGGGTACTCCACTTATTCAAACTTGCTCTTGGTGCTGTTGATCCAAAGTGTGGCGTTCTCACAGCGTAGTCCTGCAAAGGCGCCAATCTCAGTGGTACGTAAATGCTGAAACACTATATTGGGTATCTCAGGTTGCGTAGGTGCTGTTGTGGCTGGCGTGGTAGGGAACAGTTTGCAGGTTTTAAGAGCGTTGTACTGGTTGATGGGTACAAGGAGATTATTGTAGATGACAAGGCCTGGGGGGATGTCTTGTCCTACTTTTTAATCTCTCCAACTGTTAGGGAGTGACATTGCTTGGGTTCTTTTCTTGGGAGGGATTTCTCCTTTGAGTTGGGTAGGTATGGATAACCTACCTGTTCTACCACTGTCAAGCTTATACTTCTAGGAAGTATAATAAACAAAATAAAGGGGAAAATTAAGAAGAGAATGATACTTTATTGAATATGAATATAGGTTAATATATAGTATCATGATAAGCCACATGTTGTCAATCTACGTTATGGAGGTCATGGGGCTTATCTGAGTAATGTTCCTCTTGAGTCACAAGGCTTAATCAAGCTGTGTTCCATTTAGGACCTGGATTGAGATATCCCTGTCATATATGATTAACTGATAATGGTGCCACTGGTTTATTGACTGGGTGGTGAACCACTTGGTGAGCTGCTCAGTGATTTACTTGGGGTGTAATTCCCCAAGAGGGAGTAATCAAAGATGTTGTGACACATAAAAAATATTTTTTAGTACAATTTTATTTGGGTTAGTTTTTTTCACATTTTTTATTCCAATTATATACTGTTAGTGCGTAATAAAATTAACAAAGCAAGAAGGAAGAATTAATGAACATACAAAAATGTTTATTTTGTATGAATTTATTTGTTGAGTATAAATGATTTGATTGGATTATACTGTAGAGAATATATATAATAAATTTAAAAAAGTAATTGGGTTTAGAGCTTTATTGGGAGTGGGAGTGGGAGTGGAGGAATTCAAGGACAGTGCGTTAAAATAGGCTAGTAATTTCTAGTGACAACGTGCATGTTAACATTAGTCCTGTACTATATGTATTGTGGCGGCTTGACTACAGGAGCATTGTAATACAATTAGACAGGAGGTTTTTACTGGTGGAGCTGACATCCCATATGTGGCAGCAAGAATAACTGAATCCTGAATAACATGCTCTAGTGAGCTGTATCCAGTGGAAAAAAATTGTCTAATAAATGGTGCACTTCATCCAGTTTTATTATCACATCAGACCTGTTGTGTGCTTCTGCTTTAATCAACATCAGTACAACAAGACCTAGGTAAATAGTCAAGTAAAGTCTCTGCCCTGCAAACAGGGCTGAAAACTCACAAAAAAATTTATATGGGTTACTAATTTTATTCTTAAAGGACATAGTGGCAAAGGTTTTTTCCATTGCTTTTGGTATTCCAGTCTTTTCAGAGCACCAGGAGGCTCTGAAGTCTCCAAGGACGCCTAAAACAATGGGCATTATGGCAGCAGAACTATAGCTAATCTTGGTTATTTTTTCTTTAAAATTTTTAGGATATGGGATATTGTGTGCTCAGTTGGGAAACAGAAACAGACTTCTTATTGTCCTCTCTCCATATTGGGTAGGTTTTAGTACAACATAATTTGGACAAATTCACAGACAAGCATGGTAAAGAGCTTGCAGAAGCCAATATCTGGGATGTACTGGTTGAGTTGCAGGTTAGGGGCCACAGACAAAGCCAAGACCCACCGTTCAGTGACATGTTGTTTTAGTTGGAGTGCTGTCAGTTGTTATTGTTTAATAGGGTAATTTTTTAATTTACAATCATCTTAGAGGCTGTTGCTGGCGTCAGGACCAGATGACGCCCTATGTGGGAGACATAGTTGCTATAAAATGTTTTCAATATAAATGGTCTTAGGTACAGACAGACTTCTCCTTTGGTTTCTTATAAATTAAAAAGTTAGTATAGTCACTTTATTTAATTGATCTCTTTATTTTTTACTTTCTTCTATATCTTTACATGTTGCCCCCTTGACAGGGGCTGCTTTGCAGGATTTGTCACTAGTTGGTTGCTGGTCTTCTTCTGTTAGATTATGTTTCTTTTTATTTTTTAGTTGCTCAAACATCTTGGGATCCTTTGAACATGCATCTGCAGTAGCAACCCCTGTGGTTTGAACTGTAAGTTGGCAAGAACATATTTTTGCATGTTTAGGAGCCTTGTTGCAAGTTTATTGGTAGTGTTGAGTATCTTCTTCTTCACAGCCTTCACAGTAAGTCTGTCAAGTTTGTTGCCTTCTAACACCACCTCCTTTAGCATCCCCTTTACTTTTTGGTTGACCTCCTTGATTTTGGCTACCACTGTGTCTAAATCCTTGATTGTTGCATCCAATTCTGACATGTTTTTCTTGTTCTTACCCCAACCCTTTTTATACCACTAAAAATCCCAATACAGTATACAGTAGTTTTAAAAGCTATGGCAACAACCAAAAATACCTCAGATTTAAACAAAAATGGTTTCAGATTCAAAAAAATCCAAGTTGCACAAGATTTTGGATTCCATTAATCTAAAAAAATCAGTTAATAAATGAACTTTCTAACAAAAAACAAATTTCTCCTAGCCAGGTATACAAAATTATATCAAACATCAAGTGGTGTAGCTCAAACCACAAAAAAAATAAACTGATGCAACAAGTGAGATGAATGAATGCTATTTGAGAGTATATTATAATCCAATCAGGATTCATATGAGGCACCTACAGCAGGACTAAAATGAAACAAAATTTGATCAAACTAGAAGCAATATTCCACAAGCACAAAACAAAATGAAGTCACACAAGATGTGTAGTATGAGCAGCCTAAAATAGATAAATAACAGTAATACAGCCAATCAACAGCTATCCAATTTAGGAACAGAGGCAATTTATTCATTTTTATGGATCCTGATTTTTATGAAATAGTTTTAAGGACCTTTCAAATATGGACTTGAGATTACAATAAAAATAAATCATAAAAATTTAAAATTTCTACTTTTTATGATTTTATCCTAGGTTTTTTAAAAGATGGTTTTCAATAGCAACAACATTTTTGACAGCGCTAATGAGCAAGCCAGTAACAGCCAAGCCAGCTTCAATAGAGGCAAGGCTCAGAACTTTGAGGCACTTGTTTACACCCAAGCCTTTGAGGCAGATAACAAGGAAGCTGGCCTTTGCTTGACCCCCAACCCATATGGCTTTGACTTGTTCAATAGTCACTTTGCATCTAGCTCTGCCCCCACTCCCATACCCACCCTCACACAAGCTGCCTGTCAACCAACCAATCAGGATGGCAACCTTGATTTGGAACAACTTCCTGCCACTGGCCAACCTGCTCCCCCTCAGCCAATCAGGCTTCAGCTCCCGCAGCCAAGCGCCCCAAGCAACAAATCATCACTACCCAGATTCTCCAGGGAATTGTGGCACTGAACCTGCAAGGTCTGTCCTGGGATCAGATTGTCAACCAATTGAAATTTACCCAAGCCATCATATGCAGGAGTTCAATAACCTAATGAACAAGGGGAATCTGATTGGGACAGCCAAGAAGCCCAAGAAGGCCCCCAAGTCCAAAATCAATGAGGCATACCTAATCATGCTTGATCTCTATTACAGCAGGACCCCAAGCTTCCCTTGATCCAGGTCTGGAAGCAACTTGTGCACCATGGCATTTGGGTTTCTGAGTGCATGATGCAGCTCTGGACGTATGGAAAGGTGGCTTCAGTACAGGCTCTTACCAATATTGCCGACAACCAATGGGATGGCGCTGAGGATTCCCCATATGATCCTGCCATTAAATACACCCTGGTCTAATGCTTGACTAGTCTAACAGATGACATTGTCTTCATCTCCTACTACAAGCTATCAATATATTTTGATGATTTCAGTAAGCAAGGAAGAGCTGCCACTCAAAAGGGAGGAAGAAGGTCAAAAAGGGGACTTTCATTAGTGTGTTTCTGGCTGTTTTAGCCAAAGGTTCTGTCTATTATTGGACAAACCCAGATTTCAACAATGGCTACAAGTCCAGTCACATCCTTGGTGGATTACTTGGCTCCTGGGATGGCTCAAATTCCAAGCATCAGGTTTTCTTGAGCCACTAGACAGAGGGTAGCTCCACAGCCCTCCAGGTCATCCAGGGACGCAGGCACCAGGCCTCAGTCTACCCTGTTGCCCATGCAGACATTCATCTGGATGATGCTGACTTCTTCAACATCAGAGACACAGTACAGGAGCGCCGCCCTCAGGCTTTCAATGACCTCTATCTTAGGGTCCTTGACCACAATTCTCTCTTTGATCACCAAATGGTGGCTGACTTGTTTGCTCAAATTGTCTTCCATGTGAACATGGGCAACCAATCACGTAAGGATAAGCGCCTCCCACCCTGTGCCATAGCCACCTACCAGCCAATCAAGGCAATGACAGATGAGGAAAATGAAAAGCAGTATATGTTGGCATCACGTGAATCCTCCTACCCCTACCCCTGCCACCATCACCCCCCACCTTCCAGCCCCACCCAATCCCAGACCCCCCAGGACAGCACCACCTCTATGTCTTCCTTCCTGCGCTATTCTGCCTCCTAGGCATCACTTTTCCTGCCCCAATAAACTCCCTATTGCCAAACATTTTCTATTTATATTATCTTTATTTTGAATTTCAATTGTTCATGTTCTCTTTGTTTATAGCTGGTTTTATTTTTAGTTCAGTTTATTTCTATAAAATCATATATTTACTATGCCATGTATCTAGATCCAGAAACATGTTATTTTTAGCTCTTTATATAGCCCCTTGTGGAAATATTAACAATGATTTGGTGATCAACTAAATTTGAAATGGAAAATTATAGGTTAGCTGTGATTAGATAAAGTTGTTACTGATCCAAATTCAAAACCTTACTGATAAACTTTAAGCCAATCAGGAGCTAAGTGATAAAGTGATTGTTGTGACATAAAAGGTCATTCAATAATTCTATGGTGCATGTGTGCTAATTAATATGATTGACTGGATCTTTTTCCATTGTATGCCATTGCTGCTGTGGCAAGTTGTTGATGGACTAGTGCCCAATCAGCTGCTGGGTTAACACTAGTCCACCAAAAACTTGCCACAGCAGAAATGGTGCACAAGGGCAAAATAACCAGCCAATCATATTAAATATTGCACATGCATCAAAGAATTATTGAATGACCCTTTATGTCACAACAATCACTTTATCACTTGACTCCTTATTAGCTTAAAGTTTATTATTAAGGTTTTGAACTTGGATCAGTGACAACTTTATCTTAACACAATTAACCTATAATTTTCTAATTCAAATTTAGCTGATCACCAAATTGTTGTTAATATTTTCACAAGGGGCAATGCAAAGTGCCAAAAATAATATGGCAATTAAGGAAACAATGCCAACACAAAGCAAACAACACATATTGAGTTGAGCGTAAAACATATACACCATAGGTGAAAAAATGGAATAATGTAGTAAATGGTAAAACAAATAGGAATAAACAAAGAGACAATAGTATCAGAATAATACAGAGTTTATCGGGATGAAAGCTATAAAAACATATGGAAAGGTTAGTAAAAAATCAAATGAGAGAACTTGAAAAACTACTTAAATACCTCAACTTGATGATTGCCAAAATTAAAGATATTGACCGCAAGGTCAAGGCAAAAGTGAAAGCTGCCATCCTTACAGGGAACAAAATCAAAAAGGTGTCTGCCAAGGCACTCATGATCAAAATGCCAGACACATCCAAAGCAACCACTGAACGCATATTAAATGTCTAGAAACCTGTGGTGGAAGGCCTCAAATTCAAGTCATTTACCCTCTCTGCGCCGTCCGTCTGGGTTGACAACCCTGAGATGTATCCCCATTTCAAACCTGAAAAGTGAGCAAGAACCAAGGACACCAAATTGCCAGCACAATTACTTGTGCCAAGAATGGCAAGGCCTGCAAAAGCAGCAGGCAAGGAAAAAACCTTAAAGGTAACCTAAAAAATAAATTAATAAAAATTTCTAAATACTTACCTTTTTTAGAAAACGTGGACAGTGAATTCCGCCAAGTCCTGTTCCCCTTTGTCCCCCCACCTTCTACACCAATTACGCCAATCATGTGGCAAGGAAGCTATTTCTGTCTCCCCTGTCTAGCAGGAGCTTGAGGATAGGAATCACAGAATCTTCCCAATGTGCAGGGAGGCATTGGCTGGGCTTTTGCATACTGAGGGGGCATCTGAGTGGGCATTTACTGCCTACAAGGATGCCCAACTGGTCCTCCTGGACCCATTGGTTATCAATGAAGTTTACAGTGTAAACTCCACTGAGCTTTTTTGGGACGCCTTGGAAACACTCCCATTCAAGAATATACCAGAGATGGGCTAGGCACAACAGCTGCTTGCTTCTTCTTCTTGGTGGAGCACACCCTGTCTTACCTGTTAGAGAAATTTGGGTGTGTGGTGGGTAAATTGGCTGTTGCAGACGCAACAGCCGTAAAGAAGACCAAGATCCTCCTGGAAGACTTTAGGCTAGCCTGGAGTGCCAACAAGATGGGTGTCCCTCTAGCAATGGAGCTCACGTTTTCCAAGACAAAGCACAAGAAGAAAATCAGTGCTGTGTTTAAAAACATTGTGCAAGTTTACTAAAGCCTTTGCTGGGCAAAGGCTTCATCTAGTGGTTTACCTGGTGTATCTCTTTTACTTTGGGATGAGCGTGTCCATAGAGGACCTTGACAGGGTCCTCCTAGGGATTGAAAAGGCCAGGCTCTCCCTGGATGAGAAGAAGGTCCCCCCAGGTTACGACTCAGTTGACCATGTTATCCAGGACGCCCTGGTCCTGTCTGACATCTACAGGTTTGCAGCCCCACCAGAAAAGCTGCTGCTCCATTCCAACATCACTATCCTCCCTTTTACTAGCTGCTGAGAATACTTCCAGCAGGGTAATCCCCTGTACATGGTGTGGCAATGGAAGTTGTGTGCCACCTCCATTGTGGGGTGGGTACATACCGCCAAACCCACTACAGGTGCACTCAATAAAAATCTCCTTCCTCAATATAAGCTACACTTTTAATTTTACTTTTTAAAAAAATTAAATTTTATAATTATTATTTTAACAAACAATTTTTGCAAAATAAATCCCAGAGAATGTCATCATATAAGCATAAATAAATTTACTTTAATAAAACTTACTTCTATTGTGTACATTTTACATTTAGTTTTTTATTCCATTTTTAAATTTATTTGATAATAGTGTTATAAATATATTTGCGTAATCAAGTATCAAGTGTTTGGGATAACCTTAGATACCATAATATAATAATTATAAATAAATAAATTACTAACCTACATTGATGGTCCTGCTGAATGCAATTGTGGGCTTAGAAACTTCTAAATATAAAAAAGATATTTAATAAATATTAAATAGTAAATTAGAGAATATAAAAAAGTCAGCCAAGCTAAGCCTTTAATTGATTAACTGTTTGGAAAGGCATGCAGGGATGAATAAATCAGTGTGGTCATAGAATTTGGCCACAGTCTCAGCTGGGAGGGGATGGATCCCAGCCTGCAGCAAATCAAAGAGGTCCTCAGTCCCAGTTGAGGTTTATTGCTTGACAACTTGCTTGAGCCACCCAAAGACTTCCTCAATGGGATTTAGGAAGGGCAAATAGACAGGGAGGAAGAGAAGGCGCAAATTTTCTGTGGCCAATCACTGAGGGCCCACTGCAATGCTAGTGTCAATCATTTGGAATTCCTTGAGAATATCAGCCACCTTATGAAGACCAATGTTGTCCAGCACAATGATGTTGGTGAAGCCCAGGCTTGTGCGCCTCAGGTGCTCTGGGACTAGTTGGAGGAATGACAGAAAGGTATGGCTATTGTGAGAACCCAATATCATTTGATACAGCTTAACCCCCTTTGGATCAAGGAGAACCACCATCAAATAGACTGTGGCGCAGACTGCAGCATGCCAAGCCATCCCATAATTTGAGCCTTTTGGGACATACCCATATGCATTCTACATAGATGAGAAAAATGCTGATTTGTCAATGTAATAGAATTTGACTCTCTTCCTGGCTTTTCAGGGCAGTGTACGCCTCAGCGTAATTTTCCAGACATCAATGTTGGCTGAGCTATTACAATTGTAGGGGGATACCCAGAACTTTTTCCAGGAAAAGTGCATTCCCTTCATCGGATGGTAGTAAAGGGAAACTAAAGCCTCAACCCCAAAAGTAGATTTAACCATGGTCTGTATATTTTCCAGTTCAAGATGGCAATCTTGGGTAATCCACTGGTGGATTGCCCATGTGTGCTCCTTGGTGAGTATGGTTGACACACAAGAATTTCTCCGCGGCAAGGACTTGATCAGTGTTGATGAACTTGTTGAAGGTCTTGCTGGCATACTTGGGATCCACTCCAACAAGGGTTGCAGCCGCCTTTTAATCACCAGATTCACGCATTATCTTGAGCAGGATGATGTGTTTGATATCTGGGATGCGCTTCTGAGTGGGCTTAGTGGGAGTAGTTGAATTGGGATTATGCTCAGGGACTGGCTTGCAAGGCATGGGTACCTTGTTGTAGAAGGCTGCAACCTTTTTGAGGGCTATATGTCCCTTGTTAGTTCTGTAGAGTTCAGGCTCCTTGTCCTCTTCCTGGTTGTCATCACTGACGTAGGGCTTGTAACTAGTATCAAGTACAGGCTTCACCTTCCCCAGCATGGCTGACGGGACCAACTCTTGCCGGTACACAAAATCAAACACATACAAAGTAAGTTATACCTCCTTGTTTCTAACTGTTTTGGTAGTGGTAACCTTGATGGGCTTCTGGATCAGCTTGGGGATTCAAGGGTTGATACTCTGCACCCTAGCAGCTTATGCTCCTTGAACTGGCTGTATCAGTACAGTGTTATTATTGAACTATCCTCTCCCATCTCCTTGAGTAGGCACTTGGGTTGCACTAACTCTATTCTTTGACCCGCGGGGGCAACCGCAACCACGGCGCACAACGGGTGTATTTGTACTCTGGTGTTGTGTTCATTCCATTTTAAAATTTATTAAATTTAAAATGAATTTCAATTAAGTTACTCACTAATTTTAATTTTTGCTTTTATCTGAATATGGATATCTAATTAGAGTTTCCCCACCCAATATCCCAATTATAGATTTTTTATTTCTTAATTAGTTGTTTCTGGTTTACAACACCCATTTTAGAATACTCAGAAAAAAGACACCCATTTCCCCAGATTTTACTGCCAAATTCAAACACCCAATACAATATTTTTAAAATTTGTGTTTCAGATTGCATGCTCTATTTTAGATACCTTGGTATCATTCTTGATTACAATCTATTGCACACACTGAGTGAGTGATTTTGTTTACATAGTGAGTTGCTATTGTGTTTTGTTTTTGGATTGAGTTTTTACTCACTGTGCTTGGGTGTATTTTTTCACCAACTCACATAGTAAACATATGTACACCAAAAGTCAACCCACACCATTTTTTGAATTAATGATTTTGGATTGTATTTTGAATAGTTTTTCTTTGTGCATGAGCACTTCTTTTCTGTGTTGACCCATTTTGCCCATTATATGCCAAAAATCCCTGTTAACAGAGTGTATATTTTAGCCTAATAGTTGGATTTTGCTTAAATCTGAAATCATTTTTGTTTAAATCTGAGGTATTTTTGGTTGTTGCCATAGCTTTTAAAACTACTGTAATATTATGTAATAAAGTTGCCAGTGGGCTAAATAAATCAAATTAAAAATTAAATGAAAGTGTAACATCTAAACTTACTCTCTCTTGGGAAAGAAATTCCTTGAGTGACTCCCCCATTAATCATTAAATCAATGACACTCTTATCAGCCACCCATTTTATATGTGGATCAAACCTTTCAAATCCTAAATAGAACATTACCTGTACAAGCCCCATGACTACCATGTTGTATATGAACATTATGTGACCTGTTGTGATAATATATAACCTTCTATTTTAATATCAAATAAATTATCATAATCTTCTTAATTTTCCCCTTTATGTTTTTTATAATTCCAAGATGTCTATATTTATCAAAGGCTATATTATTTTAGCCTCTGTACAACTATGTATTATGAAGGCTCTTTGCTATTATCTTCATGCTGCTGCTTCTATAAGGCTCATATGTAGTGTCAAAAAGGGTTAAATTTTTTGGACAAGGCCTTCAGGACTGAGAATTTAAGTCTCAACTGACATGTCTTATTTTGTTGATATTTATGCCAGTACTTTTGTTTTATTGTTTTTCTCTTCTTTACCATTCTTGGTTTCCTATATTTCCCCAAATAATGAACCATTTTAGCCTAAATTGGTGTCAGCAAAAGTCCTGAATTCCATATTTCAGAATTTTACTATTGATAATCTATTTATGACTCAAAATTATGAGTTAATCTCACTTAAACATACTTTTTCTATCATTTCCTTCCCTTAGAATTGGGTATAAACCCCCGCACAGTTATATTTTTTCAAGGAATTTAATCTCCTTTTGTTTAGGCTCATTAATAAAACTATTGTCTCAATCCTAACTTTATCTTTTGTATCATTGGGAAATAGTAATTTATTGGTGATAGTTGAGCACAGGATTTGATACAACTGCAGCTGTTGTTGAAAAAGTCTGAAGTCTTAAAAAAGGCTGGGTCAATCCAAATCTAGCCAGTGTTTTGGTGCTCCTGGGAGATGGCCATTGGGTGTCCTGGATCTTTTCCAGGGACTAACTGGGCTTGGAGTGCTATCCTTCAAGTGATAGTGATCTACTTAAAGTGCCCTGTACCTATCTTGGAACCCTGAAAAATATTCCAATACCTTTTCTACAGTAGTTTTAGAAGCTATAGCAACAACCAAAAGTACCTCAGATTTTAACAGAATTATTTCAGATTTAAGTAAAATCCAACTATCAGGTTAAAATATACACTCTGTCAACAGGGATTTTTGGCGTTAATGGGCAAAATGGGTCAACACAGCAAAGAAGTGCTCATGCACAAAGAAAAACTATTCAAATACAATCCAAAATTCAATAAATTTACAAAAAAATGGTGTGAGTTGACTTTTGGTGTACATATATTTACTATGTGAATTGGTGATAAAATACACCCAAGCACAGTGAGTCAAAACTCAACCCAAAAACAAACCACAATAGCAACTCACTATGTAAACAAAATCACTCAAATTTTGTGTGCAATGGATTGTAATCAAGAATGACACCAAGGTATCTAAAATAGAGCATGCAATCTGAAACACAAATTTTAAAAATATTGTATTGGGTGTTTGAATTTGGCAGTAAAATCTGGGGAAATGGGTGTCTTTTTTCTGAGTATTCTAAAATGGGCGTTGTAAAACCAAAAACAACTAATTAAGAAATAAAAAATCTATAATTGGGATATTGGGGGGAATATTAATTAAATATCCATACTTAGATAAAAGCAAAAATTAAAATTAGGGAGTGACTTAATTAAGGTTTATTTAGTATTTTATTAAATTTTACAATGAAAGGTGCACAACAACATAGTTACAATGCACCTGTTGTGCGCTGCAGTTGCAGTTGCCCCTGCAGGTCAAAGAACAGAGTTAGTACAACCCAAGTGCCTACTCAAGGTGGAGATGGGAGAGAAGAGTTCAATGATAACACTGCACTGACACAGCCGTCTCAAGGAGCAAAAGCTTGTAGGGTGTGGAGCATCAACCCTCAGGTCCCCAAGCTGACCCAGAAGCCCACCAAGGTTACAACAACAAAAATGGTTAGAAACAAGGAGGTAGAACTTACTTCATATGTATTTGATGTTTTGTACCAGCAAGAGTCAAACCTTTCAGCCATGCTAGAGAAGGTGAAGCCTGTACTTGATACTAGCTACAAGCCCTACGTCAGTGATAGCAAACAGGAAGAGGACAAGGAGCCTGAGCTTTACAGAACTAACAAGGGACAGATAGTGCTCAAAAAGGTTGCAGCCTTCTACAACAAGGTACCCATGCCTTGCAAGCCAGTCCCTGAGCATAATCCCAATTCAACTACTCCCACTAAGCCCTCTCAGAAGCACATCCCAGATATCAAACACATCATCCTGCTCAAGATAATGCATGAATCTGGTGATTACAAGGCAGCTGTGGCTCTTGTTGGGGTGGATCCCAAGTACGCCTTGAAGATCTTCAACAAGTTCATTGATACTGGTCAAGTCCTTGGTGTGGAGAAATACTTGCATGTGTCAACCATGCTCACCAAGGAGCACAAATGGGCAATCCACCAGTAGATAACCCAAGATTGCCATCTTGAACTGAAAAATATACAGATCATGGTTAAATCTACTTTTGGGGTTGAGGCTTCAATTTTCCTTTACTACCATCTGATGAAGGGAATGCACTTTTCCTGGAAAAAGCTTGGGGTATCTCCCTAAAATTATAATAGCCCAGCCAGCATTAACATCTGGAAAAATACGCAGAGGCATACACTGTCCTAAAAGCCAAGGGGACAGTCAAATTCTACTACATTGATAAATCAGCATTTGCCTTGTCAATGCGCAATGGGTATGGGTATGTCCCCAAAGGCTCAAATGATGGGATTGCTTGGCACGCTGCAGTCTGTGTCACAGTCTATTCAATGGTTGCTCTCCTTAGTCCAAAGGGGATTGAGCTGTATCAAATTATATTGGGTTCTCACAATAGCCAGACCTTCCTATCATTTCTCCAATTGGCCCAGGAGCACCTGAGGCGCATGAGCCTGGGCTTCATCAACATCATTGTGTTGGACAACATTGGTCTTCATAAGGTGGCTGATATTCTCAAGGAATTCCAAATAATTGACAATAGCATTGCAGTGAGCCCCCAGTGATTGGCCACATAAAATTTGTGCCTTCTCTTCCTCCCTGTCTATTTGCCCTTCCTAAATCCCATTGAGGAAGTCTTTGGGTGGCTCAAGCAAGTTGTCAAGCAAGAAACCCCAACTGGGACTGTGGACCTCTTTGATTTGCTGCAGGCTGGGATCCATCCCCTCCCAGCTGAGACTGTGGCCAAATTCTATGGCCACACTGATTTATTTATCCCTGCGTGCCTTTCCAAACAGCTAATCAATTAAAAGCTTAGCTTGGCTGACTTTTTTATATTCTCTAATTTAATATTTAAGATTTATTAATTATCTTTTTATGTTTAGAAGCTTCTAAGCCCACAATTGCATTCAGCAGGACCATTAATCTAGGTTAGTAATTTATTTATTTATAATTATTATATTATGGTATCTAAGGTTATCCCAAACACTTTATACTTGATTACGCAAATATATTTATAACACTCTTATCAAATAAATATAAAAATGGAATAAAAAAACTAAATGTAAAATGTACATAATAGAAGTAAGTTTTATTAAAATAAATTTATTTATGCTTATATGATGACATTCTCTGGGATTTATTTTGCAAAACTTGTTTGCTAAAATAATAATTATAAAAATTAATTTTTTTAAAAAGTAAAATTAAAAGTGTAGCTTATATTGAGGAAGGAGATTTTTATTGAGTGCACCTGTAGTGGGTTTGGTGGTATGTACCCACCCTGCAATGGAGGTGACACACAACTTCCATTGCCACACCATGTACAGGGGATTACCCTGCTGGAAGTATTCTCAGCGGCTAGTAAAAGGGAGGATAGTGATGTTGGAATAGAGCAGCAGCTTTTCTGGTAGGGCTGAAAACCTGTAGATGTCAGACAGGACCAGGGCGTCCTGGATAACATGGTCAACTGAGTTGTAACCTGGGGGGACCTTCTTCTCATCCAGGGAGAGCCTGGCCTTTTCAATCCCTAGGAGGACCTTGTCAAGGTCCTCTATGGACACGCTCATCCCAAAGTAAAAGAGATACCCCAGGTAAACCACTAGATGAAGCCTTTGCCCAGCAAAGGCTTCAGTAAACTTGCACAATTTTTTTAAATACAGCACTGATCTCCTTCTTGTGCTTTTTCTTGGAAAATGTGAGCTCTATTGCTGGAGGGACACCCATCTTGTTGGCACTCCAGGCCATCCTAAAGTCTGCCAGGAGGATCTTGGTCTTCTTTACGGCTGTTGCATCTGCAACAGCCAATTTACCCACCACACACCCAAATTTCTCTAACAGTTAAGACAGGGTGTGCTCCACCAGGAAGAAGAAGCAAGCAGCCATGTGTGCCCAGCCCATCTCTGGTATATTCTTGAATGGGAGTGTTGCCAAGACGTCCCAAACAAGCTCAATAAATTTTACATAGTAAACTCCGCTGAGAACCACTGGGTCCAGGAGGACCAGTTGGGAATCCTTGTAGGCAGTGACTGCCCACTCAGATGCCTCCTTGACATGTGTTATCTTGTCTAATTCCTCCTGTGACATTGGAAAGGTACCATGGATCCTGTCTTCAAGCTCCTGCAAGACAGGGGGGACAGATACAGCTGCTTGGCCACATGAGTGACATAATTTGCATAAAAGGTGAAGGGACAAAAGGAACCAGGACCCAGCAGAGTTCACTGTCAACGTTTTCTAACAAAAAAGGGTAATTAATTGGAAAATTTTATTAATTATGATTATAATGTTACCTTTTACAGTCTTCTCCTTGCTTGCAGCCTTGGCTGGCTTGGCCATTCTTGGCACAAGCAGTTGTGCAGGCATCTCAGTGTCCTCCTTGTAGGCCCTCTTGGTTGGTTTAAGATTTTCATACACCTCAGGGTCATTGTTCCAGACAGATGGCGCAGAAAGGTCGTAGGACTTGAATTGTAAGCCATCCACAACTGTCTTCTGGATGTTAAGAAGACGCTTGATGGTCTTATCAGGGGTGTCAGGTATTTTGGCCATAAGCGCCTTGGCCAACACCTTGTCAATTTCCTTGCCTTCAAGGACAGTGCACTTTACTTTTTCTTTGACCTTGTGGTCAATTTCTTTGATCTCTGCAATTACAGATTCAAGGTCTTTAAAAAGCTTCTCCAATTCTCTCATTGATTTTTTTACTAACCTTTCCATATGTTTTATAGCTTTTACCCCAATAAAATCTGTGTTATTCTGATACAATTGCCTTGTTGTTTATCCCTGTTTGTTTTCCCATTTACTACATTATCACATTCTTTTACCCATTGTGTATATATTTTACACTTAACTCAATATATGTTGTTTGCTTTGTGTTGGCATTGTTTCCTTAATTGCCAATTATTTTTGGCGCTTTGCACTGCCCCTTGTGATAATATTAACAACAATTTGATGATCATCTAAATTTGAATTAGAAAATTATAGGTTAACTGTGTTTAGATAAAGTTGTTACTGATCCAAATTCAAAACCTTAATGATAAAATTTAAGCCAATCAGGAGCCAAGTGATAAAGTGATTGTTGTGACATAATGTTTATCAGTAAGGTTTTGAATTTGGATCAGTAACAACTTTATCTAAACACAGTTAACCTATAATTTTCTAATTCAAATTTAGTTGATCACTAAATCATTGTTAATATTTTCACAAGGGGCTATATAAAGAGCTAAAAATAACATGTTTCTGGATCTAGATACATGGCATAGTAAATACATGATTTTATAGAAATAAGCTGAACATAAAGAATAAAACCAACTATAAACAAAGAGAACATGAACAATTGAAACTCAAAATAAAGATAATATAAATAGAAAATGTTTGGCAACAGGGGAATTATTGGGACAGTGTCAGGGATCCAGTCTTGAGCGGCTGACCTGTTGTTTTCAGGGGTAACTTGGGCCAGGTTTTTTTGCAGATAATGCCCACCACAAGAGGAGAGCTAACTTTAAAAGGTAGGAGGTGGACTTTCCCACTCAGGACCACAGGCTGGAGGCTGGGATTATAGTGTCAATTACCCCTGTGAAGGTGATGTACGCTTTTCAACAGCTTGCCATAATGGTTGGTTGGGAGGTCAGGTTAGGAAGCAGGAATAGGTTTTGGGGTCACAGGTGGTTCCATGGGCAGGTTTTAAGCAGGGAGATAGTTGAATTTCCCTCTGAACAACTTGGGTGTTGAAAATATCCATGGGCCTTGTTGATTGTATCTAATTTCAGATTGTATGCGGGCCAAAGGATCAAGTTTGAGTATCTTTTCTGAGGTGTATTCCTTGTATTCAGATTTCAGAGGGTAGTTGGTAAAATGAACGGGTCCAAAGGGTACACCAGGAGGACAGAAAACAGCAGGTGGTGGAGCAGGCAGGCCAGGAGATCTCAAACTGAATTGTTAGACAGCAAATACAAAATAAGGCATAGCTGTGTGAGCCAAAATAACATAACCTTTATTCAAAAATGGCAATAAGTTTGGAGCGCAGGGTCCTTAGGTCTATATAGTACTCCACCTCCAAACTTAACATTTTCTATGGGGGGTATATCAGGGCATTGGGAAAGGCAGGGCAGGAGGAACTGGGTGCTTGGGTCCAAAGGCAGCAAAATGGCACTCAGCCCGGGAGTTCTTTCATTGGTCAAGAATCTTGATTTGGCTACCTAATTATCTTGCTTTAGTGTTGTGGTCATGGGACCAGGCAGCAGGCCTGTGCCTCTTTCCTGGGTTGGCTTCTGATTGGTTGCTGGTGTAGACTTCAAGTTCATGAAGCTAATAGTTTCCAAATCAGTACCTCCATTAGGTGCTGTGATTAGTCTTCCATTTGGTGCAATAATTTCCTTGGTTTGGCTTGTTTTACTGCATGGGCCAACATTCTTGGTAGCATCTTGTGGGGGCTTGATCCCAAAAAAGGCGCAGGCAGGCAGTCCTGCAGTCCACAGGCCTGGTGGCCTGGGGGGGTCCAGGGTTCAATTCCTGCCCCTGGGCCTGGGTTTCCAGAGAGGAAAAATTGTCAATCCTGAAACCATCCCCTTCTTTCCCCAAAGCCCTCCCTTCTGAATCTTCTTGTTCAGGTAGAGTTGAACGTCTTCTTGGGCATTATTCAGGTTGCTTAGCAGTTCCCAAGTACTTTCTTCTAGTGGGTATCCTTTCCACTTGATGTAATACTGGGGTTTTTGGTAGTGGTTTTGGTTGCTGTGTATGTATTTAACTTCATATTCCTCAGTGCGGCCTGTTTGGATGGGTGGGGGGCTGTCTTAATCCGTTGGTGGGGGAGCAAATTCCTATCTTTTTTGAACAACAGGGAGCGGTGGAACACATCATGAATCTTCCAGGAGGGGGTAGGTCTAGATTGAAGGCAACCTCACCAACTAGTTTGGTGATCTTGTGGGGGCCGCTTCTTCTGTGAGCTAATTTCCTGCAGGGCATGTACAGGGGTACATTCTGGGAGTCTAGGTATACTTTGTCTCCAACTTGTAAGGGTTAGCCTGGGGTTTGTTTGCAGTCAGAAAAGGCTTTGTATGTTTGCACTGCGCGGTTCAGGTTGGTCAAGCATGTTTTTTGTGTGTTGTGAATCTGTTCAATCCAGGAGCGCCCAGTGGTGTTCAATTCCTTTTTGCCAATCTGGGGGTCCCAGGTGGGGTAAAACCCATAGTTGGCTTTGAATGGGGACATGCCTGTGGAGGCGTGGTTCTTACTGTTGTAGGCAAACTGGGCCATGGGGAGCATTTTGGCCCAATTGTCCTGATCAGTGTTGGCATAGCATTGAAGATTTTGTTCAAGGATCTGGTTTACCCGTTCTGTTTGGCTATTTGTCTGTGGGTGGTAGGAGGTAGATACACATTGCTTGATTCCCAAGTCTTTCATCACCTGTGTCCAGTAGTTTGACGTGGATTGGGGTCCTCTCTCTGTGATGATTTCCTCAGGTGTTTTGTGTTGCGTGAGAATGCAGCCGTGGAAGTGTTGGGCTGTTTCTGCTGCCGTGCAATTGGTGGTGATTGGTGCAAAGTATGCCATCTTGATGAAGCAGTCTACCATGACCAGGATTGCATTGTAAAAGAGGGATGGCAGCAGTTCCACAATGTAGTCCATGGAGACAGATCTCCAAGGTCCATGGGGTATATTCAAGGGTCTTAGAAGTCCTTCAGCTTTGTTTCTGTGAGTTTTGGTCCGCCCACAGGTCTCACACCCCTTCAGGTACGCGCTTACGTCTTGATCCATTTTTGGCCAAGAAAAGTTCTTTCTGATGCTCTGGAGAGTCTTGAGCCTACCTGGGTATCCAGCCATCTCAGAATTGTGATAATCTCTCAAGAAGTTGGTTCTGATGTCCCCTTCTGGTACAAAGATCCTGTTGTGGAGTATTAGTGTTGTTCCCTTCAATGAGTAGCCTTTTTGGTAGTGGGCGCTATCCAAGGATTTAGAGAGGTCAGAGATCATAATTTTGGTGAACTCATCTAGTTTTTGGGCCCTTAGTCCTTCTGGTTTGCTGGCTCTGATTTTCATCAATCCTAGGTGAATGCCTAGGCTTGCTGTGTCCAAGAGGACTTGGGTGTTGTGGTTGCAGGTTTCTAGGTGGGTAGGCATCAGGTCAATTCTTCTACTTAGAGCATTGGGTACCATGTTCACCTTCCCTGACTTGTAGTCTTTGGTCAGAGTGTAGTCAGCCAGTTCTAAGGCCCATCCTTCTTGTTGTTGATTAAGCTGGCGTGGTTTGAAGAAGTAGATCAAGTTCTTGTGGTCTGTCAGGACCTTTACTGGATATTCAGCGCCACATAGGTATTGGTGCCTAGGTTTCAGGGTCTTCATTATGGCTATCATCACCTTGTCATATATTTGGTAGTTCCCTTCTGCAGGTAGCATCTTCTTGGAGTAATATGCTACAGGCTGTAGCATACTATCCCCTCCTTCCTATATAAGAACCCCGCCCACTGCAAAGTCTGACACATTGGTTTCCAGAACAAAATGTTTGGACGGATCTGGCATGGCCAGGATGGGGGCAGAGGTGAAGGAAAATTTCAAGGTTTCAAAGGTGGTGGTAAATTTCATAGTCCAGGCAAAAGTGACCTTGTCAGAGCAAAGGCAGGTCAGGGGGAGGGTAATGTGAGAAAAATTTTGGATGAAATCCCTGCAATAATTTTCCAGGCCCAAAAAACTTCTCACATCTTTCCTGCTTTTGGGCACTGGCCAAGATATTATTGCTTCTACTTTATCCTGTGCCATGGCAAAGCTGCTGGTCTTCACTATGTATCCCAGGAATTCAACTTCAGACTGAAAGAATTTGCATTTCTTAATCTTAGGATGTAAGTTTGCTTGGGAGAGTTTTTCTAGCATAAGGTTCAGGTGGTGCAGGTGTTCCTTGTGAGTCTTGCTGTAGATGAGAATGCTGTCCAGATATGCCACACAAAAACGGTCAAGGTATTCCCCTAGTACAGTGTTTATCATCCTTTAGAAAGTGCTGGGGGCATTGCAGAGGCCAAAGGGCATTACCAGGTACTTGTAAAGCCCATATTAGGTTTTGAAGGCTGCATTGTACTTGTCTCCATACTTGATTCAGATTTGGTTGAACACATCTCAAAGGTCAATTTTTTAATACACCTGGGCTCCAGTCAGTACATCACAGAGGTTGTTGGCATTGGGGATAGGGTAGTGGTTCTTCACCGTAATGTTGTTCAGTTTTTGGTAATTCAAGCATGGGCGCATCCCACCATCTATTTTCCTACAAACAGCATGGGCAATGACCAGGGGGCTTTTGACACCCAGACAAAACCCTTTTTTGTCATGTCCTCTAGATAAGTCTTCAAGGCCACTTACTTGCGGTGATTACAGCTGTAGATGGGGCTGTGGTACATTTGAGTCCCTGGTAACAGGTCTAAAGCGTGGTTGTAGATTGAATGGCTGGGTAGTTTTGTGGCTGCTTCTTCACTAAACACATGGTTTCATCTTTTTAGGAGGTAGGGAGTATCCCAAGATAGGCTCTATCTTCATGGTCAAGAGTTTGTTGGTAGGGGGTTGGTCATGGCTCATGCAAAAAGGAACAGTTTCACAGGATTTTGGTTTGCCCAACGTGGCAGTTTGCTCACAATAGTTCAGGATCAGGCCATGTCTGTTGGACCAGGAGTCACCCAGTATAAGGGGGTGGGGTAGTCCTGGCAAGAGGATTAGGGACAACAGGTATACATTGTGTCTAATGGTAAACAGGAGCTCTTGTTCACACTCATAGCCAGTGTCCAAGGAGCTGTTTCCCATGATTACTTGTAGACTGTGCTCTGAAGCTGTCAAGCCTAATTCCTCTGCTAGGCTGACGTCAATAAAACTTTCATCTGCCCCTGTATCAATAAAGGCTACAATCTTGCGCTTGTTCCCTGCTACTTCTATGGTCACTTGAATGAATTTTTTAGACTGGGAAGAAGTGTTTATTTGTGCCAGTGAGATTGGGGCAGTGTTCTTCTTAGGGCAGGTCCTGGTCAAGTGGCCCGCCTTGTGGCAAAGAAAGCAGAGTCCTTTGCAGTAGTGTTATTGGAGCTCTTCAGGGGTCATCCCTATTCTGTTGGGGGTTGGTGTTTGGGGTTGGCAAGTCTGGGAGGAGCCAGCGTTCTCTTGGTTCATGCTAAGACCCTTGCACAGGGAAATTAGCTTGTCTAGGCTGAGGTTGGGCAGATGGTGCTTCAACAGGTCCTTCATTGCTAGGTTGACTCCCTTTTGGAAGATAATGGCTGCCAGTTTGTCATCAAGTTGGGTGTGGGTTTTCAGTTTGAGAAACTCAATAATATATGCATGGATGGGTCAGGGGCCTTGTCAAATTTCTAACAGGGAGTTCAGGGTGTAGTATCTAGTGTTGCAATATTTCCCAATGACCATTAATTCAGCCTCAAACTTGGCATAGTCTAAGCAGAATTTTACGTCCTCAGCTGTGGCCTTGCTGAACCAGTCCAAGGCGTCCCCCAATAGCATTGAAGCAACCCCAAGGATCTTCTCAGTGTCACTGGCGTAAGAGGGGGTGTTGGTATGGAAATGAAGGCGGAGGACCGGCATGGCGCGTCTAGCTTCCTCAAGCGTGAGCTTCACCATCTGAGGCATCTCTACATTTGTGAGGGACTGATTCACAATCATGTTTTGCACTTGGGAGGAGGGAGCTTTGTTGATGTCAGTGGTATTGGCGTTGTTTCTCTTTGGGTCATTTGGATTTGCATTCTTCCACATGGAAGAGGTCAGGTTTGTGGTCATCTTATAGGTGTAATAAGTGATTATCAATAGCAAAAGCATACAAGATGCCCCAAGAAATAACAACATCTTAGGGCTCAGGGTACCAGGTTTAATAAAGATTGCCATAATGTCAGGGATCTAGTCTCAAGCAGCTGGCCTATTGTTTTCAGGGGTAACTTGGGCCAGGTTTTTTGTGGGCAATGCCCACCACAAGAGGGGAGCTAACTTTAAAAGATAGGAGGCGGACTTTCCTACCCAGGACCATAGGCCGGCAGCTGGGATTATAGTGTCAATTACCCCTGTGAGGGTGATGTACGCTTTTCAACAGCTTGCCATAATGGTTGGTTGGGAGGTCAGGTTAGGAAGCAGGAATAGGTTTTGGGGTCACAGGCGGTTCCATGGGCAGGTTGTAAGCAGGGAGATAGTTGAATTTCCCTCTGAACAACTTGGGTGTTGAAAATATCCATGGGCCTTGTTGATTGTATCTAATTTCAGATTGTATGCGGGCCAAAGGATCAAGTTTGAGTATCTTTTCTGAGGTGTATTCCTTGTATTCAGATTTCAGAGGGTAGTTGGTAAAATGGACGGGTCCAAAGGGTACACCAGGAGGACAGAAAACAGCAGGTGGTGGAGCAGGCAGGCCAGGAGATTTCAAACTGAATTGGTAGATAGCAAATACAAAATAAGGCATAGCTGTGTGAGCCAAAATAACATAACCTTTATTCAAAAATGGCAATAAGTTTGGAGCGCAGGGTCCTTTGGTCTATATAGTACTCCACCTCCAAACTTAACATTTTCTATGGGGGGGTTCATCAGGAAATTGGGAAAGGCAGGGCAGGGGGAACTGGGTGCTTGGTCCAAAGGCAGCAAAATGCCACTTGGCCCAGGAGTTCTTTCATTGGTCAAGAATTTCAATTTGGCTACCTGATTATCTTGCTTTAGTGCTATGGTCATGGGACCGGGCCGCGGGCCCGTGCCTCTTTCCTGGGTTGGCTCCTGATAGATTGCTGGTGTAGACTTCAAGTTCATGAAGCTAATAGTTTCCAAATCAGTACCTTCATTATGCGCTGTGGTTAGTCTTCCATTTAGTGCAATAATTTCCTTGGTTTGGCTTGTTTCACTGCATGGGCTAACATTCTTAGTATCAGCTTGTGGGGGCTTGATCCCAGAAAGGCGCAGGCAGGCGGTGCTGCGGTCCACAGGCCTGGTGGCCCAGGGGTCTAGGGGTCCAGAGTTGGGGTTTGATTCCTGCTCCTGGGCCCGGGTTTCCAGAGAGGAAAAATTGACAATCCTGATAGGCAGGGAAGAGTGATGCCTAGGAGGCAGAATAGCACAGCAAGGAAGACGTAGAGGCAGTGCTGGCCTGGGGGGGCTGGGATTGGGTGGGTGGTGCTGGAAGGTGAGGGGGGTGGCGGCGGTAGGGGTAGGAGGATTGTGTGTGATGGCCGCCATATAATGCTTGTTATATTCCTTGCCCATCATTAGCTGAATGGGCTGGTAGGTGGCTGTGGCACAGGATGGGAGGCATTTGTCCTTATGTGATTGGTTGCCCATGTTCACATGGAAGACAATTTGGGCAAACAAGTCAGCCACTATTTGGTGACCAAAGAGAGAATTGTGATCAAGGACCCCAAGATAGAGGTCATTGAAAGCCTGAGGGCAGCGCTCCTGTAATGTGGGCCAATGTTGAAGGAGACAACTCTTGACTGTAGCAAAAGGAGATTTGGTTGGTTTGCTTGTAGGGAATAAAGTATTGGTTCCTTGTTTGAAGACTAAGGACGTCAATACACAGTTACTGACTTCAAAATACCTTTTTCTTATATAGGCAGACCAAAACACAGTCTTACTATCTATAAACGCAGATAAACCTTAAGAAAGAGTATAATTTTAAGAGAGCAAGAGTTGAATCTTTATTATTGTTAGAAAAGTATCCTTTTATAATATTGTTATCTCATGGGCAGTTGACCCAAGAATCCTAGGGCCAGACTGGCCTATATATTGGGGTTTTACTGAATAGTGTTATCCCAAAAGGCATCTTGCCCAATGCTCCATTGTGGAGTTATTGTTATTGCATCATTTCTGCTCCTGACCTCATCCTAAGGTGAGTGTGATGCCAGCTGTAATGTCAATCTGCTATTGTGGCTTTCTTCCTAAAAACCAGTCCATCCATCTCATGTCCTATGGATGGGATTTACTCCATTGCAGAGTATAATAAAATAACACATGAAAAATCCATCAAGGAGTTTTTGGGGGTCAACCCCAGCCAATGTAGGCAGAACTTGGTTAAACCATAGACTAACCACTATTGCGGTTATGATAATTGGGATGTGCACCTGAAAATGCATTATTGACCAAGTTTTCAGCTCTAATGGAGCACTTGGATATTTTAGGATTGTGCCGCTGCACCGCTGAATTGATCAAAGGTGGATACTTGATTTGAATTGTGTTGTGAATTGATTGGTTATAAACTAGCTGTCACTATATTCATGCACTAATACATTAAGCTCGGTGAACTAAAGGGCAATGGTACTCTTGCCCTGGTTGATAAATAGTCCAAACAATCAACTAGGTTGTATTCTGAGTTCATACTAACTGATGATCATCCAATCATTAGTTTAATATTGGGCTAAGCAATAGAGGGAATTGGGCTGTAACCAGAGGATCCTGGTGTTCTATTGATTCTCATTGATCTCTCCTTCACTATATAACTCTCTTCTTGATTGATTAAATAAAGATCAAGTTACATACACTTATATTTATTATATACATTAGGCTGAAAGATTTATCTTAGCTTAATCTTTAGTAATACATAAGGCTGTAGTTGAGTTAAGTGTTAGTAGCTATCAACCAACCAATAGCTGAAGTTACAACAAATTGTATTTAGGCAGACTGGCCTATTGATTTTAGGTCAGGAAAGATCATTCTTAATTCTTGGAGTGGTTTGGCCTTAGTGCCATCAAATTTGATCAGTGCATCAACGTCTGAGACAAACATCAATTTATTCTGAATGTATTTCCAAATTCCAATCATAAGATTTATGGCTGAATTTTCAAGTCAAAAAGCCAGGGATTTCACAACAACATCATCCAGATGGATGTCTACATGGCTGGCAGGGTACACGGAGGCCTGATGCCCATGTTCCAGGATGGACTTGAGGACAGTATAGCTACCCTCCATCTGGTGGCTCAAGAAACCCTGGCGCTTGGAATTTAAGCCATCCCAGGAGTCAATTAATCCACCAAGGATGTGGCTGTACAAGTAGCCATTGGTGAAATCTGGGTTTGTCTAATATTAGACAAAACCCTTGGCTGAAACAGCCAGGAATGCACCAATAAATGTCCCCTTCTTGACCTTCTTCCTCCCTTTTTGGGTGGCAGCTCTTTCTTGCACACCAAAATTGTCAAAAGGTATTGATAGCTTATAATACAAGACAAACATGACATCATCAGACAAACTTGTCAAGCATTGGACCAGGGTTGATTTGATTTCAAGATCATACAGGAAATCCTCAGCTGCATCTCATTGGTTGTCAGCAACATTGATAAGAATCCGTATTAAAGCCACCTTCCCATACATCCAGAGCTACACCATGCGCTCAGACACCCAAATGCCATGGTGCACAAGTTGCTTCTGGACCTGGGTCAAGGGAAGCTTGGGGTCCTGCTGCAATAGATCAAGCATTATTGGGTATGCCTCATTGATTTTGGACTTGGGGGCCTTCTTGGGCTTCTTGGCTGTCCCAATCAGATTCCCCTTGTTCATTAGGTTGTTGAACTCCTGCATTGTGGTGGCTTGGGTAAATTTC
Source organism: Entomophthora muscae (assembly GCA_014839935.2). NCBI lineage: Eukaryota > Fungi > Entomophthoromycota > Entomophthoromycetes > Entomophthorales > Entomophthoraceae > Entomophthora > Entomophthora muscae. Next base: position 379,129 of record QTSX02002884.1, read on the forward strand.
AATTGGTCAGAAATCTTTTCCCAGGACAGACCCTGCAGGTTCAGTGTCACAATTTCCTGGAGAATCTGGGTGGTGATGATTTATTGCTTGGGGCGCTGGGCTGCGGGAGCTGAAGCCTGATTGGCTGAGGGGGGAGCAGGTTGGCCAGTGGCAGGAAGTTGTTCCAAATCAAGGTTGCCATCCTGATTGGTTGATTGACAGGCATCTTGTGTGGGGTTGGGTATGGGAGAGGGGGCAGAGCTAGACACAAAGTGACTATTGAACAAGTCAAAGCCATATGGGTCGGGGGTCAGGTACAGGTCAGCTTCCTTGTTACCTGCCTCAAAGGCTTGGGTGTAAACAGGTACCTCCATGTTCAGAGTCTTGCCTCCATTGAAGCTGGCTTGGCTGCTGGTGCTGTTGAAAATGTTGTTGCTATAAAAACCATCTTGAAACAAAACCTAGGATAAAATCACTAAAAGTAGAAATTTTAAAATTTTATGATTTATTTTTATTGTAATCTTGAGTCCATATTTGGAAGGTTCTCAAACCATTATACACAAATAAGGATCCAGAAAATTAATAAAATGCCTCTTTTCCTAAATTGGATAGCTGTTGATTGGCTGTATTACTGTTATTTCTCTATTTTAGGCTGTTCATACTACACATCTTGTGTGACTCCATTTAGTTTTATGCTTGTGGAATCTTGCTTCTAAATTGATCAATTTTTTTACATTTTAGTCCTTCTGTTGGTGCCTCATATGAATCCTGATTGGATTATAATATACTCCATAACAGCATCCATCCATCTCACTTGTTGTGTCATTCTATTTTGTTTGTGGTTTGAACTACACTACTTGATGTTTGATATAATTTTATATAATGGGCTAGTGAAATTTTGTTTTCTGTTTGACAGTTCAATTATTAACTGAATTTTTTTAAATTAATTGAATCCTGAATCTTGCACAACTTGGATTTTGTTCAAATCCAAAATCATTTTGTTTAAATCTGAGGTATTTTTTGTTGTCACCATAGCTTTTAAAACTACTGTACTTGAAATATCTGCATTATACACATTTTAGTTCACTGGGTAACTTATACTTTCTCTGGAAAAAAATTTAGGTTGACAATATAATCATATGTTGAATTAACTAAAAAAATAAACTGAAAGATTTCATAAGGAACATAGCAATCTTGAAAAAACAATAAAATTTTATGCAAATATATTTAGTTGTATCTGAAGCATTGAATTTATCTCATCGTTCTATGGAGCTAAATATAACATTGATAATTGATTTACTTTGATTTTAAAATAGTTTTATTGAAGAAATTATATGATATTATCAAAAAATTGGTAAATTATTCACACACATAGGCTTGTGATAGGTTGTTTATTTAAGGTATAAATAAAGTAAAAGGAAAATAGGATTGCTTTTAATGAACCTTTCTTCTAGTTTAGATAAACAATTAATAAGTTTTATGTCATAAATTTAATAATCAAGTTATTCCTGAAACACATAAATATTTTTGATATTGTGACTTTTGGCTATAAGAAAATCAAAAAAGCTAAAATAAATTAATCTTTTTCTTTCAATTGATTTTAATAATCAAAGAAATAAATAAATTTTTAATTTTTTTTTCCAAAAAAGGGGGTATAGCTCAGTGGTAGAGCAATCGACTGCAGATCGATAGGTCTCTGGTTCAAATCCGGGTGCCCCCTAATAATTTTATTTTTTTACCTCTATCAGCATATAATAAATCGACTCCCCTGATTGCTTCAAAAAGTAGAATGTTTTATTTGTATCAACATTTGTGAAATAGCAAAGTTAGCATACTTGCCAAACATATAAATCTATCCTTTTAGTATAACCGATTTAGCAATAGTACTATATTTAGTTGTATATGCACATGGCTTTTTGGTTAAAAGGTTGCATCATTGATGTCTAATTATCGGGCAAGTGCCTAAAGTCGAAGCGTGGAGATCGAAATCTCCAAATTGATGGATTTTTTGATCTCCACACTTTTTTCAATAAAAAAAATTCCCAAAAAAAATTAATATTTTTCTTAAATTTGACTTTTTTAAAACGTTTTTACTAGTAGCTAAAATCAAAAAACCAAGTTTGAAGTGCCCAAATCGATGCAATTTAAAACACACCTTTAATCAATTTGGCTTTTAAAATAGAATTTATTTATCCTTTTGAATATAGGGGACAGAATTGAAAGTGCATAAATCGAAGTCTGAAAGGCTCTTCAATTTAATATTTAAGACCCCAAACTGTTTTTTAAAATATCACCTGTTATTAATTTTATCACTATGTAGATGATTATAAAAGCTTCAGAGATATACAATAGTTTTAACAGTTGTTGAGATAAACATAATCAAGTCTGCATAAAATGAAATATAAGAGAATCCAAATCTATTGAAATTCAATATAAATTCAGAGAATTTATATTTTGTTTTAAGCTGAGTTGAGTTTTTTTAGATCAACTTGATTTTGTTTTTCTCAACAACTCATAAAACACCTGTATCATAATCAATAAAATAAACCAAAATCTATCATACAGAATCACAATCACCTGCAAATCATTTTATTATATTTTTAGTGAGTTTTATTATGTAAAAGAATAAAATGGCAATAAAGACAAATTTTATCTGATCACTTAGTGATTTACTTATTGGAATGATAGAGTGCATAAATAAAAAATTTCTAATTAAAATTCATTTTGTACTGATTTACTTTAAATTCAGAACCTAATGGTAGAACTTCAGGATTATCAAATCCTTGGTCCAAATTTTGAATTACATTTGCAGGGTAGCATTTTTTAATTAAATTGAATTATTTGTATTTTTATTTGAATAGTTAAAATTTCAGGAACTCATAGATACTTTGCAAATATCAAATCAAACTGCATGTTTCAAGTGGAAAAAATGAATTAACTGGAATCAGATTTGAAGTGTTCAAATCCATCAACTATTTCCATTAAGTTAACTATGTTTTTTGAACTTGTAGGATTGAAAAATCCACAAACCAAATTTCAAAACACAAATGGGTCATTATTTGTTAGATTAATCTGTTTCCTATTAACTGTGCTACTTAAAACTTTAAAATTTTGTTTTAATTTTCTTATCAATAAATTTAAATAATTACAACAATTTTATTAAATAAATCTTATTTAATCCTTATAATATAAAAACCTTTATTAAATTAATCATTTTCTACTTACAGCTAAATTAAACTGTATTAAAAGCTAGTAACAATCTTATTTCATATACCATTATTTCTTGAAAGCTGATTAGTACAAAATGACATCATTCTAAAAAGAGCAACATAAAAATACAATAAAAACTGATATGATGCTTTTTGTTGGAAATTAAATTGTTGCCTAAAATCTTAGCTTTTTTAAAATATTTAATTTAAAATATAATAATTTTTGAATCCCTCTTTTTAAAAAAAGAGCAGATAGCTTTTTTGCATATTTAATAATTAAATATAAATAATTTTGAATTTTTTAAAAAAATCTAGTAAAAAGTTAAAAAAAACTAAAACTAAAATTAAAACTGAACTTTTATTGAAATTTCAGTGATCTCATTTAGCATAAGTAATTTATTCTTAAGTTAGATTTTATAGAAAATATATAATAAGAACTTATAAGAGAGTAAAAGTTTTTCTTTTCAAAATTTTAAGTATTTAATATTAATAAAATAGCTTTATACAACTATTTAATAAAATTATATTTTTATACTTTATGCTAGAGATAATATGTATAAAAAATTCAAACATAAAAAAGAATGTATCAAAATCTTGCTTTATTTAATTAATTTTTATAAAGGTTAAAATTTGTTTAAACTAAATTGAAAATAATCTTAGTCATTTTATCTATAAAAATAAGATACATTTTTAACTATACAAGCAAATATTTATATGTGATTAAAAATAACATTTTTGTTTTGATAGATTTAAGATATATAAAGTTCATTTTTTAAGAACTGTTAAAAGTTATAATAAACTTAAGTTTATTTAAAAAAGTTTTTGAGTTGGCTACTAAAAGTAAGCTAAATAATGATTTATACTTTAAATTTAGTTTACTGATTAAAATATCATACTTTAAGAGTTAATTGGCATATTTTATTTCAAATAATAATTTTATAAGCTTACATTCAAAGCCACCTCAAGATACTAAATTGGTATTGAAATATAAAATTGCAGCACAATTCTGAAAGCTGAGATTAAGGGCTTTCTAATGATACTAATTTGAGTGAGATTGAAGTACTATACGCGGAAATATCAACAGTTAACCAGAATATAAAAAGAGGTAAATAAACAATGATATCAGACTTCAGGGGTGATATTGATAAATTAAGGAGATCAGTTGGGGGTCAGTTGGGGATTTATGCCTGTAGTTCAAAAGCTCAGCTAACATGGTATTTAAACAGCTCAACTTTACAGAAATTTACTTTATAATCCACACCTTTACTCCTCTCTGATAACTGTACATCTATTTCCAAGCAAGAACTGCCTGAACCAAGCCAAGGAACCCAACCACTATCATTATGGAACCTATCAAGTTTGCACCTCAGATGACACCCTTCTTCTCACTGGGGGCTTCTACTAAGAGAGAAAGAATCTCTATGCTTAAACAAGCATTCCTTTTTACTGCTGGAAGTGATCTTAACAGCTTTGTTGAGTATTTCTTATTAAAAACAGAGTTTGGAAAAAGTACCTTCTTACCTGTCATACAAAATTCTAAGACAGATGATTTCCTTAACAACCTAAAGGAATTGATGTCAGAGTCCCCTGCCAAGCACCTTCCTTCCCTAAGAGCATTGGTTACATCAAGCTACAGTCTGAAAGAGCTTTGGGATTGTGGATTTAAAATGACAAAAAATGAGTATTCATATTCTAAAAAAATAAAAAATGCTAAAAAAGCATCATTGAATTCAAAAAATAAAAAAGGGAAAAATGATTCAGTAAAAAAAGAAAACATAAAAAATATTTTAAAAAATATATTAAAAAATTCATTTCCAACTAGCTGATTTACTAAAAAATCCCCTGGATTGACTTATGAAGAATTATAAAAAGAGTTGAGTGAATACTCAACTAAAATAAAATACTCATTATTGAAAACAAAAAAAGAAATTTATGAAGATATGAAAATAAAAAACAATATTTCTATTTCACTTTCCACTTTTTATAAGCTTATTCCTAATAATATAAGTAAAAGCAAAAATAAAACTGATATGTGTAACATTTGCAACTTAAAAAAGTCATTAGAAATGAAGAAAAAGGATTTGAGTATAAAGAAGTTGCCATTGCCTAAATCTATTAAAGAAAATTTGGAATCTATTGACCTACATGAAAAGTTTTATAAGCATCAAAATAAAGAATATATTAGTGATATAAATAATCTTGATAATAATTCATGTGTTATAGTAATAGACTATAAAGAAAACTTTAAAATAGGTGGGGGTCCTATAGAGACAAATAATTGTTTTATGAGAAAATACCTATTTCTTTATTAGGATTTGCAATTGCTTTTAAAGAAAATGAGAAAATTAAATATGAGTATCATGACTTTTTATCTGAAATTTTATCTCATGACTCTTTGTTTTCAGGTCAGTGTTTGATAAGTCTGCTTAAAAATAATAAATTTAAGAATATTAAAAATATTAAAGTTTGGACTGATAATGGTAATCATTTCAGATCTTATGAATTCTTATATTATCTTTTTAAAGAGGTACCTAAAATTATAAAAAGAACAATTAAGTTTAATAGATTTGTTGAGTGTCATGGCAAAAGTATTGTTGATGGTCATTTTGGTGTATTATCTAAAATATTTAAACAAAAGGAAAATGAGATGTATATAAAAAATATAAATGATCTCAAAATGGTTTTTGAGAGAGAGGAAGAAAGAAAGGGTCTATATGAGACACTTGTAAATAATTCAGATGTTTCCCAAAAAACCTTTTTTCACATCTATGATAGAAAATCTAGGCCTAAAAAAAGCTGGCTTGAAGTCAAAGCATTTTATGTTAATCTTTCATATTTAATGAAAGATGGTGAGCTGCATATTTCACCTTTGACATTTGAGGATGTTAAGGAGTACTCCAAAATAAATTATTGTGCAAAGTTCTGCACAGATGACAGAGAAACAAAGAGAGCTGAAACTACTAAATGATTAGTAGGACATGTTCATGAAGTTGGACGCATAACAAAAACTAATATTTCACATAGGGTAAATAGTCTTTTAAATACAACAACTTTTTTTCTAAAAATAACTAAGAAATTAATTATATGAGCCAAAGATAGGGTAATAGTAATTATAGCTTTGGGGCTGCTATTACTCTTCCATGCAACTCATATGTTTGATTCTTGGCTTATTAAAATAGAAAAAAGGGTTTTAGCAAAAAATACAGTTAATATAAATAAGATTTATTTTTATTATTTGTATATTTTACACTCTTGAACTTTTCTTAAGTAAACTAAGCATTATATTAATGTTCAAAAAATAGGTTTATGACTTAAATGATACCAAAGAAGTTAAAAGGCTTTGAAATGCTTAAGCTGGCGCCTTGGCTTAATCTAACAAATAATGACCCAAATGAATGTCACTAGTAAACCCAAATAATAATTATGGGAACTGAAATCAACTTTTAATACACATTGAGTACACTAGGAAGCACTAACCCAAATTGAGAAGCTCCACAATGTCTAAAATCAAATGAATTTTTCAATTCTGATAACCATGTTTAGACATGAAATTAAGTGAAATGTAAAATTAGCCAAACCTGGAAAGGATACAATATTATACACTTCAAATCACGGATATATGAATTTTGTTACTGTTGAAGGCTAAATAAAGAGAAAACAACTACACAAAACTAGACTAAAAATCTAAATAAAACACATATTTAATCTGCTATATATTTTTTATTTTTATTTTTATTTTTATGGACAGACCATCCCATTATAAACCAGCTCCTGAAACAGCCTGCCCACAAGGACACCCCAGAGGGTCCAAGAATAGACCTAGAATACAAATTGTGCATATTGAGACCAATACACAGGACTCCCAAGATGTCAGTGCCAGTGCCAGCCAACTATCTCCCACAACACAAGCCAGGAACAGCAGCTTGAATCCTAGACATAAGCCACTCTTGTAGCCTTCCACCAAAGTCTCCCATACCAAGGTTGTTAGGAACAATGAGATTACATAGACCTCCACTGTGTACCCAGTTGTAACACAGCCCTGCACTCTGGATCCCAGGGTTACCAGTTCCTTCCCCCACATTTTTGATACATCCTATAAGCCATTGGGCACCACTGAAGAGAAATATGCACCTGTAGTGTATTCAACAATTGACGGCATCATCACAACCAAGATTGATTCCACATTCTACATGGAGGTCCCTATCCTGTGTGCTGAGCCAGATAGCTTGAATGCAGCAGTACCCACCAAGGGCCAGCATCAGTTGACAGATAGTGAGCATGAAGCTCTTCTCAACTGTCTAAACAATGGAATGGCAGTCTGGGATATTGTGTTCCAATCTGGTGTCATAGCCAGATATGTTGGTGACCTCAACACTAAATATGGCAACACCAGTCAAATTGCAAAATCTGCATTGGCAAAAAGATAGCCAAAGCTCCTGCAGCCTGTGCACATTGATGCAATTGGAAAGTAGGTATCAAAGGATTGCAATATGGATTCTTTATCTGTCCAATCAATGCTGGCCACTGAGTTTGGGCTTTCTGTTTCTAAGATTTTTGTTTACAATACCATGGTTGATTTGGGCTTCTCATGGAAAGTATTGAGTGTTTCTCTGTACAATAAAAACAGTAATAAGACAATCAAGGATTGCCACATATACACCAAAACTTATCTGGCCTTAAAACAGACTGGGAGGCAACAGCACCCATGCTGACATGGCCACTGTTGACTCAAAAATTCAAAACTACTGTTTCTTGCTAGCTGCGCTAGCTTAATTCTCATTTTTTAAAGCGTTCAGGGGTGTAAACCCAGAAAACCAGACAAAATTGTGGTCATTTTGACATGTTTTAATATTAAGCTTAATAAAAAACTCAATTTAACCCAATTTTCCCTTTATGTTTACTAGTAAAAATTTATTTATTTATTAATTTTTTTTCACAACATAAAAGTGTCAATGTTAACACTTTTTAAGCCTAACTTATTTTTATTAACAAAACTGAAACATTTACAATAAAAATTGTGCACTTAAAAATGTTTTTTATTAAATTAATATATTGAAAAAGGTATTGTACATATGGTTGATTGTTGAAATGTTCATCTTATAAATTTATATGTGGCACTTATTTTGTCTTTAATATATTAAATGGATTAGTGGTTAACAGCAATCCCATAATTTAAGTGTACATTAATATGTAATTTACTATAGAATTTATTAATAATAATGATGGCAATTGAGAATGTTGTCTATTTGCTTGTGATTATCTGCCAGGTGATTATAAGCAAATTAGAGTGGTGCAATTAAGCCTAAATTACCATGCCACCTCTTATTGAGTATGTCATAAGTAGCTAAGTCAACACTTTACCTTTTTTATTACTGAATATAACTTTCTTAACAACTTCATATAAGTGCAATGATAAAATATCATATTCACACCCTAAAAATATTATTTTTAATAAAGAATTTAATAACTTTAATGGTTTTTAAATTTATTTTCATGTTTTTATTTTATTATGTAAGCAAAAATACACAGAAAACAGTTAATATTTTCTAGTTTGCTTAAATTTAATTAAGTGTACTATGAAAAAACATAATAAATTTTCAAAAAAATGTTGACAGTGCCAATGTTATCTCCAATAATGTCCACAATTTTCCTAATTGTCAGCTGGAATTCAGTTTTTTTTACTAATTGTCACTCATAATGTCAACACTTTTCACTTCTCAGTATATGAAACTTTAATTTTACATAAAAAAACATCTGAAATTTTAACATGTTGTATTTTCAACTTTTCTCTTTCATATTTTGTAATTTTTAAAATGAAATATATATCTAAAGCTACTAATTTTTTCCTATTTCTTTTAACTTTTAACTTGTTATTTAAAATTCCAATAAAATAAAGCTTTTACACTATTTTTATATATTATAAATTTCACTGAAAGCACTATAAGTATAAAGTTTTGATATGATGATTTTTATAGTTATTTTGGTTTGTTTTTAAATACAAAGCTTTATCTCAGAGCTTGTTACTTATTATTTTAGGACAAGAATACTTTTAAGCAACAGAAGGATACTAAGTGTCCCTCTAAGCCCACCAAAACCACCAAGCAGAAGGCATCCTCATCCAAAAAGGCTGCCTCTAAGCCATCTCCTAAGCCCTTGCCAAAGCCCTCCCCTGAGCTCTCCCCTGAGCAGAGACCAACTCACTTCACTGGGGGAGAGAAATACAATGGTTCCCTTACAGACCACAGTTTCTATAACTTGGCTTCAGATGAGAAGCCCACCACAAAGCAGCGCCAGGCCCAAAAGACTCCACCAAGGATAAGTCTTCCACACACAAGGAGCACTACAAAAAGCTCTCTTCTTCTTCCCCAACCAAACTCTCTTCCTTCTAGATCATCTGGAGATGACTCAAAGCCATGTCCTGATTACTTTCCTAACTTCTTTCATGCTCCTGCTGTCCCTTGGGACCCTCTTGTGGCCCATAATATATGTAATGTCAATGGCAAGTTCAAAGTCCCTTTCTTCTTGACCAAATACTTACTAATCATGAGTGTGAAGGGTGGGCTGGCTATGGTGGCCAATGAATATATATTTTCCTGCAACAACGCCAACCATGTAAACGTGACAAACTCTTATCAACTATGATTATTGAAAAGCCTCAACTACGGGATTAAAACCCTGATCCCCTGCAGGCTGCCAGCCTGCAGGGCCAGCTACCTGGTTGCCCACAGTTTTTTGGTCTCAAACCAGAGCAAGATTTGACTTAAGAAAATCCTTTGAAGCTTGATGAATCTAATTCACCTACATTGACACCTCCCATGCTAAAGGTTTCTGTTAACTCAACCAATCAGCGGGCAGGTCCAGCCATAGATCCCAAAATAACTCAGGCTCACACAGAAGGGGAGATTGAGAAACTTCCCATAGAATGCAGGCCACCCAGAGACAACCAACCCCACAACCCTTCTAGGAAATTTGAGCGTTCTCAGTTTAAGCCAGCCAATGAAATAACCCCCACAATGGATGCCACTAAGGACTGGGAAGACCTAGTAAACAGGAAAACCCAGGCCAAGGGAATTTGTGAAAGTTTTACCATGACAGATGGGAATACTTATACCCTGGACCGCCAGGAAGATGCCCATTGCCATTCTTGCAATAAAGTGACATGAACCTTTGGTTTAACCAGATCATACCTTATTTGTTATTAGTTCTACTTCATTTACAGCCTACGTCTTGCAGTTCTGCACCCCACACTCACCTACCCTAAGAAACTGAAGACCAGCCGCCGGACCTTTACCGTCCACCAGGAGCTCCCTTTGGCCCAGTGCATTTCACCAAGTACCCACCTAACCTGGCGTATTCTGAGTTTACTCTAGAGGAAATCCTAATCCATGACCCTGAAGCTAGAACTAGAGAAACAGAAGTCCTTTACAGAGAAGGAACCAAAATTATCTGGCCCCCTCTGCTATTCCGCAACAAGTATAATTTCCTGCCCGCATATTTGGTTCCAATGACATCACTCCTCACCCTGCAGCCCAACCACCCTCAAGAATCCGTTTCCACTAATGAATCCACTTCTACCCAGATATTTGGGATGATGTATATCACCCTCACTGGACTGATTGATTCTATGGTGCCTGTAAGCAGACCTTGGGCAGTCCTTGGAAAATTGTTATCTTATATTGTAAATTTAGCCCCAATCTTGTGGTGGGCTCTCCCTGCTGGGCCTGCGGGCTGTCTGCCTGCAAGTTCTCAGGAACCCCCCACTGGTTGAATCCCTGACATTATGGCAATCTACTTCAAACACAGTAACCTGGGCCCCAAGATGTTGTTAACTCTTGGGGCATCTTGTATGCTATTTTTATTGATTTCAGCTTACTATATGTACAAGTTAGCTACCAACCTGATCACCTCAGCAACCCAACACCAAACCAGCCCTGAACAAAAAGACGCCCTGCTTGGCAATGAGAAGACCAAGACCCCAAACTTGCAGGTGCAGAACGTCATAGTAAACCAGACCACAACCAGAGTAGACATGCCCCAGATGGGGAAGCTTACCCTAGAAGAAGCAAGAAGAGCAATGCCAGTTCTTCACCTCCATTTTCAAGCCAACACAAACTCATATTCCAACGGTACCAAGAAAGTCCTCAGAGTAGCCTCCATGCTCTCCAGCAATGCCCTGGACTGGTTTGGGATAACAACCACCAAGGATGTCAAGTTCTGCCTAGACTACTCCCAATTTGAGAGCAAATTGATGGCCACAGGCAACAACCAAGATACCTGCCACCACGCCCTAATCAGCTTACTGGACATCTGACAAGGACTACGCTCTCTGCAAGCTTACACCAACAAGTTCCTGAAATTTAAATCCAGAACCTAACTCAAGGACAAGCTATCAGCCATCTTGTACCACCAAGGAGCCTGCCCTGCCCTGAAGGAGCTCCTCAAGCACCACCCCTCTACACTTGGCCTGGATGAATCACTCCTCTTGTGCAGAGGGTTGAGCCTCAACCAAGAAGGCACCCCCTCTTTCACCCAGCGCGCAAATTGAGCCCCAACACCCAGAAAACCAGGGATGTCCCCAATGAACTACAGCGCCACTACTGCAAAGGTTTGTGTTTCTATTGCCATAAACCTGGGCAGCTCACCAAGGCTTGCCCCAAGAAGAGTAACTCCTCAGTTTCCTTGGTGCAAAAAAACACCTCTACTCAATCTTACAAATTTATCCAATTTGAAGCAAAAACATCCACAACATCCCAGACTGTTGGAGCTTTCATTAATACCGGAGCAGAGGAGAGTTTTATCAACGCCATCCTTGCTGAGGACCTTGGACTGAAGGCCACAAATGAAAGCGTCAAAGTAATCATGGGAAACAGCTCCCACAACTTGGGGCTCAGGTGCGCAACCAAATTGCCCCTGAAAATTGGGCGGAACTTGTACCCAGAGTTTCCCATCATACTGAAAGGACTTCCCCACCCCCTGATCCTAGGGGACTCCTGGTCCCAAAGACACGGCACTATTCTGAACTTCTGTAATAAAACAGTTGCCTTGAAAGGAGACAATTTGTTTGATGTGGTGCTGTTTCAGTTGGGCCCAATCAGTAAGGAACCCAACACACTCCTGAACCTGAGAATAGAACCCAGTGTGGGAAGCCTACCTGCCCCCTTGGAGAAGTGGAGCCATGTCTTCAGTGAGGAAGCAGCAACCCAGCTCTCCAGTCACTCAATCTACAACCACACCATTGACCTGTTACCTGGAACCCAACCACACCACAGCCCCATATACAGCTGCAATCACTGCAAACAAGCTGCACTGAAAACATACCTGGAGGACATGACAAAAAAAGGGTTCATCTGGGTATCAAAAAGCTCTTGCTTGTTGCCCACGCTGTTTGTAGGGAAGAAAGATGGCAGGATGCGTCCCTGCGTAAACTACCAGAAACTGAACAACATCACTGTAAAGAACCGCTACCCCATCCCCAATGCTGACAACCTTTGTGATATATTGATAGGAGCCCAGGTGTACTCAAAAATTGACCTGAGAGACGCCTTCAACCAGATCAGAATCAAAGAAGGAGACAAATTCAAGAAAGCCTTCAAAACTAGATATGGTTTGTACGAGTACTTGGTCATGCTGTTCAGCTTGTGTAATGCCCCCAGCACTTTCCAAAGGATGATAAACTCTGTCCTTTGCAAGTACCTTGACCAGTTCTGCATGGCATATCTGGATGACATCCTCATATACAGCAAGTCACATGAGGAACACCTCCACCACCTTGACCAAATACTGGAGAAACTCTTGCAGGCCAACCTACATGCCAAGCTGAAGAAATGTAAATTCTTTCAGTCTGAAGTCAAATTTCTGGGATATGTGGTGAAGACTGGCAGGTTTGCTATGGCGCAGGACAAAGTGGAAGCTGTAACAGTCTGGCCAGTACTCAAATGCAGAAAAGACATGAGAAGCTTTTTGGGCCTGGAAAATTATTGCAGGGATTTCATCCAAAATTTTCTCAGATTACATTGTCCTTGACCCGTCTCTGCTCTGACAAGGTCCAATTTTTCTGGACTGAGAAGTGCACCTCACCGCGTTTAAACCCCTGAAGGAAGCCTTCACGTCTGCCCCGGTCCTTGCCATGCCTGACCCAGCTAAACCTTTTGTGCTAGAGACAGATGCGTCTAACTTGGCAGTGGGTGGGGTCCTTCTTCAGGAAGGAGGGGTTGGTATGCTATATTCTGTAGCATATTACTCCAAGAAGATGCTACCAGCTGAAGGGAACTACCCAATATATGACAAGGAGATGTTAGCTATAATGAAGACATTGAAGCACTGGTGCAGGTATTTGTGCGGTGCTGAACATCTGGTAAAGGTTCTGACAGACCACAAGAACTTAGTTTATTTCTTCAAACCATGCCAGCTGAACCAACAACAAGCAAGATGGGCCTTGGAACTAGCTGACTACACCTTGACCATAGACTACAAGCCAGGAAAGGTTAACGTGGTACCAGAAGCCTTGAGAAGGAGGGCCAACCTGACCCCCTCCTCTACAGAAATCAAGGACTGCAACACCCACACATTGCTAGACCCTGCCAGCCTAGGGATACAACTGAAGTACTTAAAGATTGCCTCCAGCAAACCCAATGTGATAAAAGCCCAGAAACAGGACACCTACTTGACCAAGCTAGTTGAAGCCCTGACAAAAGACCTGGATTGCCATCACTTGAAGAAAGGGTACTCACTGAAAGGTGTCACCCTGCTGCTCCACAACAGGATCTATGTACTCAAAGACCTAACCCAAACAAACATATTGATTGACCACCACAATTCAGAGATGGCCGGCCACCCAGGCAGACACAAATCCCTCTCAAGTATCAAGCGGAACTATGCATGGCCAGGCATAGACAAAGAAGTAGCTGCCTACATCAATGGTTGTGAAACCTGCAGAAGAACCAAGATGCATTGCTCTAAGTCAGAAGGGTTACTGAGACCTCTGGACATCCCCGCTGGCCCCTGGAAGTTAGTGTCAATGGACTACATAGTAGAGCTCCCCCCTTTGAAATCCTTTGATGCAATCCTGGTCATGGTTGACCGTTTCACAAAATGGCCTATTTTCTCCCAACCACTACCCACTGCACGGCAGCTGAGACCACCAGACACTTCCACAGCTGCATCTTGACACAACATGGCACCTCAGAAGAAGTCATAACTGATAGAGGACCCCAGTTCACTTCCCACTACTGGACCCAAGTAATGAAGGACCTTGGGATAAAACGTTGTGTGTCAACCTCCTATCACCCACAGACAGCTGAACAAACCAAACAGGTAAACCAAATCCTGGAACAATACCTCCAACCTTATGCCAACGCCAACCAGGACAATTGGGCTAACATGCTTCTCATGGCCCAGTTTGCATACAATAGTAAAGACCACGCCTCCACTGGGATGTCTCTGTTCAAGGCCAACTATGGGTTCAATCCATCATGGGACCTTAGCATTGGCAGCAAGGAACAGAATACAGTAGGACAAACTTGGATTGAATAAATACATACCACCCAGAAAACCTGTCTAAGGAACTTGAATTGCGCTGTTAAGACCTACAAAGCGTTTTCTGACAAGAAAAGAGTCCCCAGGAAACCTCTGGAAATAGGCTATAAAGTTTACCTCAACTCAAAGAACGTTCCCCTACACGTACCCAGTAGGAAGCTAGTCCACTGCTGCTGTGGCCCTAACAAGATCATAAAGCAAATAAGAGAAGTGGCTTACAAACTAGAACTGCTGCCTACTTGGAAAATCCACAATGTCTTCCATTGATCACTGCTATTCAAGAAAGAAGGAACTTCCCTCCCCCACCAGAGGATCAAGACCAACCCTCTACCCATCCAGGAGGAACACTCAACCAAATACAAAGTAGAGTACATCCATGGACATTGCCTCCACTACAAGACCCCACAGTACTACGTCAAATGGGTAGGTTATCCTCCCAAAGAAAGCACTTGGGAACTGGTCTCCAACCTACCTAACACACAAGGAGCCATCCAGCAATACTTGGAAAAGAAGACCAGGAAGGAGAAGGGCGGCAGGAGAGAAGAGGATGATGTCACAAGTGACAAACTCTTATCAACTATGATTATTGAAAAGCCTCAACTACAGGATTTGAACCCTGATCCCCTGCAGGCCGCCAGCCTGCAGGACCGGCTGCCCAGCTGCCCGCAGTTTTTTGGGCTCAAACCAGAGCAAGATTTGGCTTTGGAAAATCCTTTGAAGCTTGATGAATCTAATTCACCCACATTGACACCTCCCACGCTAAAGGTTCCTGTTAACTCAACCAATCAGCAGGCGGGTTCAGCCATAAATCCTGAAATAACTTGAGCCCACACAGAAGGGGGGACCAAGAAACTTCCCATAGAATGCGGGCCACCCAGAGACAACCAACCCCACAACCCTACTAGGAAATTTGAGCATTCTCAGTTCAAGTCAGCCAATGAAATAACCCCCACAATAGATGCCACCAAGGACTGGGAAGACCTAGTAAACGGGAAAACCCGGGCCAAGGGAATTTGTGAAAGTTTTACCATGACAGATGGGCATACTTATACCCTGGACTGCCAGGAAGATGCCCATTGCTATTCTTGGAATAAAGTGACATGAACCTTTAGTTCAACCACATCATACCTTATTTGTTATTAGTTCTACTTCATTTACAGCCTACATCTTGCGGTTCTGCACCCCACACTCACCTACCCCAAGAAACTGCAGACCAGCTGCCAGACCTTTACCGTCCACCAGGAGCTCCCTTTGGCCCAGTACATTTCACCAAGTACCCACCTAACCTGGCGTATTCTGAGTTTGCTCTAGAGGAAATCCTAATCCACGGCCCTGAAGCTAGAACTAGAGAGACAGAAGTCCTTTACAGAGAAGGCACCAAAATTATCCGGCCCCCTCTGCTATTCTGCAACAAGTATAATTTCCTGCCTGCATATTTGGTTCCAATGACACCACCCCTCACCCTACAGCCCAACCACCCTCAAAAATCTGTTGCCACTAATGAATCCACTTCCACCCAGATATTTGGGGTGATGTATATCACCCTCACTGGACTGATTGATTCTATGGTGCCTGTAAGCAGACCTTGGGCAGTCCTTGGAAAATTGTTATCTTATATTTTAAATTTAGCCCCAATCTTGTGGTGGGCTCTCCCTGCTGGGCCTGCAGGCCGTCTGCCTGCAAGTTCTCAGGAACCCCCACTGGTCGGATCCCTGACAAACCAGGACTTCAAGAGCTGGCATTACACCTTCAAGGACTGCTTGTACCCAGTGCAGCTCAACACTGAGCACTGGGACAAGGTCCAAACCATCAAGGGTAAACATACTTGCATAATGCCCAATACCACTATCTCTTGCCTCCTGAAGTGGTATCTGGTGCAGGTCATGCCCACCTCCAAGGGTCTTCTCCCCACCCAGCTGTCTGTGCTTGCCTGTAAGCACCTCTCCCCCACCAATCTGAAGAGGGTGCTAACCCACGGCCAGTTGGTGAAGTTTTTAGCAATAGGCACCAAGCCCTCAACCCCCTGGACAAGAGTGCCACTACCATTGAAGACCTGGTCCTCACAGATTCCCTAAAAAAACCAAGGATGGTGAGATGTTCCTGCTCCATGACAATGGGCAGGAAATGGAGGATAAGATTCTTGCCTACACCATAACCCAAAACCTTGAGCAGCTCAACACTTCTACCACCTGGCTGTATAATGGCACATTTGCAACCTGCCTGTGGGGTTCCTGTTCACCAGTCCCATTGTGTGTCCTGGGTCATATCCAGGGACCAACTGGAAGGAGTTATCATTCCCTAGTAGAGGTAGGTGACTATCTTGAAGTTTATACTTGGCTTGCATTACTTCAAACTCTTCCAATACTTTTCCTATGACTAAGAAGGCATCCCACCATATACTTGTACTTAAGCTGGTTCTAGACCCTCTTTGGGCCTGTATCAATCCTTTAACAGCCTTGTAAACTCATTCCCAATAAATTCCCTCCCCCTGTCATCTCAAGGTGTCTAGTCAATCTTTTCCACTCCTCCTGGGAAGTTTTATTAGTGGCAAACCTTTGTCGGCTTTGGTGGTAGATATCTTCCTCCCCCTGGCTAGGATAGAAGATATTGGGCAGTTAAAAATAGAGACTATTTACACTACTTGGAAATTTGGGAAGGGATCAAAATGGGTCTTTATTTGCTTTTCAGAAGGAAGATCACCTTTGAAATCTTCTGGTATATGGCCCAGGGGTCTGGGGAACAATTGATATGTGCTAATACTTGGAGTACTCCAACAATCTCCTGGACTCCTTTTAATTGGTCTTTGGCTCCTACTCCTTAGTTTTGGGCTCCTGTTCCTTATTTGGGCTTGTGCTTCACTCCTGGGCTTCCTGCTCCTTTATCCTTGTTCTAAGCTCTCTGTTCTGTCTTTGTGGCCTTTGTGATCCATTATTTCTAATCCTTGAAAAGCCTCATATTAATCCCCTGTCAGGCACCCACCCACTAGGAAGTAATCTTCCTAGGTGGTGAATGATTGAAGAGGGATTCAATCCTGTGACCAGAGATCCCACAGGCAGGGAGACAGTTCCTAAATGGAATAATTCTCCCAAGAGTTGGTACCTGCCTAGCAGGGGGTTAAAGTGCCCCAAGAAGAAGTACACTCCCATATAACACAATAAAAAGGCTGAAGCCAAGGGACAGAAAACTTGGGGTTTGATGACCTGGGTGGTGGAACCATAGACCTTGGTTTCCTCTCGGACAGGTGGGTTGTTTGATAGCGGAGTTGCGGTATACCAGACCCCCGGAGTCACACGGCGCCAGAAGCTGTCAAGGAATTGGGACTCTGCTGTTGTACCCAAATCAGCGCATGAACCCATAGAAACACTGGTAAACACCGTTGTTGTCAGGAAAATCCAGAATAACCATTTATACCCAAGAGACTCCAGAAGAGGAGTCTTGGGTAATTTCATGGTTTGGAATTTAGAGGTTTAAGTCAAAATAAAAGATAAGCAGAAACAATTCACTTGGGTGAATGCAGACTTTATTGATCAAACAAATACTGAAATAGAGATTACCAGCTTTTTATAGCATGGTAGCAGAAAATAATATAGGAAAAGGAGTTTAGAAAAGTTGGGGATGAAATCTGGGGGTTTGGCAGTTAAGATCTTCAAAACTGGGGAAGGTAAATTATTTCCTTAGGTTTTTAAAGTTCTTCTTAGCAAAGTAACATATTTTCCTTAACTATCTATCATTCTCTGGCCTGGCTTGGAATGTGGTTATTCAACGCCACAGAAGGTGGAGACCAGGAGGTGATCTTGGCAAAAACAACAGAAGGAACAGCAAACAAGGGACCCAAAACCAGAAAAAGAAGGCTACCTGCTTCCCCCAAGCTGCCAACGTCACTACATGTATCCCCAAGAAGATTCAAATTGGCGCTTTCAAATTCTGATTTTCTGAAACCTGGTACAAAAGGTAATGATTGGTTTTAAGTTGTTTTAACGCTCTTATTGTATAGATCCTTGTTAAAAACATCAAAGGAAGAACCAGGTTCAAAACCCAGAGATGAAAATGATGACTTCAAACCCACTTCTGGGCATGACTTCAAAGGTAATTCTGAACACATGCTACCTATTAACCCATTCCCTTTAGGAGATCCCAAAGAAAGTAGAGGGGAAATTAAATTCCCCTTTTCAGCTAAGGATAAGTTTTTGTCAGGAATATAATTCCTGACATCCTCCTTTTATAGCTCCTTGTTTCATTTACTGTTTTCTCTCAGATCTCTGGTTTTCCAGGCCTAAACTATCCAGTTCCTTCTGCTTTAAAATATATTAAATCTTTTAACTTACTTTAATCAAGGTTTTGAGGGCTTTAACTAAAGGGGTTAAGCCTAAAAAATGAGGAAATGAACCAGAAAAAGCTGGTTTTTAATTGACTTAACAAGCTTTGAGCTGCAGCCAATTATTTTCCTGGATTGAGCTGTTTTGCCAAAACGTTTGCCTGAATGACTCACTCTTAACCCTGGTTTGAACCAGGCATTGTCTTGCTCTGGATAAACACTTGCTCCACGGTTTGAACAGTTTTGCCGTGATTCCTGTTATGTTTCTCTGACTAAACTTGAGCGCTTTTGCCTATGTTTTACTTAGGGGATTTTCAAACCCTAATTTCTTTAATATTTTTCTGTGTTTATCTGCATTTTCTTCCACATTTCAGCCATTCAAAATTGCCTGCCATTTGCTTCTTGCTTCACTTAATCATTTTGATAAAACACCAGCCTTTGCCCTTAGAGTTTCTCTGTTCTGTTTCTGGCTACTCTGGCTTCTGCTCACTCAATCAATTCCTTATAAATCCACAGACTATTTTCTGAGAAATATTTCCTACTTCCTCTTATTTCTTTATATGATATTTATCTTAATCTTTTTTATCATATCTTTTTGGCAGTTTACTTAATTCTTTTATCTGCTTCTTTCTTATAATTAATCCTATTTTTGGCAGTCCAAGTCCATCATTACTGCTTTTTTATCTACTTCTGATAGTCCTTCTCAGCCAACTTCTAGTACTTCAATCAATCCTTCTTCATGATCTTCCAGTCCTCCAACTAGTCCTTCTCCATGATCTTCCAGTCTTTCAGCTAGTCCTCACTATGAACCACCTAGGTTCCACCTGCACTATGAATCACCTAAGTTCTATTCCTCACTATAAACCACCTTGGTTCCATTTTCAGTTCCCATTACCAATACCTCAGATTCAGGTAATAAATCTACAATAATACTGGCGTTTGATTGGGCCCCTGCAAGTGACCTCCACTTGGGCCATTCAACCAAAGACAATCCTCATGTCTGTGCAGTTGTATTTACTCACTCAGGTGGTTAAGTATGAGCTTTCAGTTGCAAAGCAACCAACTTTAATTCCCAGAGACTCATTAATCATCAAGTTCTGCAGCTGCTTCCCCAAGCAGCTACCCTGACAACGTCTCTAGGCATATCAATGTCCCTATGATGGCTTTAGGACCTCCACAAAGCCTCCAGGAAAACACAGACAAGGACACCCTATCAATCTGCTAGATAAGGTGCTTACTCACAGACCTCCTGTAAGTGGACAAGGGACCATGGGGCTACCTCAGCTCCTCCCTTCCCTAGCAGTCCTTATTTACCTGCTAGGTTACATCACCCATTTCCCCTGGTAGCCAATGTTACCTACCGGTTGAAGAGCCATCCCTCCCTAGTAATCCTTTGTTACCTACTGGGTTAAGAATTTATCCTCCCCTAGTAGCCAATGTTACCTACTAGGTTCAGACACCATCCAGCACTCTAGCAGCCAATTTTACCTGCTAGACTGGTACATTCTCTGCATCTAGTAGTAATTTGTTACCTACTAGGAGGACCTTACCTTCCCCTAGTAGATAATGTTATCTACTAGGCCTTTACCTGTCCCAAAACCAATATCCTTTTCCAACTTTAAGCATATGGTCTCTATTGTGGCTAAATAAGCTCTTGCCTGCACAACAGCTTCAATATGGACCGTCACACTACCCCACCCTTTTTAAGCAGCTTTGGGTCCTGCATAGGCAGTTTGAAACCCAGGTTACCCCCCTTGTTTTCTTCCTCCTGCCTGGTGCCAAGAAAGAGGTCTACTCCAGATCCTTCAAAATTGTCCATGATGCTTTGAGCTCCCTTCCTGCCAACCAGCTCCCCCTCCCACCCACACCACAAGGGCCAATCCCTCCTCTGCTGAGAAGGATGAATCTTCCCAGGCCGCTGAGCAGCTAGCTCATGCACACTCACTTGGGCCAAAGGGGATCATTATGGACTTTGAGCAAGCTCAGTTCAGAGCCTTTGTGACCACCTTTAACAGAGAAGTCCAGGAATGCTTCTTTCATTTCAGGCAGGCCCTCATCAAACATCTCAAGAGCAAGAAGGAGCTCTTTGAGAAGCATCTCAATGATGGTAAAGGTAAGTGCCACTTTGCTATGACCCAGTGTCATGAAGTGATTGGTTATAAACTGGCTGTCACTATACCCATACATTGATCCATTAAGCTCGGTGAACCAAAGGGCAATGGTGCTTTTGCTCTGGATGATAACTAGTCCAAAAAATCAACTAGGTTGTACTCCAAGTTCATATTACCTGATGATAATTCAATCATTAGTTTAATATTTGGCTAAGCAGTAGAGGGAACTGGGCTGTAATCAGAGGATCCTGGCATCCTATGACTCTCATCAATCCCCTTTCTTACTATATAACTCTCTCCTTGATTGATTAAATAAAGATCAAATTACATAAGCTTATACTTATTATACACATTAGGCTGAAAGATTTATCTTAGCTTAGTCTTTAGCAACACATAAGGTCATAGTCAAGTTAAGCATTAGTAGCTATTAACCAACCAATAGCTGAAGTTACAACACCCAGTTTGCTGCCTTGGCTTTTGTGCGGCCTGAGCATACTGGGCTTGGCTTTGAGGCCCTCCTGGAGGATGCTTATATCAAGAAACACTCCACCATTTTCAAGGGCTACCTTGATTACTTTGAGCGCCAATGGGGAGGAAAGAAGATGACTGCCCGGAGAGGAAAGAGCAGGGCCACTGCCCCTTGGAACTATCAGAGCGCCTGTATCAACAGAGAGATGAAGACAGTGTCTAGCCTGGAGGTGTGGCACAAGCACCTGAAGACAAAGTTTGGGGCAAATCTCAAGTTTAATAAGTTCTTCCAGAAGCTGCAAGAGGAGCAAGCAAGAACTTTCTCCAAGTTCCAGGACCTTGCTAACCAGGTGGCCCCAAAAAGAGAAAGTCCAAGGAGCAGGAATCCAGGAGGACGTTCAAAAGGTGGTGAAGAAAAAATACAATGTGGCAGAAATAAAAAAGTACCTTGAAAATGTTGCAACTGCTTTTGCTGGTGGCTGTCACGGTAGGTTTCATAATGCCAGGTATTGTCTGTCCAAGTAAGAAGGCTCAGAAAGCCGGGAACCCTGTATCAAAATTGACCAAGTTAATGGATTTAAACCAAACAGTCAATTGAAAATGGGTCACAGCTTCTCCAGTCTTCCAGCTGAAACCAGCTCCCCCTTTCAAACTGACGTTGATAAATTGACGTAATTTGAGGGTCACCCAATATGAGCTTGTTAATTGGCAGGGTTGTCAGAAACTGGTCATTCAAGGGTTCTTTGCAACCTGGACCAGATACTTGCTGAACAATATGGAAGGAATAGGAGGTCAAGATTCAGGTGGTATTGCTTAGTTGCTTTTTTTTGATGTATATTGAATAATTTTCCCTGTTTCAACTCTAAGAGTTGAGTCCTCCTAAATTTACTCAATAAAAATCATTTATCCCAAGTTCTGATTTCAATTTTAAAAAAATGCATCCTGTGATCAGGTTGTTACGGTATATTCTGTACAATCTGATTCTGAACCAAATCATTTCTGGAATATGGGGCCCTGCAGCTGGAACTTTGTTGTAGGTGCCTCCCAATGTCATTTTCATGCCAGCCAATTTTGCAGCTCCTCCCCCATTCTTGAAACTGAAAATTGTGTTACTTCCCAATGCCCAGAATTCTACGCTGAAGATGCATTGATGCTTTCCCTGGTCATTCATCTTGGACTACTTTGGTTAGGATTAATTGTTCTACTTAATCCTGGAGTTACAATTGGAAATTTAACAAAAAAAATATGAAGCCGCGTTGATGGTTAATCATCAATTCTATGTGTATTTGGGTGGTAATTCCCCATCACTTAGAAATTGCTTCATACTATCCAGTGATTTCTGTCACATTATTCAACTCTTCTACTTCTGAGTTTTTGGAAGCAGTTTGTCATGAATTTTTGTTTCTTTTCTCCTGCTCTGTCAATATATCTGTGTTTATCATGTTTATTTGCATCAGTTCATTTCTGAGTTTTCAGTTTGGGCTTTTCTTTAATTTGTGGTTTCCATCTCTGGGTGCAGTTGTTGAGACTGGGTCCTCTGTTTCCTATTTCTGTTGCATCATGTCATTTTGGCATCTAGATTATTTTCCTGCTCCACCCACTGATGAAATTTTGCGTGAAGTTTTGTCAGCATTATCAGTCTATTCCGGCTTGAGCCTTAGTCACAAATCCCAAGTTTATCATGTGATGACAAAGGTTTCTGAAGATGCTTGTGAATGGTTGTTGTCTGCGGTGAAGCACAATCCACATGTTTTAACTGAGAGTGCATCTCTATACCCTTTGTTAAAAAATTTGTGTGTATCTATTGAGGAGCTCAAAGTATATTGTAAGCTGTACACCTTCCATCAGGATACAACTCTGCTTTTGGTATTCCTTCCTCAGTTTCTTACCTACTGCCGTACAATTGATGTTCCCAAGGTGAATAAACTCTCAGCGTTGTGGTTAGCAGTTGACCAGACTGCCCAAAATTTGGCGGTTTGGGATTCCCTGTTAACCACAACTGAGGCCCTGATAAGCCAAATTCTTTCTCTGTTCTCAAATCTGTCTACTTCTAAACAAGGTACAATGGTAATTGAGGATAAACCCGCTGCGCACTCCTGGTTTTCTGGTCCTTGCTCTGCGGTAGTTCCTTCCAACCAAAGCCAAGATTGTTCTCCCCCTAGCTTGTCTCAGCTACAATTGGCAGTGGTTGTCAGGGCCCAGAATGGGCCAGACAAAACCCTATGTTACATATGTTCAACGCCTGCAATTGAGTGATCACACAATCAATCAATCACATTGTTGATTACACAGATTTACCCAAAGAAAACTTTAATTCCAAGTGGGTAATCAAACCCTGGTCAAGGCCAAGCCTGGGGGCAATTGGAAACTGTCCTAAAGCCAAGCAAAAAAGATTTTAATTGGCCCATACCCTCTGAAACCCAGAATTGGGGACTTGGGTTGCCAAATGGACCAAAATCCCCCTACCAGCTTCCCCAGGGCAAAAATAATGAAAGGATCCATCTAACTGACAAATAAGGAGTCACCAATGAGGCCCAGCTTGAGAATAGCCCATTGACAACCAATAAGAAGTTGCCAGTAAGTCCAATTGCAGTTTCCCAGCAGGATATAGCTGGGAACACTGGCATCCCCTTTCTTTGTTGATATCTTCATCTAATAAACTTTATTGGTTAATGCACACTGAGCATTTATACTTTGCAGGGGTTTATTACATTATTACAAATTTTATACTGCTGGTGCTTTCAAACAGAGAGTACCTCCAGTACCAATGCCAGCGCTGGGAAACAGAGCAACTTCTAGCTGCCTCCAAACAACCACCACCAGCCTTTACCCCATCTCCTAGAGTGCTGGACCAAGAAATAATTCCTGCTTCCACACCACGCCCCTCCTTTCCTGGTGTTCCTCTGCTCCAACAACTTGCCCAGCCAAGCCTGACCATGAGCACCACCACAGGAGAACTTCCTCTCATTCCTTCTGCTTCATCATATGACTACAGTAAGCTTGGATTCGCCTATTTGACCATGCTGGGGCTCACTGAGCAAGTGATACCCCATATGGGAGTGTGGCATCCTTGGGTTACTGCTGCAAATTATGTGATGCGGATGGCCCCTGTCATTTACTGGGCCTTCCAGGCTCAACCCTTCCCCTTGATCAAAGGTTCCCCTGGGAGTCACCCAGGACATGTAATATGTCAACCTTATCCAAACTTGTAAGCCTGAGCCCCTATATTTAATTGATAATAGGGGCACTTTGTATGTTTGTTTTTATGATCACAGCTTACTACACCTACCAGTTTTGCACCTGCCGCACAATTGCTCACAACAAACCTAGACCTGAATCCCACCCAAGTACTGTACAACTACAGAACATCAACATATCTACCTCAAACCAGAACGCCTACACACCCACCATTTTCCCTGACTTACCCAAGATGGACCTAATCAGCTTCAAGAAAGGCATGATCATGATTAACGCCCTGTTCAGGGCCCACCCTGAGAACTATTGTGATGACGCCCAAAAGGTGATGATGGTGGAAGCACAGTTGAAATATGACGCCAGAGAGGTTTTCCTCAACTTGCTGGAGGAGGACCCTGACTTGATCTTGTTGTATGAGGCCTTCCTGGAGCGTATGAATAGCGCCACCATCCCCACAGGAGCAAAAGTACAAGCATATATGGACCTTCTTTGCCTGAGCAAAGGTAGAGATGACCTGGAAGCTTACATCCAGAGATTCTTGAGACTTGCTTCAGCTTCTGAAGTACCTGACAACATCTCTGGCCTGCACTTCAGAAATGGACTGAATAACCACCACGCCAACCTGATGCGCCATCACCGCTGCAACCTCCCCAAGGACAAACTCCCAGCCATTGCCTGCAGGATGGATTTCAGACATCCCCAACAGTATGGGCCCCCTAGAAACTACCAGCCACAAGGAAACCAAACTGCTGCACGCCCTTGCCTGAACATGGCCCCAGAAGAATACCAGGCCATGTACAAGCAGGCTTATGTTTCTACTGCCATCAGAATGGCCACCTGTCCAAATACTGCCCTACAAGAAGCTCCACTACCCATAACCCCACTATTTCTGCAATAAACAGCTCTTCTCAGTCTTACCCTATTATCCAAGCCACCTTGTTGTATTCAGACCAGGAGTTGAAGATACCAGCTCTCATGGACAGTGGAGCCACCCACAATTATATTGAACAAGGCTTAGCTGAAAAATTGGGACTAGAATTGGAAGATAAACCCACCCTGGTCACCCTAGGAAATAAGTCTACTGACACCTCCTTTGAGAGTAAAGGAAGTGTTATTATGAAGCTGGGTCTTGCCCAGATCAAGTTCAAATTCTTGGTAATGGACAAGTTGCTCCAACCTGTGGTGTTGGGGTTTGATTGGTGGGTAGAGCATGAGTTTAATATTGACTATGCCAGCCAACAGGTGCAATTTGTACATGCAGGTACAACCTGGAAGCTACCCTATGTGACCACCCAAACATCTCCCCTATTAAACAGCATGGTGGTGGCGCCTTGCAAAGGAGAAATACCTGCTTGCTTAGACAGATGGAAATCAGTGTTCTCTGAGACCATGGCCACAGCTCTCCCCAAGTACACCAGGTTTGACCATGCTATTGACTTGATCCCTGGAACCCAGCCCAAACATGGCCCTGTATATGGATGCAACATGAAAGAGCAGGGGGCTCTCAGGGAATACCTAGACACCATGTTGAAGAAAGGCTACATCCGCGTATCCAAATCCCCTTGTTTGTCTCCCCTTCTGTTTGTCAAGAAAAAGGGCGGAGAATTGTGGCCTTGTGTAAACTACCAAAATCTCAACACGATTACTGTAAAGAACTGCTATCCTGTTCCAAGCGCTGAAGACCTTTCAGATCAGCTCTCTGGAGCAAACATCTTTTCCAAAGTTGACTTAAGAGACGCCTTCAATCAGATACATATCAAGCCTGGAGACAAATAAAAAATGGCTTTCAAAACAAGACAGGGGCTATTTGAATACTTGGTTATGCCATTTGGCCTCTGCAATGCTCCCAGCACCTTCCAAACCATGGTAGACGTAGTGCTTGGTGATCTCAAGGACCAGTGCTGTGTAGCCTACCTAGACAACATCCTCATTTATAGCTGAACTCCCAAGGAACACACAAAACACCTACAAATGGTAATGCAGAGACTCCAGGATCATGGATTATTTTTAAAGCTACCCAAGTGTGAATTCTTTCAAGACAAAGTAGAATTCCTTGGCTACCATGTCCTGAAAGGAGGTTTTGCCATGTCACCAGAAAAAATTGAGGCCGTCACACCATGGCCAGAACCCACTAACTGTAAGGAAGTACAGAGCTTCTTGGGTCTGGCAAACTTTTGCAGAGAATTTGTTCAAAGTTTTTCTTCCATCTGCCTTCCTTTGACCCGCCTGACCTCCAAAAAGCACGCCTTTGTGTGGGAAAATACAGCACACACAGCCTTCAATACACTCAAGGAAGCCTTTGTTTCTGCACCGGTCCTTGCTATGCCCGGCTACGCTAAACCCTTTGTGGTAGAAAATGATGCCTCAGACTTTGCCTTGGGGGTGTTGCTTCAGGAGGGGCATGATAGTAAGCTTCACCCTGTAGCTTACTACTCCAGGAAGTTCACTGCACCAGAAATGAACTACCCAATATATGACAAAGAGATTCTGGCAATTATCCAATCCCTGAAACATTGGAGAAGATACCTTTGTGATGCTGCCCACCCAGTGAAAATTATGACAGACCACAAGAATCTGACTCATTTCTTCAAACCACAACAACTCAACCAACGTCAGACCAGATGGGCACTATTCCTAGCTAACTACAACCTGAAGATCAATTACAAACCTGGGAAGATAAACATTGTACCTGGCGCCTTGAGTTGAAGAGCTTATTTCTTCCCCAGTTCCAAAGAGATAGAGGAGTTCAACACCCAATCACTATTATCTCCATACATGATGGAACCCATGCTTTTATTCCTAGGCCTGGCTAGTAGGAAAGAAGAAATCCAACATGCTCAGACCCTGGACAAGCACTGTATTACTGTCATGAAAGACTTAGCTGAGAACATTAACAGCAAATATTACAGAGCAGGTTATTCACTACACAGAAGATTCCTAAAACTAAATGGACAAACCTACATACCTGAAGGTTCACTGAGATTGGAGATTCTGAAGGAGTACCACAGCTCCCCCATGGCTAGACACTCAGGCCGCACCAAGACCTTAAAGGGTATCCAAAGAGCGTACATGTGGCCAAGAATGAAGCTGGAGATAGAGACATACATTAATGGTTGTGAAACATGTGGCTGCTCTAAACCCAAGCAAGGAAAACCTGAAGGCTTGCTTCAACCCCTCCAAATTGCAGTAGGCCCTTGGAAGTCAGTATCTATGGACTATATAGTAGAGCTCCCAGAGTCAAAAGGCTACAACGCCATACTTGTGATTGTTGACAGATTCACAAAGATGGGTTACTTTATTCCTACCACCATTCACGTGACAGCCAAGGAGACCGCCACCCTCTTTAGGGACCACATTCTCATGAATCATGGCTTACCCAAGGAAGTTATCTCTGACCGTGGCCCCCATTTTACATCCAAGTTCTGGGCCCAAATCTTACAAGACCTGGGAATCAAGAAATCACTATCCACAGTGTACCACCCCCAAAGCAACGGACAAACGGAAAGAGTTAACCAAGTATTGGAACAGTACCTCCAATGCTACGTTAATGCAGAACAAGACAACTAGACTGAACACTTACCCATGGTGCAATTTGCATACAATAATCAAGACCACAGTTCTACAGGAATGTCTCCATTAAAGGCCAACTACGGATTTGACCCTACTTGGGACCACCTTCTCACAGAAGAGTCCAGCAACCCCGAGGGACAAGATTGGGTGGCTATCATCCATACCACCCAAGAAGAGTGTGCCCAAAACCTGAAGCAAGCCGTACAGACCTACAAATACTTTTCTGACAAGAGGAGAAGCCCTGGATCATTGATAGAAGTTGGGGACATGGTTTACCTCAGCGCCAGGAATATCAAGACTACAGCGCCATGTGCAAGCCTCAGCCCTAGGAAAACAGGACCATACAAAGTTTTGCAACGCATAGGAGAAGTAGCTTACAGATTAGAGCTCCTGTCTAACAGGAAGATCCATGACGTCTTTCACCGATCACTATTGTCCAAGAAGAAAGGTACCTCACACCCTCATCAAGTTGTTTGCACTGCCCCTCCCCTGCTCAAAGTAAGAAGCTTTCTAGAGCATGAGGTTGAACAGATTCTAGACCACAAGATGAGATATTAACGACTACACTACTTGATCAAATGGAAAGGTTACCCACCCAAAGAGAATACCTGGGAACCTGAAGATAACCTCGCCAATGCTAGTGTCCTCCTGACTACGTAAAAGACCAGGCATCCAGAGTTAAGCTGTAAGAGCTTAACTATGGTGGGGGATGATATCAGGGCCCAGAATGGGCCAGACAAAACCCTATGTTACATAGGTTCAACGCCTGCAATTGAGCAATAACACAACCAATCAATTGCGTTGTTGATTATGCAGATTTACCCAAAGGAAACTTTAATTCCAAGTGGGGAATTAAACCATGGTCAAGGCCAAGCCTGGGGGCAATTGGAAACTGTCCTAAAGCCAAGCAAAAAAAATTTTAATTGGCCCATACCCTCTGAAACCCAGAATTGGGGACTTGGGTTGCCAAATGGACCAAATCCCCCTACCAGCTTCCCCAGGGCAAAAATAATGAAAGGATCCATCTAACTGATAAATCAGGAGTCACCAATGGGGCCCAGCTTGAGAATAGCCCATTAATAACCAATAAGAAGTTGCCAGTAAGTCCAATTGCAGTTTCCCAGCAGGATATAGCTGGGAACACTGGCATCCCCTTTCTTTGTTGACATCTTCATCTAATAAACTTTATTGGTTAATGCACACTGAGCATTTATACTTTGCAGGGGTTTATTACATTATTACAAATTTTATACTGCTGGTGCTTTCAAACAGAGAGTACCTCCAGTACCAATGCCAGTGCTGGGAAACAGAGCAACTTCTAGCTGCCTCCAAACAACCACCACCAGCCTTTACCCCATCTCCTAGAGTGCTGGACCAAGAAATAATTCCTGCTTTCACACCGCGCCCCTCCTTTCCTGGTGTTCCTCTGCTCTAACAACTTGCCTGGCCAAGCCTGACCATGAGCACCACCACAGGAGAACTTCCTCTCATTCCTTCTGCTTCATCATATGACTACAGTAAGCTTGGATTCGCCTATTTGACCATGCTGGGGCTCACTGAGCAAGTGATATCCCACATGGGAGTGTGGCGTCCTTGGGCTACTGCTGCCAATTATGTGATGCAGATGGCCCCCATCATTTACTGGGCCTTCCAGGCTCAACCCTTCCCCTTGACCAAAGGTTCCCCTGGGAGTCACCCAGGCCATGACAGTGGTGAACAAACCCGGCGTTGTAAAAGAGGCCCCTGTAGTGTCAGGTCCTGATAGTTCCTTGGCAATGCTTCAGCATGTCATACCTGCAAAATCTTCTGTGATTACGTCCAAAGAGTTGCACCTTGTTCCCATTGATTGTGATAACCCTGTTCTTCCAGCTGCTGTCCAAGAGATGATTGAGCGTTACTTCCAGGAGCATCCTGTCTTCTTAGCTGCTGTCTGTACTGTCAACAAAAAACAAGACCCTGTCAAGATTGCTACTGTTGCTGCAAATAAATCTACTTCTGGTTACTTATTGTTCTATGGTAGTATTCATAATGGTCAGACTATCTATCAGTCAGCTATTTTGTTGGATATAGGTGCTTCCAAAAATTTCATGAGTGTGGAGACTGCCAACTTGCTACAACTCAAGTACCACCCGGGATTGCTTGTTAGGGGTGGGAACTCTCAGACGTTTCCCTCTTTACAGCTGAAGAAGCCAGTTACTTTTGTAGTTGCAGGTCAGTCTTTTACTGCAAGGTTTTCCGTTTGCTCTACCCTGATGTATCCTATCATTTTGGGAGTGAGTTGGTGGGGAGATCATAATGTATTGACCTTACTGGAGCAAAATGAGCTGCAGGTGCAATACTCTTTGGTTATAACTATTTGTATTCCACTTTTGGATATGTCTGAATTGGAGCAATCATCACAGACCATACAATTGTTTCCTGTCCCTGTCTCTGTAAGTTCGGATTTACTGGCATGCTTGCAACCCTGGTCTGCGGCATTTGACGCCACGAGAGGCGAGGTCCTTCCCAAGCACACTCAGTTTGACTTTGAATTTAAGGTTACTGTTGATCTGATCAGAATTGCGTCTCCTATTTACCTTTCAACCTTGAAGGAAGACACATGTTTGGAAGAGTGGACTTGTGACATGTTGGCAAAAGGTTACATTTTTAAGAAGGCTTTGTCAATCTTCTCCCTGTTATTGTTTGTTCAGAAGTCTGATGGGTTCCTTTGTCCTTGTGTTGACTATGGAAATTTGAATAACATTACAATTCTGGATCCTTACCCTTTACCCCTTGAAGCACAGATCTCTAGGTGTGTTGAGAAGGCCAAGCTATTCTCAAAACTGGATCTGTTGAATGCTTTCAATCAAATCAGGATTGCAGAAGGAATGTAATGGTTAACCACATTCAGAACTAAGAAGGGTATCTTCCAGTTCCACGTAATGCCTTTTGGATTGAAGAATGCTCCATCTTGCTTTCAGTGGTTAATTGATTCAGTCCTGGGGGATCTCCTAGGTGTTTGTGCCATTGCGTATATGGATGATATCTTGGTGTTTTCTCTGGATGAGGAGTCCCATAATGCCTACTTGTTGGTAGTTGTAGAGCGCATTCTCCAAGCAAACTTGATCATCAAAAGGAGTAAGTGTGAATTCTTTAAACGTAAGGTTACCTTTCTGGGTAATATTATATTTGAGAATGGCCACACCATTTCCCCTGACAAGGAAGCTGCAGTTTGAGAGTATGCTACACTAGTGACAGTATCCCAACTTTGTAGTTTCTTGGGTACATATACATTCTTGAAGAAATTCACTCCCCACTTTTCTGAGGTGGCCGCCCCTTTATATTTGGCTAGTGGAAAGACAACTTTGGTCTGGACGCCTGAGTGCGCAAGTGCCTTCTCAGCAGTCAAGGCTCTTTTGTTGTCCTCCCCAGTGTTAAGACATGTGGATCCTGAGCTTCCTTTTGTGGTTTCCACCAATGCATCTAAATACGCTGTGGCTGGTGTGCTGTTGCAGACGGCTAGTGATGGGATTGAGAGACCTGTAGGGTATTTCTCCCGGAAGATGGAGGCTCAAGAATGCAACTACATGATTTAAAACAAGGAATTGTTGGCTGTTGTGGAATTGTTAAAGCATTGGCATCACCATCTCATGTTGGCACATCATCCATTTGTAGTAAGAACTGACCACAAAGCTCTTCTATATTATTGACAACCTAGGGTTTTGTCGGATTGTCAATCCAGATGACATGGTGACCTGACAAGATACAAGTTCTGCTACAAGTTTATTAAGGGATTGGACAATCACTTGGCTGATGCACTAAGCAGGAATCCTTCCCATCTCTCAGATGCTAGTATGGACGTTGAGTTTAACACTCATACTATGATTCCAGACAGGGCGGTGATGTCTTTTGTATTGCCTCTGCCGGCTACGTTGGCCACCATGTCCTTAGCTGAGGGCGCAGACCTGAACTTGTATTCCAAGGTTAAGTTTCTGCAACCTTTGTCCAAAGGCTATGATAGGCTATTAGAGCTAGCTTGCGCAAACCCAGTGGATCAGCCTCAGGGTTATCATAAGATTGGTCCAGTCCTATATCATCAAGGTTGCTTGTGGGTTCCTGAGGGCACTATTTGGGATGAAATCATTGAGGCTAATAATACCTGTCCAACGGCTGGCCATCCAGGGAAAAACAAAACAGTGGAACTAATCCGCCGCCAGTTTTCCTGGAAAGGCTTGGCAGTGCAGGTAGCAGCCTTTGTTTGAGATTGCCTGGTTTGTGTTCAATCCAAGGCCAGTTGGAATAAGACTACTGGTTTACTGGTTCCACTACAGCCTGCTGCGGGACCCTGGACGTCTGTGTTGGTGGATTTCATTGATGAGCTTCCCAATTCCAATGGGTTTAACACAATCATGGTGGTGGTTGATTGTTTCACAAAGATGGCACACTTTGTACCTTGCTCAACCACAATTACTTTGGTGGAAACTGCTAGGTTATTTGTGAACAGAATCTTCTCCCTACATGGCATCCCAATGGAGATTGTAAGTGACTGTGGGCCTCAATTTATTGCTCAGTTCTGGGAAGCTTTTACTGGAATCCTTGGTATCAAATTGTGCCGCTCTACTGCTTTCTACCCCCAATCTGACAGACAAACGGGGAGGGTAAACCAAAGTTTGGAGGTCTACCTACATTGCTACACTAATGCGCAGCAAGATGACTGGTGTGATAATCTACCCATGGCAGAGTTCACATATAATAACGCCCTGCACACGTCAACTCAAGTATCACCATTTTATGCCAATGCGGGTTACAATCCTTCTTCCAACATGGGTCCTTGTTTGGTTAGCAACATGAAAGCTGCAACTGATCAAGCTGCTGCATTGAAGCGGGTCCATCAGGAGCTCCAAGTTACTCTTGCTGCCACTGTGACAACTTACAAGGAATACACAGATTGTCAGTGCCAGGAGGGTCTGACTTACAGGCCAGGTGATCTAGTCATGGTTGATGCTCGCAATATGAAACTTAAGGTTCCCTGTTGAAAATTAGGTCCCAAGCCGGTTGGTCCCTTCAAGGTAGAACATCATATTGGTCCCTCTGCCTATCGGCTAGATTTACCTCCTGCTTTTAAGATTTTCCACACCTTCCATGAATGTCTTCTTACTCCCTTCAAAGGAACAGAGACTCCCTCTTCCCAACCCATTCTTGTGGAAGGAGAACCTGAGTATGAGTTAAATTGTATTCTGGCTTCCTGCAAGAATTGCCGCTGTTTGGAATATTTGGTGTCTTGGAAGGGTTATCCTGATTATAAAAACTCCTGGGTTCCCCACTACAATTGTTCAAATTCCTCAGATCTGATCCATGAGTTCTACAAGCGCAATCCCACTGCTATTGGTTACCCTGAACTTACCTTAGCCACAATCAAACTCCCACCTGCCCATAAGAATTTCTCCTTATCCCATCTCCCAGATGGTGGTATTGTGCCCAGGGCTAAAGCGGAGGGTAATGTCACAGTAGGTTCCATAATGCCGGGTATTGTCTGTCCAAGTAAGAAGGCTTGGAAAACCGGGAAACCTGTATCAAAATTGACCAAGTTAACAGATTTAAACCAAACAGTTGATTGAAAATGGGTCACGGCTGCTCAAGTCTGCCAGCTGAAACCAGCTCCCCCTTTCAAACTGACGTTGATAAATTGACGTAATTTGAGGGTCACCCAATATGAGCTTGTTAATTGGCATGGTCATCAGAAACTGGTCATTCAAGGGTTCTTTGCAACCTGGACCAGATACTTGCTGAACAATGTGGAAGGAATAGGAGGTCAAAATTCAGGTGGTATTGCTTAGTTGCTTTTTTTTTGATATATATTGAATAATTTTCCCTGTTTCAACTCTAAGAGTTGAGTCCTCCTAAATTTACTCAATAAAAATCATTTATCCCAAGTTCTAATTTCAATTTTAAAAAAATGCATCCTGTGATTGGGTTGTTGCAGTATATTCTGTACAATCTGATTCTGAACCAAATCATTTCTGGAATATGGGGCCCTGCAGCTGGAACTTTGTTGTAGGTGCCTCCCAATGTCATTTTCATGCCAGCCAATTTTGCAGCTCCTCCCCCATTCTTGAAACTGAAAATTGTGTTACTTCCCAATGCCCAGAATTCTACGCTGAAGATGCATTGATGCTTTCCCAGGTCATTTATCTTGGACTACTTTGGTTAGGACTAATTGTTCTACTTAATCCTGGAGTTAAAATTGGAAATTTTTAAAAAAAATATGAAGCCGCGTTGGTGGTTAATCATCAATTCTATGTGGATTTGGGTGGTAATTCCCCATCACTTAGAAACGGCTTCATACTATCCAGTGATTTCCGTCACAGTGGCTTCAATTAGCCCAGTAAACTTTGCTTTGCCTGGATCCTTTTTAACTTTTAATTTTTTATATTTTTTTGGAGTGTACTAATATTTTTAGGTATAAACGGTAAGTTTCAGATACAGTTTCAATGTGGCTTTGTAAAAAATATCTTATATTTTGTTAATTTATCTTTAAAGTATGAGATATTTTCAGCTGTGCTTATATAAAGTAAAATAAATAAATTTAGAATTTTCTTATATTTTGTATAACTTATGATATTGTGCTTACCTTTATTTTTGGTTTATTGGAATTTTAATTTTTATGGGAATAAAAAATAATTTTATAATAAAGAGTGTAATTTACATAGTGAATTGAAAAATACTTGCTTATATCTCCTTATTATTATTACTTATAATATTTTTTATTGCATTCTTGAACTCCCTGGGGCCATTTTAGTATAATAATTCATTTAAAAATATTTTTTATATTAAAAATGTTCAGGGTAAAGTGTGCTATTATTTAAAAAAAGTGTTGACATCCAGAAGACGACATTATTAAAAGCCGGGTTATCACTTTACTATAGTGTTGACATGGCCACTGTTGACATGGTCATTATTGCCCTGTCCAAGAGTAGTACATTAAGTGATTGCTTGATCAAGCCATTGATAAGCTACTAGTAAATACACATACTGATACTGTGGTATATAATCCATTTAGGGTAGTCAGGTAATTACAGTGCTCTAATTAGGTGGCAAATTGGCTTGAGTCCAAGACTGATATGCTTGGATTTGGGATTGCTACAACTTTAATCAATCTGTGTCTAAAATAAAAACCAAGCTATAAGCTACTGATCAACTTTAAATCTATTTAAACTGCAGTTTAATGATCATAGGGATATAAAGATATTCTTTACTCATATGTGACTCAGAATAGAACATGTTTTTGAGCCTTTCAAATGAGTATCCCTGAAAAGTCTTTGTATGAGTGACATGTTGGGGCATCTGTGTACAGCCTATAACTTAATATATACCTCGATTTATTCTGTACCAGGAATCTATCTTCATGTCTTCAGAAAATAGGTGCTATAAGCAAAAATGTTGTCACAGAATCCATTGGCAAGTTTGATGGCATATATTACAGTGCTGATCTCTTTCTTGGGCCCTGATGTTATTAGGTACTTGGTGCAAAGGGTGGGTGGGCTATAAAATGGTTGGTCTGGAGGGACTGGCCAGGCATTAATTTTGACATTTGTGTTGATGCAGCTTAACCGACCCCTCTTTGGATTACGGATAGATTCTTTGGGGTCAAAGAGTGCCTCCACTGGGACAGCTGGTGTGGTGGCTGAGTTGATAGATACCTTATATGAGCCTACCAATGCATTAAAAATACCACTGCTATATTCAGCTTTTTTAAGTGGGCCAGTCCAGAGCTCATGTCCAAGTTCATGGTATCAGTTCATATTGTCTCCCTCATGGAGGCATACCTCATATGAGCTGGTTTAGCTAAGCTTGGTATACAACCTTCCAAAGAGATCCTTGCACTCAGCTTTACTGAATTTTCCGGGGAAGGTGTAGCTAAAGTATTGGTTGTACAAGAGGCTAGTGCAAATACTTGACAATCTTGAGGCATCAAATAGCTGGACAATTTGAAGAATTGCAAGCAGCATTATAGCTTGGGAAGAAATACCTGTTGAATATCACCCTTTATCTCTAAGGTGGATATGGATTAAAAATGGGATAGCCCTTCTTTTGTAATCACACCCTTGCTAACTTATGATTGGCTCAGCAGCCAATTAAGTTGTTCTGAAACTTGGATTGGCGGGCTAGTTTAAGCTCTGTCATTGAGGATCATTGCTATAAGCCTAATATTTGACATCAAGCCAACTTGATGGCTCTCAATTTATAATTTGATAAAATATCTGTTTTTTAATTTTGAAATAAAGCCAATGGATGATTTAAATTTAAATCTACAATTGGGTAAATTGATTGGTTTAGTCCTACAATGCAAACAGTTACATTGTTAGTTAATATCATATTTACTAAAAAATACTTTAAGATTTTAACAATATTTTACTTTTGCATTTAAAGAAGTTGAAATATTATATGTTTAAATTAACATCTTGTTAGCATCTAGAATTGCTGCTATTGGATTGGCTGGTACGTACTTAGTCAGCTCCAGTCTACTCCTGGTCAAAGAATTGTTTTAAGTTTATCTAAATATACATTGATGCCTGTTTTGGTTGTAGCATCTAAGCGTCAGAAGTAGGGCTGCGTCAGCTTTGAAAGGGGATGATTTGTCATGATAGATTCCATAATGCCAGGTATTGTCCGTCCAAGTAAGAAGGCTTGGAAGGCCGGAAAACCTATATCAAAATTGACCAAGTTAACAGATTTAAACAAAATGGTTGATCGGAAATGGGTCACGGCTGCTCCAGTCCGCCAGCTGAAACCAGCCCCCCTTTCAAACTGACGTTGATAAATTGACGTAATATGAGGGTCACCCAATATGAGCTTGTTAATCAGTATGGTCGTCAGAGACTAGTCACGCAAGGGTTCTTTGCAACCTGGACCAGATACTTACTTAGTGACGTAGAAGGAATAGGAGGTCAAGACTCAGGTGGTATTGCTTAGTCAATTTTTATGATATATATTGAATAGTTTTCCCTGTTTCAACTCTAAGAGTTGAGTTCTCCTAAATTTACTCAATAAAAATCAATTATCCTAAGTTCTAAATTCTAAATTTTAAAAATGCATCCTGTGATCGGGCTGTTACGGTATATCCCATACAATCTGATTCTGAACTGAATCATTTCAGGAAGATGGGGCCCAGCATCTGGAACTTCGTCGTCGGCGCCTCCAAATGTCAATTTCATGCCAGCCAATTTTGTAGCTCCTTCCCCCATTCTTGAAACTGAAAATCATGTCCCTTCTCAATGCCCAGAATTCTACGCTGAAGATGCATTGATGCTTTCCCAGGTCATTTATCTTGGTTTACTTTGGTTAGGACTACTGGTTCTACTTAATCCTGGAGTTATAATTGGAAATTTCACAAAAAAATATCTGAAGCAGCATTGGTGGTTAATAGTCAATTCTATGTGGATTTGGGTGGTAATTCCCCATCATTTAGAAACGGCTTCATATTATCCAGTGATTTCCGTCACATGATTAAGGCAAATGCCTTAATCGTCCTGTCCTCCCTTCCCCGGACCCATCTTTCAAATTCCCCTATGTTGGGGGAATCCGAAATTTTTTAAAAAAAAGGTCTCGGAAGGCTTTCTGCATTCTGGATTTTCAAGCTATATACTAAATATACTTATAATAATTTTTTTTGACCAAAATTTTTAATTTCAAATTTATTATTTTTAATTTTTAAAAAATAGAGAGAAAATAAAATAAAAAATTTATTTTTAAAAAAAATCCGAATCAACCACACCCTTCTGTGGGTGTGGAAGAAAACGATTCCGAGGGAATTTCTCAAAGAAGATTCCCACAAAATCGTTTCCAGATTTCCGATGGGTGCTTCTTTTAAGAAAAGGAGCCACCCGTCCGAAATCCGACGCAGCCCTAGTCAGAAGTTAGCCAGGGCTGGACCGAACCATCCCTTAGCAGTCCAAGTCACTGCAAAATAAATAAATTTCCTCTACTACCACAACCCAAATTTAAATTTGCTGCGAATTAATACTACATTAACCACAAACTCCCTTTAGACTAACCTGCTCCATGACACTTGAAGTCAACAATACTGAACTGCAAAGCTACAATTATGACTGGTTTAATATTTCACTACAGGATTCTAAGCCAGTGGAATGCACAGCGGGGTTTGGATTAAATATATCCGATCCAGGTTGGCAAATAAACCTTCAGGCCTTTTTTTCAACTTAACGTTTTTAATCTTGAGATGTAATTAAATTAGTCCTTATTTTTCCAAGCCTCTGAAATCCAATTCAACCTTCTTGTTTAAAAGCTATTGATCAGTTCTTTATTTTAAGGCTCCTACTTTGAAATTTTATGCTTTCTGAGACCCTTCGAGGGATAACATTCTTTAAAG
This sequence comes from Entomophthora muscae, assembly GCA_014839935.2. Lineage (NCBI taxonomy): Eukaryota > Fungi > Entomophthoromycota > Entomophthoromycetes > Entomophthorales > Entomophthoraceae > Entomophthora > Entomophthora muscae. The sequence continues at coordinate 417,880 of QTSX02002884.1, forward strand.
CTGGGGCATCATCTTACTTTGTGCTTTTAGTTGAGTCGCTTCATCAGCACAACTTTTTCAAGCTTGCCAAATGGTAACTTCTGTACAGAGTATTGCTTAAAAATCAAGGTCGCCTGATGGCTCGGCGATAGCTTCAAGCGCCCAGGATAGAAAACTCCGGATCTTCTTTGTGTACGAATTTCTTGGCTTCTTTTTGATTCTAACTTATCTCAGCCCACCGGCCGCCACTAGTCAAATCTATGGCCAAGATAAAGGTATTCATATGCTTGAAAAAAATATCTTTTGCTTTTTTTAATACTCGTTCTCAACACTTTAAAGTTCCTGAATTCGAGCTTTATTTTTTGTCGAGAGGATATCCTTAAGCTGTTTTGTATTGTTATTAAAATATTCCTTGGGCGGATTTGAGATGAGCTGCACTGCTTAGAATTTATGACTTGGAAAATAAGGCTCAGCCTTCTATTTCCATGGCTATTGGTTGTTAATTGTTTTAATTACAAAATAGCATAGAGTAGGAGATATTTTCCATCTGAGAAATCCCTGGTCTAAGCTAGAGTAAAGTTGAGTGACTATAAGGCTTAATTCACACCCGGAAAAATCAATTATTTTTTAAAGTTGGACAAGTTGATAAACAATGTGGCTTTCAATACGACGAAATCTGATTTAAACTAAAATTCGCTGCTCTATTCTTATTTGACGCCACTTCTAAAATGTCTATAGAGCCTTCTCCCAATACAGAACAGGAACTTGTTGCTAGTCCCGTATTTTCACCCCATTTGACTGTTTCACGATCAATGCCTGCAACTTCTATTGCCTGGTATCCTTTTATGGATGCATACCAGGGTAACACGTCATGCTAGCTTCTCTTTACCATTTCTAGATCCATCCAACTGTTGCTTCTTGGTAGGGTCTACCGACCATCCCCTCCATCTAATTGATTGTCTTACTGGAGAGGTATTATTTTTCAAAACAGTACAATTCTTAGTAAAGCATTCTCAGTTTAAACCACATGCTGCCTCTTGAGTAGTTTAACTTTATATAAGCACTAGTATGGTTCTTAATAGCTTTAGACTAGAGGATCCTATCCTATCATCAATCACCGGGAGCAGTTCATTGGTCCAACCTCCATCACATTTCACCCGGGGGGGAAGATGGTAAGAACGCTTTACATTTGGCTTCTTCAGTTGTCTGATTTCCACATTCAGGGTTTACTGTGGCTTCGAAAATATGATTCAAATCATAGATGTCACACGCCCAGGCTGGGAGGGCTGGAAACAGGCTACCTCTCCTTCCCGCAAGGAACAGGTTGGTCAGAAGGGAATGATTTCCTGCCTGGAGTTCCAGCCAGGGTACACTACTGAGGGCGCAGGTATTTATGCCGCTGGCTCCTTCTTTGGCTCAGTTGGCCTGTACGACGAAAGGCAAGGAAGCATGGGCAACATTCCAGCGCAGCTTTTCCCCAATAATCCCTTGTTGAGGGGGAGGGGAATCACCCATCTTCAATTCAATCCCACCAACGCCAATCTACTTTACATTGGCGCCCGACGCTCTTCGGCCATCCTAGAATTTGATATAAGGCAGCCCAACTATCCCGCCCAAGTCTTTCCTCGTTCTCTCAACACCGACCAGAGGCTTTCATTCGATGTAAGACATAACCACCTGGTAACGGGCGATGAAAACGGTCGCATTTCCATTTTCGATCTTGCCCATCCTCAACACGAAGTTAAAGAATCCATCAATTGGGCAATCCCTGCTTATCAGTTCCAAGTACAAGAAGGTAATTCAATCAAGGACATAATTGCTTATGTTTGATTAGGACCGGGGGCGATTGGCTCTGCACAATTCCATCCCACACTGCCTATCTTGATGACTGCATCAGGTTCGCGCATCCACGACCCTCTTGGAGACAGTGCAGCTCCTGATGAGTCCTTTTTAAAGCTATGGAGCCTTCCCTATAAGCAAAGACTTTGTAGTGAGACCTAAAATCGGATCAACCATACTAGTCGATTAAAAATATAGAGCAGAGCCATCAGCTAGATTTCACTACCTTAGCTTCAAAAGATAGCAGCTAGTCTATAGCAAATATGTACAGTAGTTTTAAAAGCTATGGCCCCAAGCAAAAGTACTTCAGATTTAAGCAAATTCCAACTATCAGTGTAAAATATTCACCCTGTTAACAGGGATTTAGGGTGTTAATAGCCAAAATGGGTCAACACAACAATGAAGCAAGCATGTTACAAACAAAAATATTCTAAATACAAACTGAAATGCATGAATTCATAAATAAAATGGGTTGAGTTGACCTTTGGTGTACATATGGGTCATTATTTTAGGGCTAGGCCATTTTCTAATACACATGCTGCCCAAGTCGCAGCATAACACAGTTCAACTTTGAAAAAGTAACTAACTACACATTTTATATTTTAAACAGTAATAACTCAATGAAAAGTTAATATTTTCCACACTGTAAACTATCAAAATGAAGCTAAGAATCCCATCTTTCTATTGGTTTTAAAATAATAATATGTATACTATACTTAATATCAAAGCAAAAGTAATTTAAGAGAGCATAATCCAGATTTTATTATATTATTCTATCTAATGATATAAAATAGATCACTTTAAAGCCAATAAATACTTATTATTTACTATACACCATGTTGAAACAGCAGGCTTGACCCGCCAGCAAGGTTCCAACCAAGCGGCTTCGTGACCCATGATCTGATTTTCCGGTGACCCGTAGCCAAGCTAGGAAGTCAACTCAAATTACCAAATCCATCACCATGAACAAATGACAATCCTCTACGGTGGACACCTCGTTTTGGCGCTTGACTCATTACCAGGATCAAGCCACCCCCTTCATCATCCAACCGTGTGATCAACACAATCATGTTCCTGTTATCCACTGATTCACAATGACTATATAGTTACTATTGCTCAATAAAGGGCAACCTCCAGAATTAACTCATACAGCATGGAACATCCTCCATATCAACAATTCCAAAAATTATTTTTGCTTTATCCTTTATAATTTCAATTAAAAACTCAAAATAAAAACTAAACCTTGCTTTTATTATCAGTATCAACTATTTAAGCCAGAAAGAAATATCCTTGAATAAATAAAATAAGGAAAATATTTTTGAGGATTGTCAACATGGAGGATGTTCCATGCTGTATGAGTTAATTCTGGAGGTTGCCCAATAAAGAATACTATCTAGTTTCCAAAATATTTTCCCCCTTGTAACTCTGCTAAAACAGCACAGTTACAACATTGGTAGCAGTAGTAGGTTTTCCATCCTACTTTATCCCTTGAAAATCCCCCTGTTGCCGGTACTTGCTGCAGCCAACAAATCCTTGACAGAATTATGTCTGGCCTTCCGCTGGACTGGACCCTGTACACCCCTAATGCCAAGATACCTGATGGCTTTGTCCTGTACCAGAACATGGTGATACCACTTCCTGCGTTCAATGCCCTGTCAGCACAAGGGTTATTCCAGGCTCCCTCCGCTATTCCGTGATCAACCAACAAAAACACCATGCCCGCCTACGTAGCCCAAAGACTACAGAGCGCTGCATTGGAGCCTTTCACTGGAGCCAACGACAATAACTCTGCAGCATGGATTCAATCTGCCCAAAGCAAGCTGGACCAAATGGAATGCCTGCTACAATTTTGGATTGCAGAGATCTCCATCTGACTGACTCATGACGCTGGCACCTGGTGCAACAAGTGGCATGAAGAACACACCAAGAAGGATTGGGACACTTTCAAACAAGACTTCTTGGCAAGATTTGTGCTAAAGGATACCACACTCATGATCATACACCAAGTGAAGAATCTAACCCAAACTGGCACAGTGAAGGAGCTCACCCATGCTTACAAGGAACTCTGCCTACACGCCCCCTCAGATATGGCTTTTGACACTCCAGCTACCCACCTCATGTACTATGACACACTCAAGTTGCATGTAATGAGACACATAAACCTGGACCAAGTAACTAACTTGCAAAGTCTGTATTGCAAGGTAGAGAAAACTGAACAAAAGTCTAATGCTCTCCACAAGGTGCAAACTGGAAAGCAAGAGCGGCCCAAAGATTCTCACCCAGCTGGGCGCTCCAATCAACTGACTCCTGGGAACAATAGCAACAGTTCAAACCATAAAGCCATGAGTTCAAATGGGCATGGAAACAGGAACAACAGCCAGTCAAACCACACCCATTTCTGTATCACTGCCACACAAGACAACCAAGACAACCAAGACAAGGGAAAATCCTGGGGAGAGCACTAAGCAAGCCAAGCTCTCCCCACACAACTCCTGACTTGCCCAATGATGAGTACCAACCCAAGGATGTGGACCAATGCCCAATGATCCAAGTGCCCTCGGAAGACCCAGTACTTTACACCATTGCCAGACATCCCAATAAACGGATGTCTTACCCTTTCTGCTTTTGCAGTTACACAGGCTCTGCACCCCTGGACTCTGGCGCAGATCAAACCCTAGTCAACAGCAGCTTTGTGGATAAGTTCAAGCTAGCCACTAATACTTTGCGGATTAAAAATGTGGTTTTAGCTGATAAACATCACATTTCTGTTACAAGGAAAACTGCCCCATTCTCTGTCATGCTCAAGAATCTACACTCCACTATCCAGGGTCCCGTCATTGATTTCCCAAGTTTGATATTGTGCTGGGACTGGACTGGTTACAGAGGAACAACCCCCACATAGACTGGGCAACCTTGGTACTGACCATCAAACGTGAAGGTGTCAATCACCAGATCTACCCTGACTCAGTGGATCAGCTCCTACGCAACCATGTCTTTGTGCACATCACAAAGACTCTGGACAAACAGGGGAACCTCAAGGCAATTGCCTGGGACTCCTGCCAGTACAAGATCATACATTTCAAGGACCACCAAGATACCACCAGGCCTCAGGACTGCAATATTGTAGCCCATCATCCAGAGATCTTCAAAGAGGCTCTACCCAGGTTACTACCAGAGAAACACATCCAACACTCCATCAAACTCAAAGGAGCTGTACCTAAGGCGTGACCCATCTACTGCCTGACCCTAAACAAATATAGCGCCCTATGTGCTTACCTCAAGGAAGCGTTAGAGAAAGGACTTATCTGACCTCACAGTCTCCTTTTGGTGCTGCTGTATTCTTTGTAGAAAAGAAAGATGGTACTCTACGCCTAGTCACAGACTACTGAGCTTTAAACAAAGTTACAATCAAGAATCATTACCCACTACCACTCATTGATAACCTCTTTGCTGCCCTGGGTGGTGCTACAGTCTTCTCCAAAATTGACCTGACTGCAGGCTACAACCAGATCCGTATCAAGGAAAAAGATATCCCCAAAACAGCCTTCCACACTAAATACAGTTCAATTAAGTGTGTGGTACTCAACTTTGGTATGAAAAACGCCCCGTCAACCTTTGTGATCTTCATGAACGAGGTGTTTGCCCCCCATATTGGTAAACACGCCTTGGTATACCTGGACAACATTATTGTCTATAGCCCATCAGTAGAACAACATCACAAAGACCTGGAGGCAGTCTTTGCTACCCTGGCTCAACACAAGCTGCTAGCCAAGCCCTCCAAATACCAGTTCTTCTGCAAGCAGTTACCCTTCTTAGGACATGTAGTCTCAAAGAATGGCATTAAGCCTGATAACCAGAAAATTCAAGCCATCTGTAAAATGCCACCTCCCAAAGACAAGTCAGAGCTCTGCACATTCTTGGGGATAGTTGCCTATGTATGACAGTTCATACCCAACTTTGGCGTCCTGACTGCACCCCTATCCGCCATAACTGGTGCCAAATCCAAATTTGTATGGACCCCCAATGTGACCTTTGTTTCAAACAACTTAAGGAAAAGCTTACAACAGCACCCATTCTCCAATACCCCAAACATGACAGGGAATATCAAATGGAGACAGACACCCCAGACACATCTATTGGGGGAATAATACAAATCAAAAACAATGATGGTGACTTCCTGCCTGTAGCCTATAAATCACGCAAACTGACAGACAGAAAGTTCCAATACCCTATATACAACAAAGAGTTGTTGGCAATTGTACACTGCCTGGTCAAATGGCGTTGCTACCTAGAACAACAGGAGAATTTCACGGCATTGACTGACCACAAGTCTCTTATATACTTCAAAACCCAAGCAAACCTATCCCGCCGTAAAGCCTGCTGGATGGAACTCCTGGAGAGGTTTAATATGCTCATAAAATATAATCCTGGTCCATAACTTGCCATGGCGGACACACTCTTGTGCCTGTACTACAGAGCCACAAGAGGCAAGAACAGGCTTGACCCAGACTTTTCTCTCCTGGTGCTCCAAAAAAATGACAAAGACTTCCCCCCTGGCACAACAGACATAACAAAAGAAACAGTCATTAATAACAAACACTTATTTGAGGATGTATATGGAACCTTACATCAGAAAATGATCAACAAGACCACCATCCCTTATATTCCCACACATCAGCAAGTTGACACAATCCTATGTTAACACAGAGACCTGGGGCACACAAAGAGCCGCAACCTCTATGAATTCCTCAAACACAAAGCATGGTGGCCAACCTTGTACTGGAACGTCCAGGAGGTCTTGGAACAATGCAAATTATGTGAGAAATTTGTAAAGAGCAATACCCCACCTAAATCAGTACTACCTATTTTTAAACAACTACCCTTCAAGGTGTGGACTATAGACATTGTGGGCCTCATGCCAGGAAAGCACAATGAGAAGAAATACATCATTACCACAATAGACTTTGCCACGCAATAGCCAGTGGTGAAAGCAGTTAAAACACATACAGGCAATGGCATGTGACAATTCATAGGGAAGGAAATCATCAGCAAGTTTTGAAAGCCAGAGCTTCTGATAACCAACAGAGGCAAAGAATTGACCTCCAAAGATACCAATGTATACCTCACCAAGAATGGGGTCCAGCACACAGTGACAACACCTTACCATCCTCAGGCCAATGGATGTGTAGAGCGTCTGAATGGTAGCCTTGTGCAAGCCTTGACCAAACTCACCGCCAGAAGACCTGAGGACTGGCACAAGCAGCTATCAATTGAATTGCTTGTATGCCAAACTTGTGTGAACAGATCTACCGGGAAAAGCCCCTTCAAGCTAGTCTATGGCACATAGCCCAATATCATCCAAGCACTATTGAGACCTAAGCTGGAAATGCCAAGCAAAGTTTCATACCACTCAGATCCCCAGGTCATACAGACCAATAGCAATCAATCAGAAAGAGAAAACAAGTGTCTATAAAAGACCTTTTTCTCCATCCAAGGCAGACATGAGGTTAGCAACAAAGTCTGGGTCATGAATACTGACAAAAGTAAACTACAGCTAGAAAATGTGGGCCCCACCATTATCTTAAAGGTAAATGAAAACAACACTTACCTTGTGCAAGGGCTTGGAAAGCATAAACAAGACAAAATCCTCCACCATGATTGCCTGAGACCCTGCAAGGCAAGACAGAAGCAACGCAAAACTGTCCTACCCGCCACCAAACAGCAGCTAGTACAGTACAGCGCCTGGGCTCCTGAAAACCTCCCTGACAGCCTACTCTCAGAGGAGGCTGACCTTCAGCTGGGGGGGTGTCAAAATAGCAGGCTCAACCTGCCAGCAAGGTTCCAACCAAGTGGATCTGTGATCCACAATCCAATTTCCCAGTGACCTGTAGCCAAGCTAGGAAGTCAAATCAAATTACCAAATCCATCAACATGAACAAATGACAATCCTCTACTGTGGACACCTTGTTTTAGCGCTTGACTTATTACCAGGATCAAGCCACCCCCTTCACCATCCAGCCATGTGATCAACACAACCATGTTCCTGTTATCCATGGATTCACAATGACTATATAATTAATATCTCTCAATAAAGAATATTATCTAGTTTCCAAAATGTTTCCCCCCTTGTAAATCTTCTAAAACAGCACATTTACAATAACAAGATCTTTTTTATTTAACAAAATTAAAGATAAGATTGAGAGCTTTATTTTTGCATTTTATTTAACTAAAAAGCTTAATTCTTTAGGATTTTATGATAGCTTGAAGTTAGGATGTTTAGTTAATTGCTATTTAGATTAGTTTTAAGGTTCAAGTGAGCTTTGAACCTCAATTTAAGCATATTTAAATAGAATTCTTTGATATTTTAAATTTTTAAAAATATGCAGAAGTGTTAAAATTAAATGAATACATCATTTTAATTGATATGCATTGATTACAAAGAGGATATGATGTAACAATGATGCTTAGCTGCTCCACATATATCACTTGTGCATGAAAACTGGGTATTTAATTTATTCTAGAAATATAAATTTAAGTTGAAACTATAGTAAAAGCTATCCCATCATTTCTTCTAGAATGGTGTTATAAGGCTTGATATATAAGCGCTAAAGCACCACCTAAGGTTTACTTCAAACCATCTTTATAAAAAGATATTATTCCTGCAACCAGTACTCTTTTGCAAGGCATCTCCACCAAACATCTAATTTCCAATAATCCTAAACCTAATATTATGGAATCTGTTAAATTCACCTCTATTATGCAGCCCCTTTTTTCTTGGGAGCATTAATAAAAAGGGGAATAATTTTATACTAAAAAAGCATTCCTCTTTATTGCTGGTGATGATCTTGATAATTTCATCAATCACTTCTTTACTAAAACTGAATTAGGATGATCTCAGTTCCTGCCAACTATTTGAAATCAAAAAAAGAAATGAGTTCATTGGAAACTTAAAGGATCTTCTGAAATCTTCTCCCCAAAAGCATCTCCCAGCCTTGCAATCTCTGGTTACTTCCAGTTACTCTTTAAAAGAGCTCAATGATATGGGGTTTAATACAACAAAAAGTGAGTTTGAATACTCAAGAAAAATAAATAAAATAAAAATGTAAGCTTAAACAAAAAAAAGCTAAAAAATAATAAATATTCATTAAAAAAAGAAATAATTTAAAAAAGAATCAAAAAATTGCTGGAAAATCCTTTTGAAACAAGCCAGTTTACAAAAAAAGCACCAGAAAAAATTTATAAAGATATTGAAAAAAAATGAGTGATTACTCAACTGAAATTAAATACTATCTATAAAAATAAAAAAATAAAATATATGAAAATATAAAAATAAAAATAAAAATAAAAATGAAATTTCAGTTTCAATTTCTACTTACTATAAATTAATCCCTAAAGATATACAGTAGTTTTCAAACCGGTGGAGATAAACATATATTATTCAGTTTAGAACACATGAACTCAGTCAAAAAATGAATGTCAACTGGAACCAGTTGAAGGTCAATTTAATCAATAAAGCTTCCATTTATCTAGGGCCAGAAAACAAAAATAGTCAATCATACAACAAAAATAAAGTCAAATACTAAATTCCAAAAATGAGATAGCAAATGCATGGGACTCAAATTCATAACATTTGCAATCCAGTCACTTTCTGAAGCATTCTTCATCAAGTTTGATAATGAGTGTGTAGCAAATATGATATAAACAAGAACACATGAGGTTCAGTCACAAAAGTGATGAACTCAAGCACAAAACAACTCATTTTTTGAAAATATTGATTATTTTTGGGACTCAAATTGGAAATAGTGGATTTCAGGAGTGAATCCACCAGAATCTATTCAAGAAACTAAAGAATTATTTTCAAAATATGTGCTTCTAAATTTGGACATTTATGTCTGAGAGTCTGGCTCAAAAAGGAGCACACACTTTAATAAAATTAATTTCCTAGAAATACTTTGCTTTTCTGTTTTTAATGAGTTTATTGTGTTTTGTTTACAATGAGCCTTTCAAGTGAGAGTAACTTTGACATTGTTGAGGAGCAGTACCAGGAGCTACTCCAAGCTCAGGCTGCTGAGCTAAGGAGCACAACCACTGTGTACACCCAATTTAATGCAAGTTGTGAGAAGGCTGAGTTGTATGTGTCACCAGACCCATCCACAGGTGGCTTTTCTGATAGCCAATATGAAGCTCCACCAGACCAGGCCCAACCTGAGCCTTTGCCGCATTTTGGAGACTGAGAAACTGTGGCCCCCTCCAATCTGATCTAACCATTGTCTGAGAGTTTGGGCCAATCAGAGCAAGCCCTTCCTAATCCAGGTCCCCTTATTCCTCAATTCTACCAAAAACGGCAAGTCATCATCAATGAAACCACTAAAGAGATTGTGAGCTCAAGCAAAGTGGGCTAATTTTGCCAAAATCACCACTTGGCTTCAATTTACTGAGACAGTGATCAAGCAGGAGTTCTGAGCCCTCTTGAAAAGAGGTGGTGCAAAGCTGGTCAAGAAGCCAAAGAAGCAGATTGACTCACAGATCAAGGAGGCACATCCCCTAATGCTTGACTTCCTCCAGCAGGACTCATACCTCTGATTAACTGAGGTACACCGCCTACTTGGGCTCAAGGGAATTTTTATTGCCTGCCACACAGTGCAGCTCTGGATGCATGGGCTTGTAATCAGTGTTATGATTCTGACCAATTGGTTGGCCAATAAGTTGGATGGTGGCTCTGATTTGCCCCGTGACCCAGTGATTAGTGCCACCATCACCCGCTACCTGTCCTCTATTTTGGACAATGTCATATTTATATCCTTTTATAAATTGTCATTGCAGTTCTGTGATTATGGCACTTTGAGTGAAAAGAACACTCCCAAGGGCAAAAAGAAGGAACCAGAGGGGGGTGTGATTGGTGCATTCCTTGCAGTTTCCCCAAAAGGGACTGTATTTTACTGGACTACAACCACTTACACCAATAGTTACTGGTACAGAAAATTCCTCTCCAGCCTGCTTGCCACCTGGAGCTTGGCCAATTCCAAATTCCAAATATTCCTGAGCCACCAAATGAAGTTCGCTGAAGTGGCTTCCAAGAAAATACAAGCAGAAGGCCACGACGTCTCAATTTTCCCTGCTGGGCATGCTGATCTCCACCTTGGTGATGTGTTGTTCTTCAAAATTAGGGATACCATCTGTGGGCGCAACCCCACAACCTTCAGCCAGGTGGTTGGTGCAGCCAACAACCAAACTGGTCTGTTTTCCTGCCAGAAGGTTGCCTAGATGTTTACCAGGATGGCCTTGAATGCTCTCAGCAGCAGCCAATCATCAAAGGACCCCAATATCCCCCTTGTGATTCCCCAGCGTACAAGCCAATCACTGTCCTCCCTGAGTCAGAATATGATGTCATGTACAATTAATTTCTCCAAGCCAAACAAGGCAACCAATCACCTCCAGGCTATCCAGCTGCCCTAGTCCCTAGCCAACCAATCATGTTGTTTGGAACCCACCTCCCCAGCCAGTTAAGTCCTCCCCCCTTTACCCAGTCTGCCACCTAGTTTGCCCCGCCCAATCCAATCCCCCTAATAAAACTTGCCCCACCCAATAATTTTTATTTTTTAATTTATATTTGTTTAACTTTTAATTATTTTTTAATGTTATAAAATATAGTTTACATTTAAATAAAGTGATGATTGATTTTAAATTGTGCCTCAAGTTAAATTTGGCTGCTTTAATAATTATTAATTCTATTGTTTTCTATTATAACTTTAATATATTCAAAGCACTACACTCAAGTGAATTTTAAAAACCACAAGTGCTATGGACCAGTCAATTGAAATGGGCGTACATGTGGTGTCTTTGTGTTTGGATCAGACCAGACACACCTCAGTTATTGCACCCAGTTTAACTTGATCAAATAAGCCTGTTGAAAATAAGAGATGTCTTCCTTTGCAAATTGGCACACCAGCTTGTGGTCACTCTAGCACCAGAGAACCCAGAGGTCTGATGCTAGATTGACCACAAGTTGGTGTACCAATTTGCAAAGGAAGACATCTCTTATTTTCAACAGGCTTATTTGATCAAGTTAAACTGGGTGCAATAACTGAGGTGTATCTGACTGAGCCAAAAACAAAGACACCACATGTACGCTCATTCTAATTGGTTGGTCCATAGCACTTGTAGCTTTTAAAATTTACTTGAGTGTAGCGCTTTGAATATATTAAAGTTACAATAGAAAACAATAGAATTAAATGAAATCAATCCATTACATTGCATATATCTCTAGAATAAATGATCTACATATAACATGTGAAAGTGGCTATCTTTTGATAAATATGTACTTTGGGTTGCACTTGGCATATTGATTCAAGATTAAATTATATTGTACTTGGACAAAACATACACATGTCAAAGTATTTTGTCCATGATACTAAGATTGGATTGGTTTACGCGCTCTAAAATATATGATCTACATATAACCTGTGAAAGTGGCTATCTTTTAATAAATATGTACTTAGGGTCAAAATTGGCATACTGATTTGAGAACAAATCATGTTTTACTTGGGCAAAAATGTACTTAAAAAATATGTTGTTCATGATACTAAGATTGGGTTGAATATACAATAAATATACATAATATCAATATCAAAGGAATACTACTGCTTGAAGCTAATAAAATATCATAAGTAAAATCAAGATATATTTATTTAAAATCTATTAGTTACAATAGAATAGATATAGTTTATTGGGATAGTTTATTGGTATAAAAAGGGCTGGGATAAGTACAAGGAAAATATGGCAGAATTAGAGGCAATGATAAAGGAATTGGGTGTGGCAGTGGCTAAAATCAAGGAGGTCAATCAAAAGGTGAAGGGCATGCTAAAGGAGGTGGTGTTAGAAGGCAACAAACTAAACAAACTTACTGTGAAGGCTGTGAAAAAATATTCCCAATACTACCAACAAAATTGAAACCAGGATCCTAAAATACAAAAATATATTCTCACTGATATGCAGTTCAAGCCACAGGGGTTTGCAACTGCAGAGACGTGGTAAAAGGACCCTGAGATGTTTGAGCAGCTAAAAAATAAAAAGAAACAAAAATCAACAGAAGATAACCAGGAACCAGCTAGTGACAAGTCCTGTGAAGCAGCCCCTGTAAAGGGGGCAAGAGGTAAAGATATAGAAGAAGGTAAAAATAAAACATCAAATAAATAAAAAGATCTTACTAACTTTTCTTATTTAGAAGAAACAGAAGGAAAAGTCCGCCAGTATCTAAGGCTGTACATATTGCAAACATTCTACAGCAACTACGTCTTCCACATAAGGCGTCAGCTGGTCCTGACACTAGCCACTTGCTCCAAAATGATAAAAAATCAGAAAAAAATTACCCTATGACGCCAGAACAACTTGCAAAGCTCCAACAAAACCAGATGACACTGAATGGCGGACCGTAGCTTTGGCCATGGCCCCCAACCTGCAACTCAACCAGTACATTCTGGATATTGGCTTCCGCAAGCTCTTTGTCATGCTTGTCTGGGATTTCATCCAAACTATGCCATACCAAAACCTACCTGAGAGGAAAAAGAGGATAAGCAGAAGTCTGTTTCTGTTACCCTATCAAGCACACACTATTGCATATCCCAAAAAGTTAAATGAAAAAATAACAAAACTTAGCTATAGTTCTTTCACCATCATGTATGCTGTAGTAGGCGTCCTTGGAGACTTTGGGGCCTCTTGGGGCTCTGACAAGACTGGTATACCAAAAACAATAGAAAAACCTTTGCCACCATGTCCTTTAAGAATAAAATTAGTACCCTATATAATAAATTTTGTGAAGTCTCTGCCCTGTAAACAGGGCAGAGACTTCATTTGATTGCTTACCTAGGTCTTGTTGTACTGATGCTTCTTAAAGCAGAAGACCACAACAACTCTGATGTGATAATAAAATTAGATTTAGTGCGCCATTTATTAGACAATTTTTTCCCACTGGATACAGCTCAATAGAGCATGTTATTCAGGATTCAGTTATTCTTGTTGCCACCTATGGGATGGCTGCTCCACCAGAAAAAATCCTCCTAGCCAATTGTGTCACAATGCTCCCTTGTTTTAATTGCCACAATTTATTTGGTACAGTAGTTTTAAAAGCTATGACAACAACCAAAAATACCTCAGATTTAAACAAAATGATTTCAGATTCAAGCACAATCCAACTATCAGATTAAAGTATATACTCTGTTAACAGAGATTTTTAGCATTAAATGGCAAAATGAGTCAACACAGAAAAGAAGTGCTCACACGCAAAGCAAAACTATTCAAAATACAGTCTGAAATACATTGATTCACAAACAAAATGGTGTGAGTTGGCTTTTGGTGTACATATGGGTCATTATTTTTCTTGTTATGCCTAGGCGCCAGATTTGTTCTTTTATAACTTAATTTCATTATTCATATTCAAATTATTCAGAAAGCTTAAAATACAATAAAAAAATTCCAAAACTTTAATTGATCTTGGGCCTAGATGATTTTTTTTAAAAATAAATCATCAATTTTAGAATTGAAAATTGCAACTTATAGTATTACTGAAAATATCTTAAGTGCTACTACAAACTACAAACCAAAAATATTTATGATGAGTTGCATGGGAGAGTAATAGCAGCCCCAAAGATATAAATGCTATTACCCTATCTTTGGCTCATCATAAATATTCTTAGTTTGTTTCAGAAAAAAATGTTGTTGTTTTTGAAAGACTGATAACTCTATTTAAAATACACCCTCTAGTAAGCTGCCCTACTTCATGAACTTGCCCTAGTGCACCACTAGCATCTTCTGACATTTTTGTTTCTCTGGTATCATCATGTGATTTCAAATGATAAGTTATCTCAGAATATTCTGAGAAACTTTTAAATGTTACAGGTGAAGTATACAACTTCCCATTTTTCATCAAATATGAAAGATTAATGCGCAGATTTTTAACTTTGAGCTCTTTCCTTATAGGCCTAACTTTTCTCTCATAAATATAAAAGAATGACTTTTGAGAAATATTTGAGCCTGATAGCGCTGATTTATATAACTCTTTTCTTTTTTCTTCTTGCTCAAAAATATTTTTAATATCATTTATATTCTTAATATAAAAATGATTTTCTTTCTCTTTTAATGTTTTTGATATTACACCAAAGTGTCCATCAACAATGCTTTTTCCATGACATTCAACAAAACAATTATATTTTATAGAACCCTTAATATATTTAGGTGCCTCTTTAAATAAGTAATATAAAAATTCATATGATCTAAAATGATTTCCATTATCAGTGCACACTTTTATATTTTTTATTTTTTTAAATCTATCTAATTTAAGAATTTTTATAAAACACTCACCTGAAAATAAAGAATCATGTGATAATATTTGAGACAAAAAATCATGATATTCATATTTAATTTTATTGTTTTTCTTAAAAACTAATGCAAACCCTAATAATAAGATTGGTCTTTTTGAATAAAAACAATTATTGGTCTCAATTGGACCACCTCCAACCTTGTAGTTATAGATTATAAAGAAAACTTAAACACAAGACTCATCATCTAATTCATTAATATCTTTTTTATATTCACAATTTTGATGAACATAAAAGTCTTGGTGCTGATTAATAGTCTTTAAGTCATTGTCTATAGGTTCTGGTAATGGCAAGTTTTTACTTTCACATTCTTCCTTCTTTTTTCTAGTGAATTTTTTAAATTACAAATATTGCACATATCAGTTTTTTTTACTTTTTATTATATTTTTAGGGATTAATTTATAGTAAGTAGAAATTGCAACCAAAATTTAATTTTTTATTTTCATATTTTCATATATTTCTTTTTTGTTTTAGGTAGAGAGTATTTAATTTCAGTTGAGTAATTACTCATCTCTTTTTCTATATCTTTATAAAAATTTTCAGGCACTTTTTTTGTAAACTGGCTTGTTTCAAAAGAATTTTCCAGCAATTTTTTAATTATTTCTTTTTAATGAATAGTTATTATTTTTTTGGCTTTTTTTGTTTAAACTTACATTTTTATTTTTATTTATTTTTCTTGAGTATTCAAACTAACTTTTGGTTATATTAAAACCCATATCATTAAGCTCTTTTAAAGAGTAACTGGAAGTAACCAGAGATTGCAAGGCTGGGAGATGTTTTTGGGGAGAAGATTTCATGAGATCCTTTAAGTTTTCAATGAACTTATTGTCTTTTTGAATTTGAATAGTTGGCAGGAACTGAGCTTTCCCAAATTCAGTTTGAGTAAGGAAGTGCTTGATGAAATTATCAAGATCATCACCAGCAATAAAGAGGAATGTCTTTTTTAACATTGCAATTCTCTCTCTTTTTGTTGAAGCTCCCAAGGGAAAAAAGGGTAGCATGGCAGAAGTAAATTTAACTAAGGACATGGTAGTATTTTGAATCTGTAATTAGGTCAGATCTATGAAATGTGCCTTAATGTTGGAGTAGTTATGATCAGAATGTGGCCTTTGAATGGGGTCTTTTGGATTAGAAGCTTTGTGGTGCTTTAGCTCTTATATATCAAGCTAAATGACACCATTCTGAAAGAAATGGTGTGATAGCTTTTTTTATAGTTTGAGCTTGAATTTATGTTTGCAGAATTGATTAAATACCCAGTTTTCATGCACAAGTGAAACATGTGAAGCAGCTAAGCATTATTATTACATCATATCCTCTTTGTAATCAATGCAAATCAATTAAAATGATGTATTCAGTTAATTATAACTCTTCTGCATATTTTTAAAATGATAAAAATATTAAAGAATTCCATTTAAAGAATGCTTAATTTGAGGTTTGAAGCTCACTTGAACCTTAAAATCAATCTAAACAGTGATAAAAACACCCTAACTTCAAACTATCATAAAATCCTAAATAATTGAGCTTTTTAAATAAAATAAAATGCAAAAATAAAGCTCTCAATCTTATCTTTAATTTCGTCAAATAAAAAAGCTGTTGTATATTAAAAAAGAGTATTTATTAGCTCTGAAGTGATCTACTTTATATTGTTAGATATAATCATATAATAAAATCTGTATTATACTCTTTTAAATTACTTTTGCTTTAATATTGAGCATATTATACACATTAAAATCTTTCCACCAATAGAAAAATAAGATTTTTAGCTTCATTTTGATAGTTTACAGTGTGAAAAATATTAATTTTTCATTGAGTTATTGATGTTTTAAATATAAAATATGTAATTAGTTACTTTTTAAAATTGAACTGTGTTATGCTGCGACTTGAGCAGCATGTGCATTAGAAAATGGCCTAATCCCTAAAATAATGACCCATATGTTTACTATGTGAATTGGTGACAAAATACACCCAAGCGCAGTGAGTCAAAAATCAACCCAAAACCAAAACATAATAGCAAATCACTATGTAAACAAAATCACGCAATCAGTTTGTGCAATGGATTGTAATCAAGAATGATACCAAGGTATCTAAAATAGGGCACACAATCTAAAACAATTTTTTTAAAAACATTGTGATGATGTTTGAATTTAGCAGTAAAATCTGGGAAAATGGGTGGAAATTTTTTTAGTTATTCTAAAATGGGTGTTGTAAAACCAAAAACAACTAATTAAGAAATAAAAAATCTATAATCAGGATATTGGGTAGGTAAAACTCTAACTAAATCACCATATTAAGATAAAAAGCAAAAATTAAAACCAGAGTGTAACCTAATTGAATTTTATTTAGTATTTTATTAAATTTTAAAATGGAAGGTACACAAAAACAGAGTGACAATGAACCTGTTGTGCGCTGCAGTTGCAGTTGTCCCCACGGGTCAAAGAACAGAGTTAATGCAACCCAAGTGCCTACTCAGGAAGGAAACAAGAGAGGAGAGTTCAATAGTGACGCTGCACTGACACAGCTGGTTCAAGGAGCACAAGTTGCTAGGGTGCAGAGCATCAACCCTTGGGTCCCCAAGCTGACCCAGAAGCCCACCAAGGTTACCACTACCAAAACAGTTAGAAACAAGGAGGTAGAAATTACTTCATATGTGTTTGACGCTGTGTAACGGTAAGAGTCAGACTTGTCAGCCATGCTGGAGAAGGTGAAGCCTGTACTTGATACTAGCTAAATGCCCTATGTCAGTGATGGCAACCAGGAAGAGGACAAGGAGCCTGAGTTCTACAGAACTAATGAGGGACAGCTGGTGTTAAAAAAGGTTGCAGCCTTCTACAACAAAGTACCCATTCATTGCAAGCCTGTCACAATCAGGATCCTGGCTGATCTGAACCCACAAAGCCTGCTTGGAAGCACATTCCTGACATATTGCACATTATCCTGCTTAAGCTAATGCAGGAATCTGGCTATTACAAGGCAGCTGTGGCTCTTTTTGGGGTGGATCCCAAGTATGCCTTAAAGACCTTTAACAAATTCATCAATACTGGCCATGCCCTTGCTGCAGAGAAATCCCTTGGTGTGTCCACAATGCTCACCAAGGAGCACAACTGGGCAATCTGACAGTGGATAACCCAAGATTGCCATCTTGAACTGGCAAATATACAGGCCATGGTTAAGTCTGATTTTGGTGTTGAGGCCTCAATTTCCTTTTACTATCATCTGATAAGGGATTGCGCTTTTCCTGGAAAAAGCTCGGGGTATCTCCCTATAATAGAAACAGCCCAACCAATGTTGAGACCCAGAAAAAATATGCTGAGGTGTACACTGCCCTCAAAAACAAGGGGAGAATCAAATTTTACTATATTGAAAAATTAGCATTCACCTTGTCTATGTGCAATGCATATGGGTATATCCCAAAAGGCTCCAATGACGGGGTAGGTTAGTGTGCTGCAGTCTGTGCCACAGTCTATTCAATGATTGCTCTCCTCAGTCCAAAGGGAATTGAGCTGTATCAAATTATATTTAGTTCTCACAATAATTGTACCTTTCTATCATTCCTCCAATGGTATAGGAGCACCTGAGGCACACAAGCCCGGGCTTCACCAATGTGATTGTGCTGGATAATGTTGGTCTCTATAAGGTGGAAGATATTCTTGAGGAATTTCTATCAATTGATACCAGCATTGCAGTGGCCCCCCAGAAATTGACCACATCAAATTTGCACCTTATATTCCTCCCCGCCTATTTGCCTTTCTTGAATCCTATCAAGGAAGTTTTTGGGTGGCTCAAGCAAGTTGTAAAGAGAGAGACCCCAACTGGGACCAAGGACCTCTTTGATTTGCTGCAGGCCAGGATCCACACCCTCCCAGCTGAGAATGTGGCCAAATTCTATGGCCACGCTGATTTTTTCATACCTGTGTGCCTTACCAAACAGCCAATCAATTAAAGGCTTAGCATGTCCAACTTTTTTATATTATACAATTTATTATTTAAGATTTATTAATTATCATTTTATATTTAGAAGCTTACAAGCCCGCAGTCACATTCAGCAGGACCATCAATGAAGGTTCATAATGTATTTATTTTATATTAATTTTAAATTATGGCATCTGAGGCTATACCAAACACATGATACTTGATTACATGAATATATTTATATCACTCTTATCAAATAAATACTGTAAATTAAGAACCTGACGTAAAAATGTGGGATTGTCAAATCCTTGGTCCAAATTTTGAATCACTTTTTTGGGATGTCTTTTTTAATTAAATTTAACTCTTTGTATTTTTATTTGACTTTTTAAAAATGGGGGACTCATAGACACTTTGCAAAGTTCAAGTCAAACTGCATATTTCCTATGGATGAAATGAATTAACTGGAATCAGATTTGAAGTGTTCAAATCCATCAACCATTTTCATTAAGTTTACTATGTTTTTTGAATTTGTGGGATTGTCAAATTCAAGAACCAAATTTCAAATCAATTTTGAATACCACTAATAAACTCAGATATTAATTGCGGGAACTGGAATCCAAATTGAATGTATAGTAGGAAACTAGGACAAATCAACCCAAATCAAGAAGCTTTGCTCTGGATAAAATCAAATGAAAAATCCAATCTCAATAACCTTGTTTAGACATGAAATTAAGTGAAATATAAAACTGACTAAACTGGAAAGGATGCAATATTATGCACTCTAAATCACTAATATAGCAACCACAAAACCATAAAAGAATATATAAGCTACCCTCCTGATGACGCAGAAATTTTTTAAAAGTTTTTGGCCCCTGGCATAGCCAGGGCCATAAAACTTCTTTTCAAGGAAAGACAGAGGGGGAAAGATAAACTATCAGTTTACTACACTATGCATATATGTATTGCTATTAAGGATACTTGATTACAGTAGATTTTTTAAAAAAAGGTTAACAATAAAATAGAATTATATATTACAATCTATCTTATCATGTTGTCTTTTCCTTGATATGTTGATAGTTTATTTGCTGTTGATAATGTGCTTGCAATTAATTGGATAGCTTCACCTCCAGTTGCCTTGGAAATAGGAAATCAAGTTGCCTCCCCAAGACCAGCTGTGATTGCAGAGGCAACTTGATTTCCTATTGTCAAGGCAACTGGTGATGAAACTATCCAATTAAACGCAAGCACATTATTAACAGCAAATGAACTATCAACACATCAAGGAAAAGACAACATGGTAAGATAGATTTTAATATATAATTCTATTTTATTATTAGCATTTTTAAAAATCTACTGTAATCAAGCATCTAAATTTTAACCACCCTAAAATGGAATAGGGTAATTTTTGAGAATGCCTATGATTCCTATAAGAATTAGCACAAATCCACTCTAGATCCTTTAGCATCTTTTTTGAGACACCCATAAACTATATTTATTTTGAATTCACCTCATTTTTGATTTGAAACTTGGTTCTTGGATTTGACAATCCCACAATTTCAGATTTGTTAAGTTTTACATGATGTCTATGATTTGTTTGAAATATAAAAAATCTCAAATTGTACATTAGAGTCCCGCATTTATGATTCATGTATCCTGCATTTGTTTGCTGTGTTTTGTCTTTTTTTAGTTAAGTTATCTGCTCAAGGGATTCAAAATTTGCCAATTTAAATAAATCAAAAAAAGTCAAATTAAATGGTTGATTTTATTAAATATTTTAATTTTCACTCAGCTGAGTTTCCCACAAAAGTAATTTGAAATTTGGACCAAGGATTTGACAATCCCACATTTTTATGTTCAGGTTCTGAATTTATAATAAAGATTGAAACATAGAAAATGTAAGGTCTTGCCCATAGTGGTGCAAGGTTATAAACTAAATTGTTTAAATCATTAGGGTTAAGATTCAGACGGTATAAAAAGGTAGGAACTGTCTGTAATATAATCTTACAGAATCCTGCTAAGAACTTATACTGGGTTACAAAAGGAGTTATAGAGTTTTAGAACCCTAAACAAAGAAGATAAAACAAAGTTATTTAAAAGTGAAAAATTAGTAACTAAGGGAATGTCAATATTGGAATACTCTCCATAAGCAAACTGGTACATGTAACTATTAAAAGATTCCCTAAGGGAAAATAATGGATACAACAAGCCTAAGGCTTGTTGTTTTACAACTTCCATTTATTTAAGAAAAGAAAAGAAGAAACCTTAGAATGAATCAATAAAAATACAAATTCCTAAAATTTAATATCTGAAGTTAAAAATTGATACAGATGGAAGATAAGAAATCACTTAGAATTTTGACTTAAAGCCTACTCTTCATAAGCTCTTTTATTTATAGAAAACCTTTCCAGTGAAGAAATTGATAGTTGTGGAGAAAGCAGCCAAGGACAGGAGCAACTGGAGTAATGCTGGGAGAAGAACCTGGAGGAGAAGGGGAAAATAGAAGCCAGGAGAGACCAAAGATTGGCTAGTAATCTGGAAAAAGAGCAGTTGCTTATGCAAGCGTGATTGCAAAGTGTAAAATAAAGTTGGAATTTTCTAACTTAAAATAGAAAAATATAAAGCTATTAATTAGCAAAATAAGATTGAGGCAACAACAACAACTCAAATGCAAATCAAGGAAAACAAAAGGTAATTGTTTTTAAAATACTTAAATGTTAATTCTTAATTTAAATTCCAATATATAGAAGGAATAAAAGATAGCAAAAATAAAGGCATAATTAATCAAAAAGACTACCCTTTGGGGCAGGGCATGACAGAAAATAAGTGAATTTATGATGAAGCATCAAAGATGTTAGGTTTGGCATAATATCTTAGTGCTAAATCAATGTAAAAGTATAATAAAAAATCAAAAAAAGTATATAAAAATCATATGGAGAGTAGCAGGAAGAGTAGTAGATTATAATTTCAAAAAAATTAATATGTGTATTTTTTATTGGGAGTTAAAAAATCAAAACATAGTAAAGTGTCAAGTTTGGCACTGTCAATCGGTTGGAAAAAGCTAAATTCTCACTATCAATTATGCCAGAGTCAAGCAGAAAAATCAAATTTACTATGTTTTTTACATATAAAACTTGCTTAAATTTAAACCAGGTTCAAAAGTTAACCAAAAAGCAAGGCAGTTTCATATGCTCAAAAATAAAAAATACAGTTTAAGTTAAAAAAGAAATGAGTAGGAAGGTGTTTATTATTGAAATAATATTCTGGGAGGAGCTGGGAGTGAATTATTTACCATAGCGTTGGTTACAATGTGAAGAAGTTTTATGTACTAATCCCAAAGTTAAAGTGTTGAGTGGATGGGTGTTGAGTGGTGCTCTATATTGCGTCATTTATTAATTTAGCCTTAATTATGAGCCTTTGATTAGTTAAATCCAAAACCAATCATGTGGCAAGTAGATAGTGTCAAACAGAAGGTGAGTTGAGTTTCTGTTTTTTATAAATTGTATATGAAATCTATTAATAAATTGGGCTTAATTTATGTGGCACCACTTAATCTACAAACCTGGAATAGACATAATGTAAAACAAGTGGGGTATTTGATTAATATCTATACCACTGAATCCAGTATAATGGTGCTTGGGAGCTTAATCAACAACTATGGACACTAATAATAAAAATATAATAGTAAATAACAAAAATTTATATAAGCGCATATGTATTTTTAATAAAATTAGGATTTGATTTAAAAAGTGTCAAACTGACCACTTTTTGTTTTAGAGTGTCAAACACAGGTTTTTTTATTTCTATTAGTAAATTTACTTATAAATTATCCCTTAAATCTGTCTTTTAGCTAACCCAATTATTAAACAGAGTTAAATTCAAGTAAATTTAATCTAAGTTTTTGGTTTGAACCCCTATATTACTAGTAAAAATTAGCTTAAAATCAGTTAAACCAAAAATACTAATAGATTCACATATGCAGCACTTGACTCCCTGGTACTCAACAAAGTGTTGAGTACCAGGGAGTAAATCACCAGGGAGTTGAACTTACCACAGCTGCCCTCATTGAGCGCCCCCTGTGTATTATGCAATACATTGGCAGGCAAGAGGAGAATCTTGGTTTCAACACCTCCCCTTGCCCCCTGTTTGTTGTCATGCACCAGGATTAGAACCTGTGGAAGGTCTGGAAAGGCCCACATGAAGAGCCTTTGTGTGGGAATGGCACAGCAGGGGTGCAAGCGGTTGTGATGGAGTGTCTTAGTGTTTTCTTGGGAGTCTTCAAGCTTATAGGTGTGGTTGTCATAAACTGTGGCTATCTTGAAGGGCCCCAGGTAATTGGGTTCTAATTTGGTCAAATTGGGGTTGAGGGCATAGATGGGGTCACCTACAGTGTATCTGACCTCCAGGTGTTTTTTATCCCCCTCAATTTGCTTATGTTCAATGTCTTGGGATTTGGCACACCATTGACTCAGGAAAGGGGTGGTTACAAGGGGAGGTTGATTGGGAACCGTGGTCCATAATTTTCCTTGTTCTACCTCTTTTAGACCATCAGGAGTCCCAAAGGCCAAGGCACTGGGGCTGAAATCTGTACCACAATTGATTCTAGCTGATAAGATAAGTAGAGTGATGGGGAGATGTTCAGTCCAGGTGGTATTTGGGTGCTCCTGTGAGAGTTTAGTAAGTAGCTGTACCAGGGAGCCATTCAGGTTTTCTACATTTCTGTTGGCTTGAGGAGTGGTATGGTGTTGTGACCACTTGTTGAAGGGCATTATTAGCGCAGTATGCTTTCATAACTTTCCCTACAAGTTCAGGTTCTCCATCAGTGATGAGACACTTGGGGCATCCAAAGCGCGCCACAATCTCCTTGTCAATGAACCAAGTGATGGTGGTGGCAGTGTGATTGGTGATTGCCCACACTACAAGCCAATGTGTAAAGTAGTCAATAGCCATGATGATTTATTTCTTGACCAGTTTGTCTTCAGGTAGGGGTCCTACAATATTGAGGGCCCACTTCTTGAATGGTACCATGGTCTTAATGGGCAAGGCAGACTTGGGGGTGCAGGATTAGACGTGTTTTTTTTCACACAACAAACATGTTTTGAGGAGATCCAAGATGTCTTGGAGTATACACAGCCAAAAAACCTTATGCTTCATGATTTTAAAGAGATTAAGTTGTCTGATGTGACCCAAGGTGTGGTGTTAGTGTAGTATGGTATCCTCTTGCTATATAGGTGGAATATAAGGCGTCTTCTCACCTGTCTCTGCCCAGCAGCAGATGTACCAGCATCAGCAGTGCACTGGCTTTATTGTCCTTCATCTTGGAAATAGTCACAGAATTAAGGCCTTTGTAACAAGTGGCTTTGGGAAACAGGTAGAGCATGGACAAGTCTTGGTCCAAGCCATCATCTCCCATGATGAATGCTATGTATAGTCTGAAAAGAGCGCCAGCTGTGACCAACTTCTTCCCAGGTTTGTATTTGATGTGCAACTGGTACAGAAACAGATTTTCAATCCATACTGTCTGGCGTTGAGTCAAATATGACTGTGTATTGAAGTACTGAAGGGACTTGTGATCTGTCAAGACCTGGGATGGAAAGTGGCCCCTTCCAGATAACAGCACCATTTCTTGACACAGTGCACCATTGCTGCTAACTCCTTGTCATGTATGGTGTAGACTTGTTCTGAGTTAGTGAGCTTCCTGGATTTGTAGGCAACAGGGAGGAAGACACCATTGTCAGTTTCCATCCTTAGCATACCCCATATGGCTCTGTCAGAGGCATCAGTCTTGAGTTTGTATTGGCAGTTCTGATTGGGGAATTGTAATACAGGTGTAGTTGTAAGTCTCTGCTTCAACGTTTTGAAGTCTTGATCTCTGGCAGGTGTCCAGTGGAAACATTGTTTTGTGTTTAAGAGCTCAGTGAGGGGTGCAATTAGTTCTCTGTAGTTGGGATGAACTTTTGCACATATGCAACCATGCCCAAGAATGTATGCACCTGACCCACGTCAGTGGGGGTGGCTTGTTTGTGATTCCTTAATTTTGGCAGGGTTGGGATTTATCCCTTGGGCAGAGATGGTGTGCCCAAGGAATAACAGCTCCAACTTGAGAAACTCTCATTTGGAGGGTTTAGCTTTTAGCTGGTTTTTCCAAAGGGTGTTGAGGACAGCACAGAGGTATTGGAGATGTGTGGTTTGATCTTGACTTAAGACAATAATGTTGTCAAGGTACACAACCACACATTTTCCAATCAGGTCCTCAAATTCTTTGTTCATCAACATGGCAAAGGTGGAAGGAGCGTTGGTCATTCCAAAGTTCATGACACGACACTCAAACAACTTGTAGCGCGTGCAGAAGGCAGTTTTTGCCTCATCCCCTGGTGCAATGCGGACCTGGTTGTACCCTGCAGTGAGATTAATCTTGCTAAAGACCTTCACATCTGAAAGTGTATCAAACAGGTTGTCAATCAGTGGCAGAGGGTACTTATTCTTAACCATCACCTCATTTAGGGTGAGGTAGTCTGTGACCAGGCAAAGGGACACGTCCTTCTTAGCTACAAAGAAGACTGCAGCCCCATATGGTGAGAGGGAGGGGCAGATGAAGACCTTATTGAGTGCGCCCACAAGGTATTGAAAAAGAGTTTCATCTTCCTTGGGTATCAAACAATAGAGGGGTTGTGCCTTGGGCAGCAACCCTTGTAACTGGACAGCATATTGTATTTCTCTTGGAGGAGGCAGTTGATCTAGTGTTTTTCTGAATACGTCCTTGTACTCCTCAAGAAGTAATACTAGTGCTGGAGGTGATGGTGTGACTGAGGGGAAAGATGTCATGGGATCAGAGCAGATGACTTCCACTGAACATTGATTGAAGTCCAGCTTCTCCCCTTGCAATTGTATGTACCAGTCTCCAAGAGTCTGACAACTACAGTGCCATGGAACAGTTTACTTGTCTTGACAGGGTAGATCTGGAAGCCCATCCTGTTTCTGTTGAGGGTGAACATGGAGGTATTCCAGTAGATGTATGGTCAATTGTATTGTAGCCATTCATGGCCAGCAATAATATTGTGGCTGAGCCCTGCCATTATTGAACCAGAGAGCTTAACTTGGATATTCCCTATTCTCACAGAGAAGGGTACTGTCTTGTGAGTGATTGCTACTCTGTGGGAGTTGGCCACATGTACTGCTTTAAATCAACTGGGTACTTGGTCTAATTGCTGGGAATATGCAAATTTCTGGTTGACTATGATTTGATTGGCCTCAGTGCTTACCAAAATTTTGTGGGTGTTCCCACAGAAACAGAAGGGGTAGGCCAAGCAGGTGATTTTATTTGAGGAATGGCTAGCTTGGAGGACAGGGTTGTCACTATGGACTTAGAACATGTCTAGGGTCTCAGCTTCATGCACATTGTAGTTGCAGGGATTTTTGGCGAGAAGAAATTGAGAGTGTTGGTTAAGAAAAGTTGAAGAACCTCTTGTATCTACAACCCCCAGGCTTTTCCTGGGTCTTCAATTTGAGCTAACTGGAGCTTCCCCTTGTGAGGGCGCTTGGTCCCATTTTCCTGCTGACAAAATTGGTGGCAGCCTACTTGGTGTGAGCGCTGTCATGCACAGGACAAGGTTGGGAGGTGGCATTGTTGGATCTTTGGAATCCCATGGAGGCTTGATTGTTGGCCTCCACAATGGCCTTGTAGCAATTGTTGACAGAGGTACAACGCCCTACAGGAATCCATTTACAGATGTGGGGCTTCAGCCCATTGACAATAAGGATGAGTAGCATTGAATTTCTGTCAGTGATAGCTTTGGGAGCGGCGGCAAGTGCTTGCTGCCAGGCTGCAAGGTATTCAGGAACACTTTCTGTCTGCTTGTAGCAAGTAGAGGGGTTCCAACTACAATAGGTGAGAAGGTCTTGTTGTAGTAGGATATGGTGGCTTCCCTAAAAATGATCCAAGTAACTTTGTGTTCCTGACTGGCCAAGTTGGTGAATAATACTGTGGCAGGCCCCATGAGGCACTCAGAAGCGGTGGCAACCCACATGAGTTCTTGTACTTGGCAGATACAGAGGCAGATTTCTGTGGAGTGGAGCCAAATGACAATGTCAGCCCCTTCCATGCCACCCGTAAAAGATTTTAGTTGGAGGTTCAGCATACATTGCAAGAGGTCTGACTGTGACAGTGTGCACTGGCTTTGTGTCGCCTTAGGCGGAGGCAATTGTAAACGCTTGTGAGTACCAACTGGTCCTGATAGATAATGTAACCCTTGGGGATGTCCCCATCAGGGATAGGGAGGAAATTTTCTTGGTGTGGAGTAGTCATAAGGCCTGTAATATGTCCTTTCTTGGTGGAATTTTCTTTTGGGTAGGTTGTGAACCTACCGCTGATACTATTGTTGCAACTGAACCAATGATAGTTCAGTATTTGATTGTAGAAGACAGCAGTCCAATAGAAAGAACAATAATGAGAAGAATAAGATAAGGTTTATTAATCAGTATTATGGCTAATATACTGTATGGGGAGAGCCAAAAGACCACCAGGGGATGATACAATGGCAGTTTCCAGGTAAAGTTTGAGACCAAGGAATAAATTGTGTGGGATCAGCAATGTTGAGTTAGTAGCACTCCTAATTAGGAGATGTTGCCCACAACTTGACATCACCAGCATATTGATCCATGCCATTAGTTACATCATAGGGCAACTTGTTGAGCGCCCCTGTGTATTGTGAGATATGTTGGCAGACAAGAGGGGAATCTTAGCTGCAACAAAAGCATAGCTTTTATTATAAATAGATTATTTTAAAAAAATTAATTTATGGTAAAGTTAAAAATTTTATATATGAAGAAAATTATAGTTGGATCAAATTTGACTAAAAATCAGTCAACAGGAAAAATTGACAGAATATCTTTCTGCCCCAATTAAGAAATAAAAAATATAAGTTGGTAGCTGGGTGGTGTATATTATAATTAAATAAGCATATTAAGATAAAAATTAAAATTCAAAACCAGGATTGTAACTTAGTTGAGCTTGATTTTGTATGTTATTACATTGTAAATGGAACAAACACAACAACAGAGTGGAGATGCAGCTGTTGTGCACTGTAGTTGGGGGTGTTCTTGTGGGTCAAAAAATTGAGTTAGTGAAACAAAAGTGCCAAATCTGTAAGGAGACTGGGAAGCAGAGAATATTAGTAAGGTGACACAGATACAGCAATAAGCTCAATCTTCACAGGGTGAGGGGACACAGAGCATAAATCCAAGGGTTTCAAAGCTATCTGGAAAGGTCACCAAGGTTGTCACAACTAAAAGAGTTGAAAAAAGGAAGTTGAGCTCACATCTTTGGTATTTAACCCTGCTTACCATCCAGAGTTAGTCCCAACAGCCATGATAGAAAAGGTTAATCCAGTGCTTGACACAAGCTATGAGCCCTATATCAGTGACAGTGACCAAGAAGATGTTGAAAAGCCCAAGCTTTATAGAACTGCAGAGGGACAGGAGGTGTTAAACAAGGTTGCAGCCTTTTTCCAACAGGGTACCTATGCCTTGCAATCCTGTCACTAATCAGGATCCCAGTTCATCTGAGCCCACTAAGCCTGCCCAGAAGCACATTCCTGATATCAAGCAGATCATCCTTCTCCAGCTCATGCAGGAATCTGGTGACTACAAGGCAGCTGCAGCTCATGCTGAGGTGGATCCCAAGAATGCCTCAAAGACATTCCACATCTTCATCAATATTGGCCAAGTCCTTGCCGTGGAGAAATCCTTGCACACTTCCACCATGCTCACCAAGGAGCACAAATGGGCAATCTGCCAGTGGATAACCCAAGATTGCCATCTTGAACTGGCAAGTATACAGGCAATGATCAAGTCTACTTTTGGGGTCAAGGCTTTGGTTTCCTTTTACTACCAGCTGTTGAAGGATCAGCACTTTTCCTGGAAAAAGCTTGGGGTATCTCCCTATAACAGAAACAGCCCAACCAATATTGAGACCTAGAAAAAATATGCTGAGGCGCACACTGCCCTGAAAGCCAAGGGGACAGTGAAATTCTACCATATTGATAAATCAGTTTTTGCTTCATATGTGTATAATTCATATGGTTATGTCCCCAGAGGTGCTAAAGAAGGAGTAACTTGGTGTGCTGCAGTTTGGGCATAACTTATTCCATGGTGGCTCTCATTGGTCCAAAAGAAATTGAGATGTACCAAATGATATTAGGATCCCACAACAACTGGACCTTCTTATTGTTTCTCCAATTAGTCCAAGAGCATCTTAAGTGCACAAGCCCAGTGTTCACCTATTTCATTTTATTGGATAATATTGGGCTCCATAAGGTGGTGGATATTCTTGAGGAATTTCCAACAATCAAGACAGGAATTGCAGTTGGCCCAAAACATTTGGCCACATCAAATTTGTGCCTGTTATTTCTCCCTGCACATTCCCCTACCTAAACTCAATAAAAGAAGTCTTTGGGTGGCTCAAGAAAGTTCTCAAGCAGGGGATGCCATCTGGTACAGAAGAACCTATTTGTTTTTCTGCAGGTTGGGGTCCACACCTTTCCAGAAGAGATCATGGCCAAATTTTATGCCCACCCTGATTTTTCATCCTAGTGTGCCTTGATAATCAGCCAATCAATTAAAGGGCTTATCTATTTCTCATATTTTTATTCTTCTGTATCTTTTATTTTACATATGTTTCTTTTGTTTTTATTATGCTTAAAATAATAAATGATGCTCATTTTATATTTAAAAGTTGCCAAGCACACAATCAAATAAAGCGGTGTCATTAACACAGAGGCTTAATTTTTGTATTTTAAATTAAATTATTTTACTATATTCTGTGGTGGCTATCACAGAAGATCATTACCAAAGTAGAATGATTATATGAAAATGTCAATACTGGTAAATAAAGATATAAAGTTAATTAAACAAGTAAATGAAAAGCTCTCAAGGTATTTGTGATTTTTATAAAAAAATATTATTACTCATATATAAAGGTCTTCTCTAAGATTTTTTGTTTATTAATTGTCAAAACAATGGGGTTGACCCTCCAGAAAGGTTTCAACCAAACAGGTTTGTGACCTACAATCTGACTTCCCAGTGACCCAAAACCAAATGCAGAAGTCAACTCAAATTGCCAAATCCAGCAATACAACCAAATGACAATCCCTTCACAGTGGAATATCAGTTTACACTTGACTCATTACAAAGACCACACCACTCCTCTAACCATCTAACTAAGTTATTGCCATAATTATGTTCCTACTATCCTGATTCACAATAGCTATATAACTTCTATATCTCAATAAAGAATATCATATATTTTCCAAATATTTCCCCCCTTATAACTCTGCTAAAACAGCACAGTTACAGAATGTCAGGGACCCACTTTAAGGGGAACAAGCCCCCAATTTGGTGAGCCAAGGCCCCTAAATTAAGTCTTGCAATGGCTGAACTAATGGGCATAGTGACCATGGCAAGATGGCCCAAATGCCCCAAGTAAGCAAACCTTCCCATCAGGGAGCTAAAACAACCCAGAAGGTAATATCCTATCATATACGTCAAAATATAGAATGATGTGTGGGGCTGTACCAACAAGGGTTTGGCAGGTGGAGGAGTAGAATGGCAGCCATAGTGGAACTTTCTTCCCCAATGACCAGAGGGATACTTGAACCATCCATTGGCCAGAGACTCCTTCTGATGGGCATCATTGAGAGAAGAGTTTTGTCAGTCAATATTGGGAGTAGGATTCTCAAGACCTTTTACAGTTGTAAACAGGGAGACTAGAAACCATACCAGTAAATAAATTCCCTTCATGGCTTCAAATGAAGTTACTAAGAAATAAATTTAGCAATATAGGATAGAAAATATTATTTATTGTTGGAACAATTGAAATGAATAAGAAGCAGGCACTTTAATAGCCTTGAAAACAAGGCTGAATATTGGAGAGGAGTTTAGGAAATGAAGATGATTTACATGAGTAAATCATTTTAAAGGTACCTGTTTCAAGTGGAGTATGAATAATTGCTTAATAATTTCCAAGCTGAGGTGGTGTAAACAGAGGAAACAAAAAGATCTCAAAATGAAAAGGCTAATTAAGAGGTACATAGCCAGAAGATCAAGTATCTTAAAGTACAGAGCTTGGTCTAAAACCATAGAGAGCGGGTCACGGATTGTCTGGCCAGCCTCACACAGCCAATCAAACAAAGAGCAGTAAGTGACATTCCCAGCCTGATTATTAAAATTTTCAAGTTCAAAAGGCATTTTGAAAGCAAAAACCAATTGAATTAAACAATAATAAAAAGGTAATTTAAGAATATCAGCTGATTTGAAGCTAACGGTACATTCTTCCTTAGCATCCTGGGTTTGAATCTCGTTCTGGAAGGATTTCCAAAGCCAAATATTGTTGTCAATTCTGTTGTTTTGTGTCTTTGACTGGGTGTCTTCTGATAATTTGTTCATCAATAAAATGGAGTCATGAAAGGAATTCCTGACACATCATAATAGTTTGCTATTCTAACAAAGCTATTAAAATTAGTTATAATAAAAAATTGTAATATAAATTTATTTAAAGAGAGTTTATTAAGTGCGCCTGTGATGGGTTCTTTGATATGCAACCACCTGACAATGAAGGTGGCACACAGCCTCTACTGTCACATTGTACACAGTGGATACACCATGATTGAATTATTATTTCCTGCTATTAAAAGGGAGGATTGCTAGGTGAAAATTTAGGAGCAGCTTTTCCAGTGGGGCTGCAAATCTGTATATTCCAGCCTGGAACAGGGAGTCCAGGATCACATGGTCTACAAAGTTGTATCCCAGGGTGACCTTCTGGCCTTCCAGGGAGAGCCTGGCCTTTTCAATCCCAATAAAGATCCTGTCAGGGTCCTCAATGTTAGCCCCCATCCCAAAGTAGAAAAGGAACCCCAGGTAAACTACCAGATGAAGCCTTTTCCCAGCAAAGGCTTCAGTAAACTCACACAGCTTATTGAAAATGACACTAATTTTCTTATTGTGTTTGGGATTGCCAAAGATAAGATCCATTGCCATAGGGATCCCTGTCTTGTTGGCACTCCAGGCCAGCCCAAAGTTGGCAAGGAGGATTTTGGTCTTCTTGATGGCTGTTGTGTCTGCAACAGTCAATTTATCAACCACACGCCCAAAGTTCTCCAACAGGTAAGAAAGTTTATGCTCTACCAGGGAGTAGAAGCAAGCACTCCTGTGGCCCCAGCCCATCTCTGGTATATTCTTTAATTGGAGCATCACCAGGACGTCACAAATAAGATTGGTGGACTTTACACGGTAAACTCTACTATGGATTTGATTTTTGAGCTTGTGCACAACAGGAGACAACAGAGCCAGCTGCCTGCCCACATGGCTGGCAAAGTTGGAGTAAAACATAGTTGTAATGTATAGGACCAGGACTTGGTGAACAACACTATCAATAATTTCTATAAAAAATTAAGCATTTAAAACCAGTTTATTAATTTTATTATTTAGTTACCTTCTTTACATGCTTCCTTTCTGGGGGCTTTGGCTGGGGAGGCCATCTTTGGTGCAACTAGTTGACCAAGCATCTTGACTCTCTTCTGTTGGGCCCTCTTGGTGAGTTTGAGATGTTTGTACATATTAGGGTCATCAACCCAGACAGACAGTGTAGAGAGGGTTTGATCTTTAAACTGCAAGTCCTCTACAATGGTCTTTGGGACATTGAGAAAACACTCAATTGTCTTCTCTGAAATATCAGAAATTTTGGCCATCAGTGCCTTGGCTGAAACCTTATCAATTTTGTTTCCTGTCAGGATAGCTGACTTCACTTTAGCTTTGATTTTGCAATCAATCTCTTTGATTGTTGCAATTGCAAGGTCAAGGTTTTTAAGCAGCTTTTACAATTCTCTCATTAGTTTTTTAAATAACCTTTGCATATTTTTTATAGCTTTCACCCCAATAAACTCTGTGTTAGTATGATATTACTGCCTCTTTTTTTACCCTTGTTTTTTACCATTTAATTACAATATTACATCCTTTTACCCATTGCATATATTTTTTAGGTAATCTCAATCTGTGTTGTTTGCTTTGTTTTTTGTCATGCTTTTATAATTGATGTATTGTTTTAACTATTTAAACAGCCCCTTATGAAAAAATTAACAACAATTTGGTGATCAGCTAAATTTAAATTAGATAATTATATATTTACAGGAGTTTTTGTTGATCAAAATTCAGAACCTTAATGATAAAATTTAAGCTAATCAGGAGCCATGTGAGAAATTGATTGTTGTGATATAAAGGGACATTAAATAATTCTTTGATGCATGTGTGCTAGTTAATCTGATTGGCTTAAATTTTATCCTTAAGATTTTGAATTTGGATCAGTAAAAATTTTATCTAAACACAATTAACCTATAATTTTCTAATTTAAATTTAGCTTATCACTAAATTGCTGTTAAATCTTTCATAAGGGGCTGTTTAAAGAGTTAAAAATACCTGTGTTCTGGGTCTAGATACACAGCAAAGGAAACATATAATATTTTATAAAAATAAGCTAAACACATAAGAAATAACAAAATAAAAAACAAAGAGAAAATTAAACAATTGAAATTCTGGATACTAAATTATATAAATTAAAAAATGTTTGGCAGCAAGGAGTTTATTTGGGACAGGAAGACTGATGCCTATTAAGCAGAATACCATGGGAAAGAAGGTGTCAAGGCACTGCTGGCTTGAGAGGTCTGAGATTAGATGGGAGGGGTTGATAGGTGGGAGTTGGTGGTGGCAGTGTCAGGATTCAGAATCCTGACAACATTTTATATAATTTATTTGATTTCATCATGTTTAAAATTGATTTGAAATAGATTTTTATATTAACTTAATTCAATTGTGCCATTTCTGAGTGCTTTTGCAGTCCAAATACCTTTTGAACTATCTGTATTCTTGTGCATAATTGCTGATCCTCAAAAATCATATCTCTGCGGCTAGAGAATCAATCTCAACATTTAGAGGCATTCCTGAAAGCTGATACCAAGAGAAATCTATTGGTGCCAATTTTAAACTACTGTTACATATTCCAACATACCTTTGAAATGCTATATTCCTCTTGTAGCATACTTGAATCCTCTTATTCAAGAGTTGATGAGTATAAATTACCTTTCCCTTTCTCTTAATCCTTATTCATCATTCTCCTTATGGTGCTTCAATAAATATTATGGTTCTTCACTCCTGTTTATGTCTTATTAATTATCTTGTCTTGTCTTCTTCTGGATCTTCTTGGATGAATGATAAGATAATTGGAGTAGTCAATGGTTTGAAGTTCTGGTGGCTCATGGAATCTTATTTCTATACTTCATTACTGACAGGCAGGAATAAACTAAGTGATACATGTGATGGCTGCCATATAACACTTGTTATATTCCTTGTATGTCATTGGTTTAATTGACTGTTATATGGCTAGGGCCTGGGGTGGAAGGTGCCTGTCCTTACGTGATTGGTTACTTTTGTTCACATGAAAGACAAGTTGGGCAAACAAGTTAGCCACCATCTGCTAACCAAAGAGAGAAGTGTGATCAAGGACTACAAGATAAAGATCATCAAAGGACTGTGGGCAGCACTCCCAGAAAGTGTTCCCTATATTATAGAACACAACATAAATTAGATAGATGTGTGTGTGTCCAGCTGGGTAAATTGAGGCCTGGTGCCTGTGTTCTTAAATTTTTTGATGGCCTTAGAATTTTTCCATCTAGTGGCTCAAGAAACCCCAATAGGGGGGATCTAAGCTGTCCCAGGAGTCTAGTAATCCACTGAAGATATGGATATACTAATAAAAATTGGTGAAATCAGAGTTTGTCTGATAATAGACTTATCCCTTGGCCAAAACATCTAGATATGCACCAATGAAAGTTCCCCTCTTGACCTTATTCCTTCCATTCTTGATGGCAGCTTTTCCTTGCTCACCAAAATTGTCAAAAGCTATTGATAGCATGTAGTAGACAATGAACATGATGTCATTAGACAAACTTATCAGGCATCAGACAGGAGTGAATTTGATGAAATAACTGTGTGGGGAATCCTTGCTGCCATCTCATTGGTCTCTGCTGAAATTAGTCAACACCAAGACCAAGGCCATTTTCTAATTCATCTGGAGCTTCACCATACACCTGAAAACCCATATGCCATGACGTGCAATTTGTTTTTGGACTTGTTTCAGGGAAAGCTTAGGATCTTGCTACAGGAGATCAAGCACACAGTAGTTTTAAAAGCTATAGCAACAACCAAAAATGCCTCATATTTAAACAAAATGATTTCAGATTCAAACCAAATCCAAGTTGCGCAAGATTCAGGATTCAAATATTTTAAATATTTTTGGTTAATAAATGAACTGTCAAACAAAAAAAAAATTTTCACTAGCCCATTATACAAAATTATAGCAAATATCAAGCAACATTGTTTAAAACACAAACAAAACAAACTGACGCAGCAAGTGATATATATGGATGCTGTTCTGGAGTATATTATAATCCAATCAGGATTCATATGAGGCACCAACAGAATGAGTAAAATGAAACAAAATTAGATCACTCTGGAAGTGAGATTCCACAAGCACAAAACAAAATAAATTAACACAAGATGTGTAGTATGAACAGCTTAAAACAGAAGTATAACAGTTTAACAGCCAATCAACATCTATCTGATTTAGGAAAAGAGTTGTTTTATTCATTTTCATGGATCATTATTTGTGTATAATAGTTTTGAGAACCTTCCAAAAATAGAATGGTAATTAAAACAAAAATAAATCATAAAATTTTAAAATTTATACTTTTAGTGATTTTATCCTAGGTTTTGTTTCAAGATGGTTTTTACTAGCAACAACATTTTCAAGGGCGCCAGCAGCCAAGCCAGCTTCAATTGAGGCAAGGCTCAGAATGTAGAGGCACCTGTTTACACCCAAGCCTTTGAGGCAGGTAACAAGGAAGCTGACCTGTACCTGACCCCCAACTCCTATGGGGTTGACTTGTTCAGTAGTCACCTAGCCTCCAGCTCTGCCCTTGCCCTATTTTCTGGCCCTGTACAAGGTGCCAACCAACAAGCTAATCAGAATGGCAACCCTGGTTTGGAACAACTGCCCACAAATAGCCAACTTGCTCCCCCTCAGCCAATCAGGCTTCAGCTCCTGTGGCCCAGCAACCCAAGCAACAAATCATCACTACCCAAATTCTTCAGAAAACTGTGGTACTGAACCTGCAGAGTCTGTCCTGGTGTCATGAATGACATTTCAATACTTGTATTGAAAACCTGGGAATCAACCCCTGGGTCTCAGAAAAAGCCTTGTTATGACCAGGATAGACAGGAGCTAGCCAGAATGCCAGTTGGACCAAATCCTGGGCTGTCAGAGATATCTTGCCCCAACCAGGAGGAATGGAAACCTGCCAAGTGTCAAGACTGGAGGCTTGAAATCAACATTGGAAACCCCAGAATCAAACCCTGACCCTCCAAAGGCAACTCAAGTCACACAAAATAGACAGGAACCCACCAACTTGTTAAGTGGAGACCCAAGTTATCAAATTACTCTGAGACCCACCAGACTCTTGAAGACAATCCCCCCAACAGACATCAGATTGCTATTAACTGTGTGCCACCAAAGACCCAGACCTATGCCAAAGTTGTAGCTTACCTAAAGGAGGTTACAACAAGGCCTCCTACCAGTCCTACCAATGATCACTAGCTAATGCCAGCCTCCAGTCCATAATTGGTAATACAATTTGACTACTCAGGTGATGTGGTGAACAGTAGCAGCGGAAAAAAGCATTGCCACTTCTTTTCATCAGAGCAAGCACAACTAGGATCTGCTGCCTGAGAAACCAGAAACCAAGGACTGAGCCCTGCCAGTGAACTATTCCCAGACCTGAAGTCCTCAAAAAGCAAAGAAGCAAAACCACCTGGTATAAGAACCCTGGCAGTATGGGGGATGACCCCATTGTCATTTTTGATAATAAAGTTTTATGAACCTTTGGTTCAAACAAATCTTACCTTATCTAGTCTTAGTGATCTTCCATCTTAACTCTGGCCAAGTAGACCATCAGGCAACTGCCCCTTCCAGAGACCATCCTGCTGACCCTACTCAGGCATTATACTGTCCCCCTGAAGCCCCCTTTGGACTGTGCATTTTACCAAATACCCACCAACCCTGCCTACTCAAAGTACAACTTGGAGACCATCCTCATTGCTGACCCCTTGGCCAGAACTAGAGAGACTAAATACATAGGATGCAAAGGAAAGAGGATTGAGCTTCCCCCTTATTGTTCAAAGACAAGTACAATTATCTACTGGTATACTTTGTCCCTATGACTCTGCCCTTAACCCCACGGCCTGATTGCCCTTTGGATCCCTCCACCGCTGCCAAGACCACATTCACTCAACTGTTTGGAGTACTCTACATTACTTTGGTGGGAATGGTAGATACTATGGTGCCCAACTCCAAGCCCTGGTCTTTTCTTGGGTAATCTGTATCATATATTATCAATTTAGCACCCATCCTATGGTGGGCATTACCCACTGGCCTGGCAGTACCCTGTCCAGAGTTACCTAATGCCTCCGCCTCCGCCTATGCCTGACTTCCTGACACCTGGGACCAAATTGCAACCCAATTACAATTTACCCAAGCCATCACAATGCAGGAGTTCAACAACCTAATGATTAAGGGGAATCTGATTGGGACAGCCAAGAAGCCAAAGAAGCAGGTCAACTCCCAGATAAAGGAAGCTTATCCTATAATGCTTGACCTCCTTTAGTGGGACACCAAGCGTCCCCTGACCCAGGTCTGTAAGCAACTTGTGCACCATGGCATTTGGGTGTCTGAGTGCATGGTGCAGCTCTGGATTCATGGGAAAGTGGCGTCAGTCTGTGTGTTGACTAATTTTGGTGGCAACCAATGGGATGGCGCTGAGGATTTCCTATATGATTATGCCATTGAATCCACCCTGGTTCAATGCATGGCAAGTTTTCCAGATGACGTCATTTTTGTCTTGTACTACAAGTTATCAATAGCTTTTGATGATTTTGGTAATCAAGGAAAAGCTGCCACCCAAAAAGGGAGGAAGAAGGTCAAGAAGGGGACTTTCATTGGTGCATTTCTGGCTGTTTCAGCCAAGGGTTTTGTCTATTATTGAACAAACCCAGATTTCACCAATGGCTACAAGTACAGCCATATCCTTGGTGGATTACTTGACTCCTGGGATGGCTCAAATTCCAAGCACCAGATTTTCTTGAGCCACCAGATGGAGGGTAGCTCCACTGCCCTTGAGGCCATCCAGCAACGCGGGCAC
Organism: Entomophthora muscae; assembly: GCA_014839935.2. Lineage (NCBI taxonomy): Eukaryota > Fungi > Entomophthoromycota > Entomophthoromycetes > Entomophthorales > Entomophthoraceae > Entomophthora > Entomophthora muscae. Next base: position 456,275 of record QTSX02002884.1, read on the forward strand.
CAGGCCTTGGTCTACCCTGCTGGCTACACAGACATTTATCTGGGTGGTGTTGTCTTCTTCAACATCAGAGACACAGTATGAGAGCGCCACCCTCAGGCGTTCAATGACCTCTATCTTGTTGTCCTCAATCATGAGTCTTTCTTTGGTCAACAGATGGTGGCTGACTTGTTTGCCCAAATTGTCTTCCATGTGAACATGGGCAACCAATCACACAAGGATAAGCACCTCTCACCCCGTGCCACAGCCACCTACCAGCCAATCAAGGCAATGACAAATAAGTAATACAACAAGTGCATATGGCAGCCATCACAGTTGATCCTCTTGCCTCTACCCCCGCCACCACCCCCCACCTTCCAGCCCAATTCACCCAATCCCAGACCTCACAAGCCAGCACCACCTCAGTACCTTCCTTTCTTCCTGCAATATTCTGCCTACTAGGCATCACTTTTCCCTGCCCCCCAATAAACCCCCTGTTGCCAAACATTTTCTATTTATATTATCTTTATCTTGAGTTTTGATTGTTTATTTATCTTTGTTTATAGTTGGTTTTACTCTTTATGTTCAGTTTATTTCTATAAAATCATATATTTACTATGATGTGTATTGTAAAATGTGCAGCCTGGGTGCTGATTTCACATAGTTAGTCTACTACTTCTTTATCTTAATACTATACCTGTTGTGGTATAGTGACAGCCTGGGTAAGGACAGAAGAATATAAGAAGATAATAAGACAAAACTGGTTCTTTATTTGATATGTTAGAAGGTTATATAGTGGGGCAGGGGAATTATTGCCAAAGAAAAGAGGCACCAAAAGAAGAACTTGTCATATGGAGGCAGTGGAGAAATGGCATTGGAAAGTGCCTGGGCAAGAAAACAACCAGTTTCACACGTCTTGCCAAATGGAGAAAAGTGGCTCTTAAATGTTTCAATTATATTATTAGCTGCAGAAGTAAAGACCAAGATGTATGTGCAATAAACCCTTGATTCAAATAGCGCTTTTTAGGTGCAATTAAACGAGTTTACAGGCATAAAATAGCAAACACGGCAGAACAAGTGGGTAATTGGGCAATTGTTCTATTGCCCTTAACATAAACAGACTATGTTTTGGCTGATCTATTCAATAATGCAACATTTCTCTCCACTGGATCAGACAAATAGGTTAAATTGTGAGGCAACCTTGGGAGGCAGGCATGACAAGCTGATATCCAAAGAAAACCCAAAGAACAGCAATAAGTTGTGTTTCCTGGCTGCAGTTCAAATGATGAAACAGTTGGGGAAGTATTGGCAGAGTCTTGTCAGTCCTTGATAGTTGCTTGTTCCTTATTCCTTGTCCCTTGTAACTTATATCTTCTAATCATCACAAGAAGAACAACAACCCATGGAATATTTTAATTAGACTTTTGTTTTTTGGGCTGTTGTCCTCATTGGGGCTTACTCTTGATCATTAGGAGCAGCACATATGTATTGATTGTGTACTCTAGTAACCAATTGCCTAAAAAAGGGATCCTTAAGGATGCAGGAGTTGGGGTCAGTCTTATGGATGATCTGGGCTGGCCTTGCCATAAGGAGGCCAGTCTGGATTCTCTTCCATAGCCTCTGTTGCTGAAGAAGTATGCAGAGTCTGCTATGGTGTATGTGAACAGGGCAGATTGTTTGGAGGAAGCTTGTCCAATGCCTTGAAGCTTATAATTTAAGTTCACAGTATATTCTTCTGATTGTAGGCAACCAAGGCTCTGAACAAGCTCATGGAAATAGGCTTCTGGAGATGCAACAATGCTGGGATCCATAAGAGTGTATAACAAGGGTGGGAGTTCTGGTGGTTGTTCATATACTAACTGGAAGGGTGGTTTACCAGTAGGGTGGTGGCATCCAATGTTGTATGCAAAAGTGGTATTGGAAAGAAGTTATCCCAATCTGTCCCATGTTGGTGACTGAGCTTCTGGAGTATCTGGACCATGCTTCTATTAGTGAGCTCTACCATTTCATTTGTCTGTGGGTGATAAGGGGTGGATGGTGTCCCACAGATTCCCATCAGTTGGTTGAGGCAGGGGATGATGTCACTGGTGAAATTGGTACCATTGTCCGTCAGCAGAATCTGGGGGCAACCATGCTTGTATATGATGTTTTCCAGGATGAGTGGAGCTATCACCAGTGCAGATTGGTTAGAAATTGCCTTGTCCTCTAAACATTTAGTCAGATGATCAACAGCCACAATGATGAACTTGTTGCGGCTGTTGGTAACTGGAAAGGGGCCCACTATGTTAATGGTCACTGTGTGGAAGGCAAATCCAGGGCATACAAGTCTGTGTTGGAACTTGGTCACCTTAGGTCTCTCAATGTTTCAGTCATTACAGGTAGCTAGTGTATCTCATACATCAGTGTGCATTCCTTCCCATAAGCAGTGCTGTTGTAGCAGGGCTAACGTCTTCTGTATACCACCATGACCAGTAGTCTTTTGAGAAACCATCACTGAGTCCATGCATAGGGATGATTGTATGTACTATAGCCAAGAGTCTTCACAAGGCTTCAGGAGTTGTCCCTTAGAGACCTTGGTGTCAACAGCTAACTTCTTGAGAGCCCTCTGTATCTCTACCAGCTCCTCCCCCCACAAAGAAGGATCCTTCATAAGCTTGTTATAGAAAATGTCAGCCATGGAGGATACTAAGGCAACAGTAGAGAGACAGAAGAGACAGTCAGCATTCTGGTGGACAGCTCCAGCTCAATGAATGATTTTGTAGCCGTAGGCCTGGAGCTTACTGGCCCAAGGCGCCAGATGCCCTTCAGGATCCTTGAGGGTCTTCAGTCATTGCAGGGAGGCATGGTCTGTTACCACTGTGAAGTTTACCCCATGGAGATACACTCTGAACTTCTGGTAGGAGTATATTACAGTCAGACACTCCAGTTTGGTGACAGTGTAGTTCTTCTCATGAAAATTGATAGTGCGCAAGCAGTATCCAACAGGATGTTTGAGTTCTTCATAGTCCAGTTGGGAGAGAACACCCCTAATAGCAGTCAGGCTAGTGTCTGTATGAGCCACAAACAACTTGGAAAATCTGGGGTAAGCTAGTACTGGGGCTGCAGTCAGTATTCCCTTGAGAGCAGCACTTACTGTCTTGCAAGCCATGCCCCAGAAGAAGTCTACATCATCTTGAAGGAGTTGGAACAGTGTATTGCCCAGGGAAGCAAAGTTGGGGATGAAGCGTTAATAATAGCCAACCAACCCTAGTAAGACCTGGATGTCTCTCTTGCTTACAGGCACCTGCATCTTCTTAATGGCCTCTATCTTGAGAGGAACAGGACAGGGGCCATCACAACTGATGATGAACCCAAGGAACTCCAAGATCTCATTGAATAAGCTGCATTTCCTTGGCTTCAGCTTAAGTGTAGCAGCCAGATGACATTTGAACACTTCTTCCAGAGGTTCCAGGTGTTTGTTATAGGTGTAAGAGAGAACATTAATGCAATCCAGATAGACCAGGGCACATGAGGGCTTGAGGTCCCCCATCATAGAGTCCATAGCTTGTTAGAAGGTGACTGAGGAATCAGAGAGACCCTGAGGCATCCTGGTAGGTTAGAACAGTCTTTGGTTGGCAAGGATGGCACACTTCTCTGGGTCATCTAGAGAGAGATCAATCTGCCAGTAGCCAGGTATCAGGTCCATGGCCATGAAGAGCTTGGCAGTGGGGACCCAGTAGGCAAGATCTTCTTGCATTCTCACAGTGCAAGAATCCAACATTTTTGATTGGGAGGCAAAGTCAACCAGCGGAGGGGCATCAGAAGGCTCTGTTGTAAAGGAACAACAAATTCCAGGGTCAGTGTGGGGTTCCTGTCCACCAGTCCCCAAGTGTGTCCTGGATTGTAGCCAGGGACCGTCTGGAAGGGGTTGTCATTCTCTAGTAAGGGGAAGTGTATCTCAGAAATATGTATAGGGGTTGAAATGGGCTTTTATTCACTCTCAGGAGGAAGATCCCCTTAGAAACCTTCTGGTATATGGCGCGGGGGTCAAGGAAACAATATGGATTTGTGACAATACTTGGAGTCCTTTAACAATATCCTGGGCTCCTTGTATTTGATCTTTGGCTCCTGCTCCTTGGTCTTGGGCCCCTGCACTTTGGTCTTGGGCTCCTGTACCTTGGTCTTGGGCTCCTGTGTTCTAATCTTAGGCTCCTGCGGTTTGTTCCAGCTCTGGCTTTCTATTCTTGGTCTTTGGCTCCTTCTGTAGCTTTTTTGGCCTTTGTAATCCACTTGATCCAGTCCCTGAAGAGCCTTGGATAGCTCCCCCTTTTATAGCCCCTTGTTTCAGACCAAAAATCTCTCTCAGAACTCTGGTTCTTCAAAGCTTAAACTATCCTGTTTTTTTCTTCTATAATATATTAACCTGTAAACTTACTTCAGCCAATGAAAGCCCTGAATTTTCTGCTTCTGCTCCTCATTTTTAAGGCTTTACCTCTTAAGTTAAAGCCCTTAAAACACTGATCAAATAGACTCTGGCTCACAGCTAATCACACGCCTCAATTCAATGGTTTTGCCAAAAAGGTTTCCTTGGATGATCTGTCCTTGACCCTGGTTTGAACCTGAGGCTGTCTTGCTTTGGGTAAACAACTGCTCTGCGTTTCAAACAGGTTTGCCGTAATTCCCGCCACGTTTACCCGGCAAATCTCAAGCGCTTCCACATATGTTTTACTTAGGCAAATTTTGACCCTTTGATTTTTCAACATGTCTCTGTGTTTCTCTCAACATTTTGCAACTTTGAACCTGCTTGCTGCTCGTCCTTTTGCCTCTCCTAGTTGTTCTTGGCAAAATTTGCTCTTTTGCCCTCATAGTTTCTCTGTTCCATTTCCAGCTACTTTTCAGCTCCCTTCTTCTTTGATCCTTCTTTTTTAAATAAATTTATAGTTCTAACAAACTATATGTTATTTTTCCTTCTCTTTCTTTTTCAATATGTGATTTTCAATCCTTTTTTAACCATAATCAGGCAGTATTTAATTATTCTTTAACTGCTTTTTTTATCTATATTTCCTCTCAAAAGCCACTAAAATCAGCTCTTCCGGCCTCTGCATCCAGTCTGACTAGTTCATCCTCTCAGCTCTTCAGTTCTTCAACACCAAATTCTGGTCCTTTGGCCATCCTTCTTTTTTGATCAGCTAGTCCTGCATCCAAAATCTTCTGGTCCTTCAACTTCTCCTCAACCATTTCCTCAACAAATCCTCACTAGGAACCTCCTTTGTTCCTTCTATACACTGAATCATATTGATTCCCACAATTCAATATGAATTAACATTCCATCAACTAGCCTTCACTGTGACCAAACAGTCCCTCCTGCTAGTTTTCTCTGTTAATTCTGTGAACCACCTTGGTTTTTTATCTCAGTCCCCATTACCAGAACTTGTAGACCCAGGCATGAGTCTACATTGAACTGGCGTTTGACTGGGCCCTTTCAAGTGGCAATCCACTTAGGCCATTCAACCATAGATTGATGTCTATGTTTTGTCTTTACTCACCCACGTGATTAAGTCTGGGCTTTCAGTTGCAGAGTAATCAGTTCTACTTCCCAGAGGCCTGATCACACCAAGTTCTGCAGCTTGCTTCCCCAAGCAAGCCGCCTTGGTGACACCTCTGAGAAAATCTATGCCCTCCAATTCTCACTTTGGGTTTCCCCTAAGCTCCCATAGGGGCATAAACAAGGACACCCTACCAGTCTGTTAGGTAGGGTGCTTGCTCACAGACCTCCTGTAATTGTATTAGGGTACGTAGAGCTTTCAAAGCTCTTCCCCTCCCCTGGAAGCCCATGTTACCTTCCAGGGGTCCAAAACCTACTCCCCCAGACAGAAAAAGTTGCCTGCTTGCTATTTCAGTATTCACCCTTCTTCATCCACAGTTCCCTGCAAGGTGAAGCACTATAGCCCCAAGCAGCTAATTCCTTCTTCTGGGTGGAGACAACATCTGCCTCTGGTAGTCCTTTATTATCTACCAGCCAGGCCTTACTTGCCCTAGTAGTCCTATGTTACCTACTAGGCTCATCTTACTTACCCCTAGTAGTCCTATGTTACCTACTAGGCCTCTACCTGCAACAAACAACCAAACTTTTGCTTGGTCAACATTAGCCCCGCCTGCAAACCACCAAACATGTGGACTGTCACAGTCAGGCACAGGCTTGTCAGGAGGGAGAGAAATAGGGGAGAGGAGGGAGGTGCAACAACAAATGTAGCCAAGGATTTCTCCTTATCCTGGATGCTTAGTAGTTTTTGAGTGATCCTCATTGTATTCCTCAATGCCAGAATCATCAGTGAATTCTTCCTTGCCCTGACTAGCCTGAGGTTTAGTTGCTGAAGAACCATCAAGAGTGATGAATGGATTGCTATCAGGTTCCTAGGGAGACTCCAGGGTACCTGCTGAAGGTAAAATTAAGAAGACATCCTCTTCATTGCTTCTGTGACAGTGATGGGAGTCAGGAAGGGGCAATGAAGTATGGATCTTCTGGGAGGGAGAACTATCAACTTTAGCATTCCAATGCAATCCCATTAGAGTCTCAGGGGTACTAGTTGCTGAGACATATTCAAGGTGTTTGCTTAGTTGGTCCTGAAGGGATTAAAGGAGATCATGTTGAGCATCCAACTCATCTAGCCACTCTTTTGTATTTTCTGAAAGGCCAGAACTAATTCCTCTTCCAGAAAACCCATCTGTCTCTGTGACGGTAATCATGTTTGGTGGTTTGCAGGCGGGGCTAATGTTGGCCAAGCAAAAGTTTGGTTGTTTATTGCAGGTAGAGGCCTAGTAGGTAACATAGGACTACTAGGGTAAGTAAGGCCTGCCTGGTAGGTAACATAGGACTACCAGGGGCAGATGTTGCCTCCACCCAGCAAAGATATTGACTGCTTTGGGGCTAGAGTTCTTCACCTAGCAGGGAACTGTGGCTGCAAAAGGGTGAAGAATGAGATAGCTAGCAGGGAACTTTGTCTGTTTGAGGTGTGAAAGTTTTGGACCCCTTGCAGGTAGCGTGGGCTGCCAGGGGGGAAGAGCTCTGAGGGCTCTATGTACCCTGATACGCTTACAGGAGGTCATTGAGCAAGCATCCTACCTAGCAGACTGGTAGTGTGTCCTCGTTTATGTCCCAATGGGAGCTTTGGGGGAACCCAAAGTGAGCATTGGAGGGCATAGATTTGCTCAGAGCTGTCATCAAGGCGGTTTAATTGGGGAAATAGGCTTCAGAAATTGGTGTGATCAGGCCTCTGGGAAGTGGAGCTGATTACTCTGTGACTGAAAGCCCAGACTTAATCACCTGGGTGAGTAAAAACAACAACCTATGCTTTGAGGATCTATGGTTGGATGGCCTAAGTGGAATGCCACTTGCAAGGGCCCAGTCAAACAACAGTTCAATGTAGACTCATGCCTGGGTCTACAAGTTCTGGTAACGGGGACTGAGGTAAAGAACTGAGGTGGTTCACGGAATCAGCAGGGAAGACTAGTGAGAGAAACTGTTTGATCACAGATAAGGCTAGTTGAAGGACTGTTGGTTCATATTGAAGTTTGGAACCAAAATAGTTCCTAGTGAGGATAAGTGGAAGGGCCCAAAGATCATGATGCAGAAGTAGCTGGTCATGGTAAAGGAGTAGCCAGAGGACTGATAGGCCGTTTAAAGACTGAAAAGGAGCTGTTCTGTGAACTAAGATAGACTATTTGTTGGTTAAGCTGAAGAGCTGGAAGATGTGGTTGAAGAGCTGGCTGAAGAACCCAAAGATGATGGTGAAGAACTAGTTGTCTGGATAAATGAGCCAAGATTTTGCTGAATTGATTTGCCAAAGTGGGAAAATGTAGAATGTTTTGTCTTGATTTAGTAGTAAAATCAAGAAGGAATTTCCTAGGATAGATGAAGATTTGTAAATATATGGGGGAAAGTTGAAGAGGTCTAGAAAGAACAGTTTAAATAGTATTCTAATATTTAAATTGCTTTAGGTTTAATGCAGGGAAGACTGGTGCTGGATTAATGGACTGGTTAACACTTTGGTGCGCAAAATGTTGTCAATTTGAGCGGTTTGAGCTGTGGAAATTATTTTCCTAGTTGAATACTGGTGGAACTTCAGAAATGGTCTATTTCTGTGCTCTGCATTCATTGGTTGAGTTCTGGCAGGTTTCCTGGTGAAAATGATTGGTTGGAAGCCAAAAGCTTAAAGTGTAAGCAAGGAAATAGTGAATTAATACTTTAAGCTTTTGAGAAAGTAAGTATGTAAGCTTAAGTTATTATAGGAAAAAGTGAGCAGCAATGATTTAAGCTTCTGAAGAAAGTCATTTTGAAGGCGGAACCGTTGGGAAAAGGACACTATAAGAAGGTGGCTGGCTGGAAAGTTACAAGGTCTTTCTGGGTCTTTGACGGGATCTTTCTGAGGCTTTTTGAGTTTCTGCCAAGAGGTTTTTAGAAGCCTTTTGATCACCGGCAGGAGCTTGATTGGATTGATACAAGTGGAATACCAAGGCCACTAAAGATATAAAGAGAGCTGAAGCCCACAATAACAGAGCAGGAGCCCAAGAATAAGAAGCAGGATCCTAAGTGCAGCACCAGAGTCCAAGTTTAAGGTGCAAGAGTCCAAGTTTAAGGTGCAAGAGTCCAAGTTTAAGGTGCAGGAGTCCAAGTCTAAGGAGCAGGAGTCCAAGACCAAGACCAAGTACAAGGAGTCCAAGATATTGTTGGAGGACTCCAAGTATTGGCAAATCCATATTGTTTCCTTGACCCCCAGGCCATATACCAGAAGGTTTCTAAGGGGATCTTCCTTCTGAGAGTGAATAAAAGCCCATTTTGACCCCTATAAATATTTCTGAGATACCTTTTCCCTTACTAGAGAATGACAATCCCTTCCAACTAGTCCCTGGCTATGATCCAGGAAACACTTTGGGGACTGGTGGACAGGAACCCCACAGTCTCTCTTGAGCCTTTATAGTATCCTGAAGAGCATAGAATTCCATGATGCAACCATTATGGATGTCTTCTGGCTTAGGAGTTTTCTTTTGATGACCATAGAACTCCAGGGCATTATGCTGATTCATCTGGGTGGGTACCAAGGAAGAAAGGGCATGTTCTATCTTGCTCATCCATAGAGCCATTCTATAGTGGGAGTGAACAGCTTCTGATATATTTTGAGCAAGGTTTGGAGGGGCAGAGCAGCTACCAGTTTGGAGGGTGCCAGAATTAAGGGATATTCCATCAGGAGAACAACCAAAAGAATAAGGAGGAGAATATTGACAGCATACTTTCTTTATCAAGGCAGGCTCCAAGGAGCAGGAGACGTGGTTCATGCCAGTTGCTTCAGCCATGGGGTCAGGATTAATTGGTATCAAGGAGGTAAGGGCTTCTTCAATGGAGTTCATACAGGAAATAATGCTTGACTGGGAGCTGGGAACTTCCAAAAGTTGTTGGCAGTTAGGCAATCACTGGCTTAGTCCTGGTTAACCATAGGAAGAGTCATGGAGTCTACCAGATACAGAGCCAGAAGCAGTGAAGGTTGATCCTGGAGTGGGTTGGGAAGAAGGAGCTGCAGGTATAGGCAAGGATATCTCTCCCTCCACAAAAATAAGGCCGTGAGGGTAGGAAGATATGAAGCTGTGGTTTGTAGAAGCCATAAGCGCCAATATTGTAAAATGTGCAGCCTGGGTGCTGATTTCACATAGTTAGTCTACTACTTCTTTATCTTAATACTATATCTGTTGTAGTATAGTGACAGCCTGGGTAAGGACAGAAGAATATAAGAAGATAATAAGACAAAACTGGTTCTTTATTTGATATGTTAGAAGGTTATATAGTGGGGGCAGGGGAATTATTGCCAAAGAAAAGAGGTACCAAAAGAAGGACTTTCCATATGGAGGCAGTGGAGAAATGGCATTAGAAAGTGCCTGGGCAAGAAAACAACTGGTTTCACGCGTCTTGCCAAATGGAGGAAAGTGGCTCTTAAATGCTTCAATTCTATTATTAGCTGTGGAAGTAAATACCAAGCTCTATTTGTAATAAACCCTTGATTCAAATAGAGCTTTTTAGGTGCAATTAAACAAGTTTACAGGCATATAATAGAAAACACGGCAAAACAAGTGGGAAATCAGGCAATTGTTCTATTGACCTTAATATAAACAGACAATGTTTTGGCTTATACATTCAATAATGCAACACTGTGTATCTAGATCCATAATACAGTTATTTTTGACACTTTACATAGCCCCTTGTGAAAATATTAACAAAAAATTGGTGATCAGCTAAATTGTTGGTAATATTTTTACAAGGGGCTGTGTAAAGGGTCAAAAATAATATGGCAATTAAGGAAACAATACCAACACAAAGCAAACAACACATATTAAGATGAGCGTAAAACATATGCATAATGGGTAAAAAGATGGGATATTGGAGTAATGTGAAAACAAACAGGAATAAACAAAGAGGCAATAGTATCAGAATAATACAGATTTTATTGGGGTTAGAGCTATAAAAACATATGGAAAGGTTAGTAAAAAAAATTAATGGGAGAATTGGAGAAGCTGCTAAAAGACCTCAACTCTGCATTTGCAGAGATCAAAGAAATTAACCACAAGGTCAAAGCCAGAGTGAAGTCCAACATCCTTGAAGGGGACAAAATAGACAAGGTGTCTATAAAGGCCCCAATGACCAAAATACCAGACACCCCTGAGAAGACAATTGAGTGCTTACTCAAAATTCAAAAGACAGTGGTTGAGGGCCTCAAGTTTAAGTCATTTGCCCTCTCCGCGCTGTCCATCTGGATGGATGACCCTGAAATGTATGTCCACCTGAAACCTACAAAGCAGGTGAGAACAGAGGATAAAAAATTGCCTGCACAACTGCTTGCTCCAAGAATGGCCAAGCCAGCTGAGGCTGTGGGAAAGGAGGAAATCCAAGAGGGTAATCTAATAATAAAAATTAATAAAAATCCAATAATTATTACCCATTTTTTTAGAAAACATAGACGGCAAAATTTGCCAGGTCCAGGTCCCCTTTGTTCCCACCACATTTTATGCAAATTATGCCACTCATGTGGCAAAGCAGCTATTTCTGTCCCTCCCTGTCCTGCAGGAGCTCAAGGATAAGATTCATGGTACTTTCCCAATATCCAGGGAGGCATTGGCTAGGCTTTCACATACTGAGGGGGCATCCAAGTGGGCAGTTACTTCCTACAATAATGCCCAATTAGTCTGCCTTGACCTAGTAAGCCTCAGTGGAGTTTACTTGTAAACTTCATTGAGCTTGTTTGGGACGTCCTGGCAACGCTCCCATTAAAGAACATACCGGAGATGGGCCAGGATCACAGGGGTGTTTGCTTCTACTTCACGGTAGAGCATACACTTTCTTACCTGTTGGAGAACTTTGGGCATGTGGTGGGTAAATTGGCTATTGCAGACATAACAGCCATCAAGAAGAGAAAAATCCTCCTTGCCAACTTTGGGCTGTCCTGGAGTGCCAATAAGACAGGGATCCCTCTGGAAATGGAGCTTATCTTTGGCAAGACTAACCACAAAAAGAAAATTAGTGCTGTCTACAACAAACTGTGCAAATTTACAGAAGCCTTTTCTGGGCAAAGACTTCATCTGGTTTTTACCTGGGGTTCCTGTTCTACTTTGGGATGAGCGCGTCTGTAGAGGACCTGGACAGGGTCCTTCTTGGGATCAACAAGGCCAAGCTCTCCCCGGACAACAAGAAGGTCCCCTCAGAATACAACTTGATGGACCACGTTATCCAGGACGCCCTGGTTCTGGCTGTAATTTACGGGTCTGCAGCCCTGCCTGAAAAGCTGCTGCTTCACTCCCACCTGACCCTACTGCCTTTCACTAGCAGGCAGGAGTATTTCCTTCAGGGTGTATCCACTGTATACAGTGTGGCGGCAGAGGTTGTGTGCCACCTCCATTGTTGGGTGGGTACATACCAAAGAACTCACTACAGGCAATCTTAATAAATTCTTTCTTTGGATAAATTTCATTACAATTTATATTATTTTTTATAATAAATTTTTACAATTCTTATTTTAGCAAACAAGTTTTGCAAAAAAACCTGGAGAAGGTTTTCATAAAAGCATAATAATATATGTTAATAAAATGTACTTTTATTATGTACACTTTACATTTAACTTTTTTAATTTGATTTTTATATTTATTTGACAAAAGTGATATAAATATATTTGTGTAATCCAGTATCAAGTGTTTGGGATAACCTCAGATGCCATAATAGAAAAAAATTAATATAAAAAAATAAATTAAAAACCTTCACTGCTGGTCCAGTTAAATGTGATTGTGGGCTTAGAAGCTTCTAAATTGTCGTAAATTAGATGGCATATGTATAATGGTCAAGGCTATCAGTGGAATTAATCCTGATAGTCAAGACTAAACTGGTTTGCACCCAAATCTGTCGGATCCGACAGATTTGTAATTCTAATTGTATCTTGGACGTTACAATAGGATGGCTGTACTACTACATCCAGGTTGGATTGGGTTCAGTAATTACTAGCAGCTTCCATAATGGGCAGCTGCAAGCTGCAGCCACTCTGGGGTAATGCACACCCACTCTTCTCTGTTGGATTGTCCAGATCATCCTAAGATGGAAAGAACACAGATGCAAGAGCCTGGTGGATATCAGAAGATCCTGTAATGTTCCTGACAATGGTGCAGGTGTTAATAACACTTCTGCATCCATTGTGCAGCCAGGATGGTATATAAACTTCCCTTCTTTCCAAATAAAAATATACTTTCACATATTAAATCTTGCCTTTGATCAACTTAGTTATTACCTATTAAATAAAGGTAAAGACTACAGAGTCATTGGACCTGTATTAATTTGTGTTTAGGCCTATTGCTATACTCTACCAAGCAACTACAGATGTTAACCCAAAGACGTCAACCAGGCCCAATTCACAACATAAATATAAAATGATAATTAATAAATCTTAAATAGTAAATTAGAGAATATAAAAAAGTCAGACAAGCTAAGCCTTTAAATGATTGGCTGTTTGGCAAGGCAGGTGGAGATAAATAAATCAGTGTGGCCATAAAATTTGGCCACAGTCTCAGCTGGGAGGGTGTGGATCCTGGCCTGCAGCAAATTAAAGAGGTCTTCAGTCCCAGCTGGGGTCCCTTGCTTGACAACTCGTTTGAGCCACCCAAAGACTTCCCCAATGGGGTTTAGGAAGGGCAAATAAGCAGGGAGGAAGAGAAGGAAAAAATTTGCTGTGACCAATTGCTGGGGGCCCACTGCAATGCTAGTGTCAATTGATAGAAATTCCTCAAGAATATCTACCACCTTATGGAGCCCAATATTATCCAATAAAATAAAATAGGTGAACACTGGGCTTGTGCACTTAAGATGTTATTGGATCAATTGGAGAAAAGATAAGAAGGCCCTGCTATTGTGAGAACCCAATATCATTTGATAGAGCTCAACCCCCTTTGGACTGAGGAGAGCTACCATCAAATAAGCTGTGGCATAGACAGCAGCACACCAAGCCATACCGTCATTTGAGCCTTTGGGGACATACCCATACCCATTGCATATTGACAAGGCAAATGCTGATTTGTCAATGTATTAGAATTTGACCGTCCCCTTGGCTTTGAGAGCAGTGTATGCCTCAGCATATTTTTTCCAAGTCTCAATGTTGGTTGGGCTGTTTCTATTATAGGAAGATACCCCAAGCTTTTTCCATGAAAAGTGCATTCCCTTGAGTAGATGGTAGTAAAAGGAAATTGAGGCCTCAACCCCAAAAGTAGATTTAACCATGGTCTGTATATTTGCCAGTTCAAGATGGCAATCTTGGGTTATCCACTATCAGATTGCCCATTTGTGCTCCTTGGTGAGCATGGTGGACACACCCAGGGATTTCTCCGCAGCAAGGACTTGACCAGTATCAATGAACTTGTTGAAGGTCTTCAAGGCATACTTGAGATCCACTTCAACAAGAGCCGTGGCTGCCTTGTAATCACCAGATTCATACATTAGCTTGAGCAGGATGATGTGTTTAATATCTGGGATGTGCTTATGAGCGGGTTTAGTGGGAGTAGTTGAATTGGGATTCTGCTCAGGGACTGGCTTGCAAGGCATGGGTACCTTGTTGTAGAAGGCTGCAACCTTTTTGAGCACTAGCTGTCCCTCATTAGTTCTGTAGAACTCAGGCTCCTTGTCCTCTTCCTGGTTGCCATCACTGACGTAGGGCTTGTAGCTAGTATCAAGTACAGGCTTCACCTTCTCCAGCATGGCTGACAGGACTGACTCTTGTTGTTACACAACGTCAAACACATATGATGTAAGTTCTACCTCCTTGTTTCTAACCATTTTTGTTTTTGTAACCTTGGTGGGCTTCCGGGTCAGCTTGGGGACCTGAGGGTTGATGCTCCACACCCTAGCAGCTTATGCTCCTTTAACCGGCTGTGTCAGTGCAGTGTTATCATTGAACTCTCCTATCCTGTCTCCTTCCTGAGTAGGTATTTGTGTTGCACTAACTCTGTTCTTTGACCCGCAGGGGTAACTGCAACTGCAGCGCACAACAGGTGCATTGTCTCTGTTGTTGTATACCTTTCATTGTGCAATAAAAAAACTAAATAAATTTCAATTAAGTTACTCCCTAATTTTAATTTTTGCTTTTATCTGAATATGGATATTTAATTAAAGTTTTTCCTACCCAATATCCCAATTATAGATTTTGTATTTCTTAATTAGTTGTTTCTGGTTTTACAATGCCCATTTTAGAATACCCAAAATAATTTCAACCCATTTCCCCAGATTTTACGCCAAATTAAGCACCCAACACAATATTTTTAAAACTTATGTTTCAGATCTTGTGTCTTATTTTAGATACCTTGATATCATTCTTGATTACAATCCATTGCACAAACTGATTGAGTGGTTTTGTTTACATAGTGAGTTGCTATTGTGTTTTGTTTTTGGATTGAGTTTTGACACACTGCGCTTGGGCATATTTTGTCACCGATTCACATAGTAAACATATGTGCACCAAAAGTCAACTCACACTATTTTGTTTGTGAATCCATGTATTTCGGATTATATTTTGAATAATCTTTCTTGGTGTGTGAGCACTTCTTTGCTGTGTTGACCCATTTTGCCCATTAACGCCAAAAATTCCTGTTAACAGAGTGTATACTTTAACCTGATAGTTGGATTTTGCTTGAATCTGAAATCATTTTGTTTAAATCTGAGGTATTTTTTGTTGTTGTCATAGCTTTTAAAACTACTGTATAGGCTATTAGAAGCCTTAATTCAGCTATTATCACAAACTTTTCCACCTTTCTTTACTTAACAAATATTAATACCCTTGGTTTAAAGGCTCTAGTTTATAATAACCTATCCTGAAGCCTCATACCTTACAGCTATACTCATAGCTATTGGTGTAATTGGGGGTTTTCTAATAATAGACAAAACCCTTGGCCAAAACAGCCAGGAATGCACCAATAAACATCCCCCTCTTAACCTTCTTTCTTCCATTTTTCTTGGTGGCTTTTCCTTGCTCGCCAAATTATTGAAAGCAATGGACAGTTTTTAATACACAATGAACATGATGTCATCTGTTAGACTGGTCAAGCATCAGACCATAGTGGACTCAATGGCAGGATTGTATGGGGAAGCCTTGCTATCATCCTGTTGGTTGCCGCCAAAATTGGTCAACACACAGACTGACACCACTTTCCCATGAATCCAGAGCTGCACCATGCGCTCAGACACCCAAATGCCATGGTGTACAAGTTGTTTCCGGACCTGGGTCAGGGGAAGCTTGGGGTCCCGCTGCAGGAGATTAAGAATAATTGGGCAGGCATCATTGATCTGGGACTCTGGGGCCTTCTTGGGCTTCTTGGTCGTCCCAACCAGGTTTCCTTATTCATCAGGTTGTTAGATTCCCGCCTTTTTGTGGCTCAGGTAAAGTGCAACTGGGCAGCAATCTGGTCCCAGGTCAGGCCACACAGATTGAGTGCCACAATTTCCTGAAGAATTTGGGTAGTGATGATTTGGTGTTTGGGGTGCTGCGCCGTGGGAGCTGAAGCCTGATTGGCTGAGGGGGGAGCAAGTTGGCTATTTTTGGGAAGTTGTTCCAAACCAGGGTTGCCATTCTGATTAGCTTGTTGGTTGGCACCTTGTACAGGGCCAGAAAATAGGGCAAGGGCAGAGCTGGAGGCTAGGTGACTACTGAACAAGTCAACCCCATAGGAGTTGGGGGTCAGGTACAGGTCAGCTTCCTCGTTACCCACATCAAAGATCTGGGTGTAAATGGGGGACACCACGTACTGAGCCTTACCTTCACAGAAACTGTCTTGGCTGCTGCTGGCTTGTTTGCTGGTGCTGTCAAAAATGTTGTTAATAAAAACCATCTTAAAATAAAAACAATCAAAAATTACTAAAGTAGAAGCTTAAAATTTTAGGGTCTGATTTTTATTGTAATCACAAACCCAGATTTGAAAGTTCTTGAAACCATTATACACAAATAAAGAGCACTGGAAATAAACAAAATGTCACTGTTCCTAAATTGGATAGCTGTTGATTGGCTGTTAAACTGTTATTTTTCCATTGTAGGCTTCGTGTACTACACATCTTGTGTGACTTCATTTTGTTTCATGTCTGTGAAATCTTGCTTCTAGGTTGCTCTATTTTTGTTTCATTTTAGTCCTTCTGTTGGTGCCTCGTCTGAATCCAAATAGGATTATAATATATTCTGAACAGCATTGATCTATCTCACTTGCTGTGCCAGTTCATTTCATTTGTAGTTTGAGCTGCACTGCTTGCTGTTTGATATAATTTCATATTTTGTGTTAGTGATATTCCGTTTATTATTTTACATTTTGTCAGTTCACTGAAAATGCTTAAGTTGTTTGATTATTGAATCTCACCCGACTTGGAGTTTGCTTAAATCCGAGTCCATCTCGTTTAAATCTGAAGTATTTTCGCTTGGTGGCATAGCTTTGAAAACTACTGTATTTCAGGTGCAGATGGTTTTATTTTAGCAGGATGCAATCCAATCCGGAATAGCTATGCCGTTCCCAAAGCGAAACAATTCAAAATAAATGCTTGTCGTGTTTCAAACTTCATATCTTCGTCCCTGGTTTAAGACTCTTATAATTTACATTGCTTTGAAAACCAATCCTTTACACACCTTCATTGAAAGAAACATATATATGATATGAAAAACTGTTGTCTAATGAAATTTAACTTTGTATTTTTAGGAGCCGCTTTTGAATTTTTCAATGTACAAACTATTCCCTTCAGGTGATCTCACATCGACTACTATAGCATGAATTTTTTCAGAAAAATTGGAATGGTATTCTGGTAGAAAGTTGGTCAAAGAGGAATGAAACGAAATAAAATATTTACTTATTGAAATTCTGGTTAGGTGGGAACTAAGGCTTTCGTAGCATAGAGAATGCTCCTCCAGGCCTTCTGGATGTAATTTACAGACTAAACAAGGGGATCCTTCAAAAATAACACTGGCAACTGATAAAAGGTTCGGGATGGTTTGCAGAGGTTAAAGCTTGATAACTATGCTAATAAAAATGGTTAGATGTCGAGGAAAATAGGCACATACCAATCATCATCGGTACCGAGAAATCTCCTGGCCACTTCAAACTTGGATGCGGATATCATACAAAAGTGAGCTCGAGCAGCGGGGTCTCGATAAATGAAACAATCAGAGGATGGCTCATAACCTATCAAAACGATATAATGACCAGCATATTCAATCGTAGGATAGTATGTCCTCCAGCACAGCGCCTGTGAAATCACTCCCAAAGAAGGAACTCGACACACTTTTGCAGAGGAAGTATTGGACTGGAATAAAGTTAGCAAGTATGCTTTTAAATCTGCAGAGATAAGATAGATCCATCATTAGAGACTTACACAGCATTCGCATTGTAGCAGTTCTGCGTTTACTAAGACAATAATGGCAAACGACCTCTGCAATAAAAACCTCTTAAAATCATCAAGAGGAAATACCCTACAAGAGCATGAGTCAATGTTCGAAAAGTCAACTAATCTTGTTTCCCAGATGTAAATTAAAGAGGCTAATCTGATTATTGAATTGCAAACCTGAAACTTGATGTTTCAAAAGCCTTACATGCGAATAATGGAAATAGAGTGTCTACGAGCTAAAGCAAACATCCTGTCGACCCTAAGTAGATCATTGGCTGTAACATCGCTATAATATTGAGCACCCTTGACATGATCAGGATTAGCCCCCAGGAAGGAAGTATAATATGTAAAATCCGCATCTGGAGCATGATGGGCAATGAGATAACAAAGATCGATAGTCCAAACAGTGGAGCTAGCCACTTGCTCTTTGAGACTTGGGAGAGTTACAGAATATGCGCCTAGTGCTCTAAAATAAAGTTAATATCAAAAAGGTCGGAATAGAGGTAAGCAGAGAGACACAATACCTTAACACCATTCCTGCACATGCCAAGCCTAAAAAGCAGAGCCATTCAGTAGCTGAAACAAAAGAGCTTGAAAGTGTTGTCCTTAATTTTGATCTTGGAATCCCCAAATTCTGCAAAACCAAGGAGCTTTTGTGTAATATATCTTGTGCAACTTACCACAATCCCAAGTAAGCTCCTATTTCACAGAAGAATTAGTACCTTTGAAATTCTGACAGAAAAATAACTTTAAAGCGACAACCGATTCAGACAATTTAGAGCAAAAAATAAAGGAGGCGGCAAGATGTAGCTACTTTGCTCAAAAAGATGCTTAAAAGTTAATTAAGTGGAGAAGTAAAAGTATTTTTATTTAACGGAGGAGAACAGGATAATAAGACCGAATCGGCCTTTGCCCTACAAGTAAAAGCGGCTAGAAGAAAAAAGAAGAATGGTAAGGAAAGTTTAGCTGGAAAGCGATGCCAACTTTCAGGGCAAGGACTTTGGCAGAAAATAAAACATGATTCCAAAATTTGGATATTACCTGCATCAAGTGAGGGACTGGACTTCGCCCAAGTTTCCCTTCTTCAGCAAAAGTAATCGCCCTCATTTGTAAAAAAAACGCTGAAGCTGAGACTTCTGGAAAGAAAAGGTTGAAAGCTTCTTATAGCTATTAGGCGTACTGCGATTAATATTTGTGGATTTGATTGTAAACGCCCCTTTATTACGAAGACAAATCGAAAGGTGGTTAGGTTGGATCCTAATAAAGCCTTGCTTTGTTTTAGTCTGCAAGAGTTGGGTTGTTCCAGTCTGCACTTGCTAGTGAAGTCCATCAAGTTTCACCTTTGGACGATTGATCTTTGGTTTTAAATAACGACTGTTTAAAACTTGCTTGGACAAACTGTGGTTTGGTACGTTTAATATAAAAAATACTGCGCTAAATAAATTTATGTATCAAGGCTTACCAATGCCTGGGTCCTTATAAACTACAAAGCTTGAGAAATATTAATCAACTTCCTATGGGGTCCTGGGTTCCATGATTTTAACCGCATCCGTTCAAAAAGGCAATATTTACTCTAGTATTTATATTCGATGTGGTAAAAAGTGTGGAGCGTTAACGGGGTCATGAATTCCACCATTGCTTGGTTTGGATTGGCTTTTAATTTACAATATGAAAATTGAGTTTAAAACTCTTTTTGGAAAGTAAACAGAACCGCAGCCATAAATCCTAAACCAACTTACAGCTGGGCACATGCAGCGAATCATATCAACCTCAGGCCAACCACTTAAACGACTCAAATGCCTGAATTCTATGTTATGCAAACATCAGTTACATAACGCCCACCGAAATTGAGAATGAAACTAATTATTATATCATATGGAGATCTATTGATAAGCGCCTAACCAGCACCGCTGGATTCTAGGCTAAAAGACTGATGTTGAATCGAGCTGAAAGGACTAAATAAACTAAATCCGATAAGTATAACCTTCCGTTCTAAAATCCAGCTGACTGCTGTTGCGCCATTTCTATCTTCAATGGATCTCACGACACCTTCCTTGTTCGTCAAGTAGGAACGCTCAAGATCTCTCAAACCAATATTATTAATAATAAGTCACTTTGATTGTAAATACCAATAAGTCTTATTGACTAGTGGAAACACTAAAACAAGGATAAAGAAGTAATTTATATTGAAGCAAAATTGATTTTGTATTGATTCTGGGAAGGAATTCAATAATTGATCTCAGGTAGCATCCAAAGGAATAGCAATATGACCTTCTGGATGGTTCAAGGGCAAATGCCATCTCTTGAAACCTTCTCGAACTGCCTCACGTGTAGAGCAGGGATGGGCGCCAAAATTGTCACAATTTGTGTTTTGCCCAAGCTTCACCCGTCACAATCTGTTTTGTGACTTTAGCAGTTGGTCACAAATCGTTGTGATCTTCAGGTCACATCATAATTAATGTAGATTTTTTATGGCTCTGGGAGCAGTTCATAATTGTAACTGCCAAATTTTGTGACCTGCTCCTAAAGTCACAAAAAAATCTGTATGAACTTTGATGTGACTAAGTACAATCCATTCTTGTTTTGTTGTGTCTGTCAGGAAATCCTGATCTATTAGGGTTGACTGATCCATATTCCTATCACTAAAGCTGTGGGTTGATACTAGACGGGCCACAGCCAGATTGAAACAGCTATTCTGGAATACAGAGAAACTATAACAAGACTGATATAGTTTACAATCCAGAAGACACCTGAGACATTCCAGGTCTCAGGTCACAGGACAATCCAGAAACTTCTATAATTAGATGTTAGGTATTCCAGATCCCAAATTAGATGCAAACCCAACCCAAAGAATAAAATGGGGAATTACAACATCCTGTTTCACCGAGAAGTGAGACGGAGGACCGCCTGTGCGCATTTTTGCATTATACCAAGCACAAGGCAGGGCCGGCCAAAATGAATGTCAACTTAGTTGGCCTCAACTAAGTCAAGGTATATCTAGGCTGAAGAGGAGAAATCAGCAGCCTAGAATATTACTTCATCTCAAAACCTTATTCAGGTTTGGGATCTAACTCTGGGGGTGAAACTAGTAGCTTGGGGATGATAGACTAGCTAGTAAGAGTTGTCCGCAGCTAGATGCCAGTTTGGCCGCTAGCTTTCAACTATAAAGAGTCCTTCCAAGATCACTTGGAAGGCAGACAATTAATACCCTTCAACATCACTACTAGTCCAAATAGTAGCGGTGTCAAGTACAGTAAGAGAAACTTATTGATACTTTCAAATTCCTGCCAAACCACCATAGACAGTGTCACGTCTCCAAAAGACCACAGGTCTTTCTCATTACTTGGCTCAAGCAGCAACAGAACACAGCCCACTGCAACACTCATCCATACTAATTGGAAGCACATATGTCTTCTTACAGATTTATCTATCCCAAAATGCATAATACAAATAGTAAAAACTATATCTCTTCTTCTTCAAGATCCAAAAATCTTGACAGTGTCCAATCATAAATATGTAAATAATTTCTTTTGATTGAAGTAGATATTTATTCATTTTTTAATGATTAATTTACTATAATTAGCTAAAAAACTGTGGTTCAATCAAATATCCTTATGATATGATGAGATATGTTGGAACATATTTGATTACTCCCTCTCAGGTAATTAACTCCCTGAGTGATTCACCAAATGAGTTACCAAATGACTCACTGACTAATCATTAAGTTGGTGGCACTACTATCATTCAGCCATCTATTACAGGGATCAAACAATCCATATCCTAAGCGGAACACAACTTGAATAAGCCTTGTGACTTAAGAGGAACATTACTCAGATAAGCCCCATGACTTCCATGATGTACATGGACAGTATGTGGCTTCCCATGATACTATATAGTACTCTATATATATTAAATAAAGTATCATTCTCTTCTTAATTTTCCCCTTTATCTTGTTTATTATACTTCCCAGAAGTATATTCACAACAGTAGTAGCACAGGTAGGTTATCCACACATACAGAACTTTAAGAAAAAATTCTTCCTAAGAAAAGAACCCAGCAGATGGCTCTCCCACAGGCTGGAGAGACTACAAAGAAGGACAAGACATCTCTGCAGGTTTTGTTATCTACAACAACGTCCTTGTGCCTATCAAACAATACAGCACTCTCAAAGCCCCCAGACTACTACACATAACTCCAACCACAACAGAGTTGCAACAGCCCAAATACACAACATTATATTACAACACCTACAATCAGCAGAAATTGGGACCTTTGCAGGGTTACGCCGGGAAAATGCCAACCTATGGATCAACAGCACCCAAAGCAAGTTTATACAAGTGGGCTACCCCCAAAGACTCTGGGCCAGCAAAGTTGCCCTCTGTGTCACAGGAACCGCCTCATGTTTTGAAAGTGAATGGCTCAAACAACACCCTGATCAAAATGAGAACTGGGAAACGTTCAAAGCCGTGTTCCTCAAAAATTTCTCCATGAAAGACTCTGAAGTGGTGATCATGACAGAAATCAGACCCTTCAAAATGATAGG